>QXEO01000140.1:447939-802171 GCA_007115705.1 Dactylis glomerata | reverse complement strand
CTGGTTTCTTCATTTGCGTGGGTGATGCAATAATCTTCCTTGTTGTAACTCTGTTCACAAGGTCTATGTACTCCACAAAAATTAACATGCTTATAAGAAATAGGACTTTTAGAAGTTTGAGCATGTTTATTGCAATCATCAATAACAATATCACTTTCTATGCAAGTGTCCTTAAAAGGTTCATGATACACGTCCCCATTTCCTTTAGGAACATTTATATGGGAAGCAAAGGCTTTAAAGCAATCAACCATAATTTGAGGATCAAGACCATATTTAGCACTAAGCTCTTGAAAATCAGCAGTTTCAGCGAAAGACTTAATGCAATCAAACTCGTAATTCATACCTGATCCTTTACCTTTGTCGTTTTCCCATCCTTCAGCATTCTCTTGTATACGGTCAAGAAGTTTCCACTTAGCATCTTCCTTCATATGAGTGAATGATCCAAAGCAAGAAGCATCCAAATTATCCTTATCAGGAAGAGTAAGCCGTGCATAAAAATTATCAATAACAATATTATGGGGAAGATCATGAATAGGACATTTATGCATTAGTAACTTCAATCTTCCCCAAGCTTGGGCAATGCTTTCTCCCTCATGCGGATGAAAATTACAAATGTAATTTCTATCTTTATAAACCTGACTAGAAGGATAGAATTTAGAATAAAAGAGATGCACAATTTCCTCCCAGTCAATAGATTGACCATCCTTCAGTGTTTTATACCATTCCTCAGCTCTGCCTTTCAGCGAAAAAGAGAATAGCTTCTTCTTAACTTGGTTCATTGAAATACCTACACACTGGAACAACTCGCATAATTCATGTATAAAAAGCAAATGATCACCAGGATGGATAGTTCCATCTCCTAAATAGTAGTTATTCCTAACACGTTCAACAATCTTCATAGGTATTTCAAAAGGATGAGGAGCACAAGCATCATTAGAAACATCACATATGGGAGATAAAATATCATCAGAGCAACTTTTCTGCACTAAAGCTAGGGGACTAAAGATATCATACTCAACAAAACCAGCTTCCCCAAGCTTAGACTTTTCTATAGCATTAGCATTAATAGTATTCAAAGCATTCGTACTAATAACATTGCTATGTGAAATAAGCTCCAAAGGATTTTCAATTTTCTCTTCAAATCTAAAATCAGGAAAAAAACTAAAGAACTCTTTGTTTTCCATTAAGCCTAACTAGTGAAAATAAAAACAAGAAACAAAAAGATGTAATTGCAGAATCTAAAGGAAATAACTCCGAGCACTCACACAGGAGGATGCGAGTACCTTTTACCTTACCTCCCTGGCAACGGCGCCAGAAAAGAGCTTGATGTCTACGCACTTCTATTCTTGTAGACACTTATTAGGCCTCCAAGTGCAGAGGTTTGTAGAACAGCAGCAAGTTTCCCTTAAGTAGATCACCCAAGGTTTATCGAACTCAGGGAGGTTAGAGGTCAAAGCTATCCCTCTCAAGCAACCCTGCAATTACGATACAGAAAGTCTCTTGTGTCCCCAACACACCCAATACACTTGTCAAATGTATAGGTGCACTAGTTCGGCGAAGAGATAGTGAAATAAAAGTCGTATAGATGATTATAAGTACCAAATGTGACTTGAAGTAAATATCGCTGCGAGCAAACAAGTAACAAAATAGGAAGTAAACGGTGTGCAATGCTTGGAAACAAGGCCTAGGGATCATACTTTCACTAGTGGACACACTCCCAACAATATAACATGAATGAACAAGTAACTTCTCTTTGCTAAGGTACTCTGAATTACTCTCCTATTGAATAACACTAATCATCGCGTAGTGGCTACAGAAGCACCCCTTAAAGTTCATCAAGTACTTGACAAACACCACTCATAGAGATACCCAAATCAGATCACAACTCAAGATAGAAATCATTGCAACTTAAACCAAGTACTAACACGGTGCACACACTGTCAACATTACACCATGAAAGGAGGAATAGATCACTCAATACTATCATAGCAATAATTATTCTCATAATCCACAAGAGATCACAATCATAGCCTAAACCAAGTACCACCATGATGCACGCACTGTCACCGTTACATCATAGCAGGAGGAATAGATTACTTTAATAACATCACTAGAGTACACAAAATATCTGAATAATAACATGTACTTGTTCAACATGATACAAAGCTCATAATCACATAAAGATCACATCATGGGAGAGAGAGGTGAACCACATAGCTACCGGTAGAGCCCTCAGCCCCGGGGATGAACTACTCCCTCCTCATCATAGGAGACAGCAAGGTTGATGGAGATGGCGGTGAGGTCGATGGAGATGGTGGAGACGGCGATGGAGACCGATGGAGGTGGCTCCGGGGGCACTTCCCCGTCCGGGCAGGGTGCCGGAACAGAGACTTCTGTCCCCCGAAATTCGTCGGCGATGGCGGCGGAGCTGTGGAACTCTTTCTGGAAAATTGACGAATCCCCTAGGGTTTTCCGTCCTGAGGCTTCTTATAGGTGAAGGGGCGATGCCAGGGGGTGGACCAGGTGCCCTCACACATGGCTGGCGCGGCCAGGGGCCTGGCCGCGCCACCTGTGTGTGTGGGGCCCCTGTGGCCCACCTCCTACTCCTCTTCAGATCTCTAGAAGCTTCCGGGCAAAATAAGACTTCTGGCTTTTGTTTCGTCCAATTCCGAGAATATTTCCTGTGTATCACTCTGAAACACAAAAACAGCAGAAAACAGGGAACTGGCACTGTGGCAACTCGTTAATAGGTTAGTTCCAGAAAATGCATAAAAGTGCCACGAAGTGTAACGAAACAATAGGCAAATGGTGTAAAAACAAGCATGGAGCATCAAAAATTATAGATACGTTTGAGACGTATCAGGGGGCATCCGGCATCGATGTGTCAAATCCCTGCGCGGGAATCGAAGCATTGGCGCAGCGCTCCATAGTCAAGCGACGCATCATTATGACGGGTTGACGCCTCGGAGACCGTAGCGTCGCCCGTCGTTTCGTCTCACCAGCTGCGGCCGCGCCACGTGTCTAGGGTCTCTGCTTCTTCACATGGTCCTCTGACCGCGCGGTTGACGCATGCTGTTGGAGGGTCCAGCAGCTTCTGGGGCCCCCGGCCCTTCGCTCCCTCAAGAGGGCGCATTCATGGGCCGGGCTCCCGGGGGCTATTGTCGGTGTTCTGGATACCGGGGTATCCCGGTCCACCTGCTACTGGACCCCTTCATCGGCCCATCTTCAGCCCAGGGAAGAATCAACGACCCAAGCTACGGAGAAGACCCTCATGAGGAGGCGCCTCGTGAGGAGAACGATGACCAAAACTGCTAAGGACCAGAAGACCTCCTCACGAGTCCCTGCTGGTGAGGAGAGGAAGTACGCCCACATCAGCTCGGCATGTTTGCATGCAGAGCAAGAAGATAACGGGCAGAATACCGCGTACCGCCCACGCTACCCCCGACAGGGAGGAGACCAACTTTTGATGTGCCTGCCTAAAGCGGCACAGTGGTTGTTGGCCACCCCCCTAAAAATAGCGTGGACGGTGCAGGGCGCCAGGGGAGGACGTCAGCTTCCTCCACCCACTCCTGTGGACCGGCGCCACTACCCTACGAAGACCACGTCTACAGAAGAGTGTAGTCTACAGCGGTCCTCCCTCCTTGGCCATGTGTGGCAACCCCTTCCCCAAGAAGATGAGGGGAAGGAGGACCTTGGTGCTATAAAAGGAGGGGGAGGCCACCCCTTAGAGGGGATCGAATCTTCATCTTCTTTAGGCTGCTAGTTGGGCACGCAGGTTCTTCAACCTCTGGCCAACTAGAGCTTTGTAACCCAGATCTTGTACTCCTCGCGAGGTGTCGCGTTGCAATACAAGAAGGCAGGAAGTAGGGGTTTTACCTCACCACGAGGGCCCTGAACCTGGGTAAAGCTCGGTCTCTCTCTCTGCAGTGCGTTGTGCGTTCGACACACGAGGCTTCCATCACCGTGTTTCGTTGCGATCCAAGATCTCCCACGTTCAGCCCCCTGCGTTCGAATCCTTGGGTCCGTCGCGTGGTACCCCGTGTTCTTGTGACACGAAATCCATCGACAGCATTGCAAGACGATGTCGATGCACTAGATGAAGCAAGAGATAAGGCATTAGAAAGAGCCACGCAGTATCAACAGAGCCTACAAAACTACCACAGTAGTTGAGTTCATCCACGATCCTTCGTGGTGGGAGATCTAGTTTTGTGACTCAGGCAAGACAGCCATAGCAAATTGGAGTCCCCTTGGGTGGGACCTTACATCGTCACAGAAGTGATACCAGGAGGGGCATATCAACTACAAGACAAGAAGACAGGAAAAGATGAGAGCAACCCGTGGAATGCAGAGAAGCTCCGACATTTTTACGCGTAGACTAAATCTAGTGGTATCGGTAAACTCGAGTTAACCTTCTGAACCTAGAACATGAGGCCACAGGTCGGGTTCCTTGGGTTGAAGTTGACAAAATTTGTACAAATATTTTTACTTCTCCGCTCGGGGGCTTCAACCCTCGGGTCGTACAAAAGAAACTTTTATCGCGACATGGAAATCTTTTTATATTACAAGGTGGTGCAGTCAACCTGATATTCTTCAAAATAATTTGTTTGCAAAGAACCCGATATATATAAAGCATACCTCAGAACAATGATTTGTTTTCATGGTACTAATAAAAGCGTCAAAGCAAAGTATGAATATTCATTACATATAGCATGGTAGCAAGGACATTATCAAAAGAAATTACATATAAAGCAGATCCTAATGAAAGTGGACTTCAGCCTCATACTCCTTCTGGCACTGAGTGCCGTCATAGATCTTCACGTCGAACTTTGACGTGCCGATATGGAAGTCGAAGGTCATGAAAAAGCCTTAACGGATGTCATGGTCTTCTGCAAACTGCGACCAGCCACCCTTAAAGTACTGCTCGTCGTCGCCATCATACCAAACCTCCACTTTGTATGGAGTCCCACTGCCAGATTTTTCACGGAGAACCACTTCTCATAGTTCTCGCCCATCCATGAACTTGGTGAAATTCAGCGGTAGGTGCCGAATCTCACGGCACTGCACCATAGCAATGCAGAAGAAAGAAAAGATTCGGGGAGGAGTAGCAGGAGGAGGAGCGCTTGGACCTGGGGCAGCGCCTGTCACCTTGGGCTTATTCTTGCTACCAGGTGGGAGGCCGGGACGATGCTTAACCGGAGTGGCCGATGATGATCCTGCGATGGCCAGAGTTGTTTTGTTCTTGCTTCCACGAGGGCGGCCCCGACCTCGTAGCACCATCGGAGAGCCAAGGTTCAAACGAGAACCATCTACGTCAGCCATGTGGAAAAGTGAGATGGCTGGAAACCCTAGATGAAGAAGAGAGGATGATGCGGCAGAGGAGGAATCTGATTAGGGTTTTTACCCTTGCCAAAGATGCTTTATTTATAAGCACGTATTATCAGGCCCCTTTGATAAGCAAAGCCCATAAACGTATTTTACAGAGGAGTTAAATTCTGCACATAGCAGATGATAATACCAAAGGAGAAAAAATAAGAAGAAGAGAGTGTGGTCGCACGATATGAAAAACCTCGCCTTGGGCTCGGGGGCTTACAAACAGGAGAAGTTAAAAGAAAGAAGAAGAAGTGAATTTTGAGCCTATGCTTGACTACAAGTATCCAAACATAGCCTCGGGGGATACTCCCATCGGGAGCGCTGAGCGCGCACCCGATAGAGGATGAGATAATCAATAGTGAAGATGAAGAAAGATTATCATACAAACTTTGACTATCTAGTCAACAAAATACAGAGAGACTACTCCCATCGGGAGGGAATTGGAAGAAGCTAATTTAAGTTTGAAATTCTTTGATTTTATCAGTCAAAACTTGGCTGCGACATAAGATTCTCGAGTTGCGTTATCGCAATAAAACTCGAATGCCATGATTTATCACGAAGGTAAGACCCCAGGATCCGTCCTGTGTGGCCTGGTATACACACATGGATGCGCTCTGCTGGTATGTATCCGTGTCTACGACGCGAAGAAAATCCTGGTGGACGCACTGGGTACCCTGAGAATCACTGGGATTCATTCTTTGTAAGTCCTAAATGAGGCAAAAGAGTGGGTTTGACCGGTATCCCAAATTTAAATCCAAGGGGATTGAATTTGAAGTAGGTGATAAGTATCTATTCCGACAGTTAACTAACCTCTTGATCCGTTAGAGTTGTCAGGCTTGTTCATCAAAACCCCTTGCGATATATTATTATGAATAAGTCAAAAGACCAAGTCAAAGATTTGAAGATAAGAAGAAGTCGAAGAATTGATCAAGTCAAAGATTTAGAGATTAGAGATTCAACCTGAATCTGCAATTCTGGTAGAATCTCAGGGGCTACTGACAAGGGTATAGTTAATAGAGCCCGTTAGTTGAGTACCCCTGAGGCCCGTTAAGCTAGGCCCGATTGTAATGACAGTCGAATACAAGTTCTTACCATATGTCGATATTGTAATCTGTATCGGACCCTACCCGATCCTTGAGACCTGGCCACCTATATATAGGGGCCAGGAGGGGATGGTGTAGGTCAGATTGAAAGCAAGCCAGGTTGAACGCCCAAGTTTACTTTCGATACACACCTATTTCGACTAACTTTACCTTTGAATTCATCCGACGCCATATCTCCCCGATCCTAAGTCCTTCATTTAGGACATTTGTCGAGTTAACCCTCGTCAGTCACTCCTCGAGGTTAAATAGAGACATGAACCCACTATCGAGCATAAATACCCCCTCTTGGAGTCACTAGCAACTACTCGGCCAAGATAGCTACTAACAACGGAGAGCATGCAAGATCATAAACAACATAGAGATAACAAAAGATATATCTCAATATAGCAACTCAATCATAACACCAATATTCATCGGATCCCAACAAACCAAACATGTAGAATTACATAACAGTGATCTCAAACATGTAGGACAGCTCATGAGATCTAAACATGAAGCACATGGTGGAGAAGACAACCATCTAGCTACTGCTATGGACCCATAGTCCAAGGTAGTCTACGCACTCATCGCTCCAGAGGCAAGCATGGCGATGAAGAAGACCTTCGGTGGCGATTCCCCTCTCCGGCAGGGTGCCGAGAAGAGCTTCTGGACCCTCCCAATCTTGGGTCGATGACGGCGGTGGATCGCGATGTGTTTCTAGAAAATTGATTGGGTACTTAGGTTTTTCCCGTCGGGGGGTATTTATAGGCGAAGGGGCAATGTCAGGAGTGGCCCTAGGCCTCCTCATGCCATGGTGGCGTGGCCAGGGCCTGGGCCGTGCCAGCCTGGTGTGAGGGCGGCCTGTGCCCCTCTCTTACTCCTCTTTGGATCTCTGGAAGCGCCTGGACAAAATAAGACTTTAGGAACTTGTTTCGTGCAATTCTGAGAATATTTCCTATGTATCACTTCTGAAACACAAAAACAGCAGAAAACAGGGATCTGGCACTGTGGTGACTTGTTAATAGGTTAGTTCCGGAAAATGCATAAAAGTGCCACGAAGTGTAACGAAACATTGGGCAAATGGTGTAAAAACAAGCATGGAGCATCAAAAATTTTAGATACGTTGGAGACGTATCACCTTGCTAGCCAAAAACCTGCACTGAGAGGTAATACTTCTCGTGCATCCAATTCCCAAAAGCCAAGTCACTTCCAAAGAGTCCACTATAAATTCCTATGCATGGTATTTCAAGCCATTCTAAGTAAATTTTCATGTGCTACCTTTCAAAAACCTTCAAATACTTCTCATTTTGTGCCACTGTTTTTAGCTCATGAGGATATAGTGGATGGGTTTGTTATCTTCCATACTAAATTAAGTACCCCTCGACTAGGCAGCTTCATCTGCTCGTCATTAATTTTGCAAGGGAGATGGTCAGACCATTATAATCTCAGAAAAGAAAAAGAGCACTCCTCCATGGTATGTGAAAGTTGGTTGGCACCCGATGGAATCGGTTAGCCATGGTTTGAGAAAGGAAAAGGTGGGGCGGGGTGCAAAGCTATAAAAGAGCACCAATGTGCCAATTAATCAAACATCTCAGAATCGCTCTCACTTGTTTAGTATGGAAGATATCAAGAACTCCGTTGCTAGTTATTGACAAAAGCAACCACCTCTCAAAATAACTATTTACCTCTGTTTTACAAATGAAAAGCTCTAGCACATGTTTAATCCCTGCTTCCCTCTGTGAAGGGCCTATCTTTTACTTTTATGTTGAGTCAACCTATCTCCCTCTATCTCAAGCAAGCATTTGAGTTGTTATGTTTCACTCATCCATATGTTGATCTGTTTAATCATGTTTACTATCTTCCTTGTTTGTACAATTATTTTGTCTGAAGGAATATATCTTTGAAAGCTTTCTATGAATGCAAAAGTTTGTTTTGTTGAGCATATGGTCTTCGCTATATTAGCTCTATTTTTAAAAGGCTCCATTCAAAAGAAAGAATACCTAGTTTACCATTCTTTGACCAAGAACTAAGGTTTGCCATCACCAATCATAGTTTACTTTGTGCATCCTTATATGTGATTCCCTTTTACTTATTGCAAGTTTATATCTTACAAAGGGAAGTTGCTGTCTATGATAATTTGTGCTTTGGTGAATGTGATGCTTCTTGCCCATATTTTGATTATCAACACTTCACTCCATAAACCTGTGGTCATGTTTACCGAGTTTAGTTTTTGCTTGGGGACAAGCGAGGTCTAAGCTTGGGGGGGTTGATATGTCCATTTTGCATCACTATTTTGTATCATAATTTACTGTTATTGATTTATATATTTCATTTTTAGAGATGATACTTATGTTATTCCCTCTGTTTTTACATGTTGATGATCATTGGAGGATTTGCTGCCGGAGTCAGGATTCTGCTGGAAAAAGGACCATCAAGGGACCATATTTTGAAGATCAGGAAAATTCCAGAAAAATGCTAGGAAATTATATTTTACCAAAAGACTCTGGAAGCCAGAAGAAGGAGTCGAGAGGAGCCAGGGGGCAGCCTCACGCATAGGGGGTGCGGCCTGGCCCCTGGCCACGCCGGCCCTGTGTGAGGGTGCCCTGGCCTACTCCTGGTCTCGCCCCTTCACGTACTTCATCGTCCCCGAAAACCTAAGTCAAAGGGGGGCTCAGAGTTAGACATAGCCGACTCTGCGGGGCGGAAAACACCAGAGAGAGAAAAGCTCTCCGGCAGAAATCTGCCGGAGAAATTCCTTCCTGGAGAGGGGAGATCGTCGCTATCATCATCACCATCGCACCGGACTTCATCGAGATCATCATCATCATCTCCATCACCAGCACCTTCATCTCCACCATCACCACGCCATCCCGCTGTAACATCTTGAGTTGGATCTTGTTATATTCTTAGGGAAAACTTTCCCGGTGTTGATTACTCTTGTAGTTGATGCTATTGAGTGGAACCATTCAATTAAGGTTTATGTTCAGATTGTTATTTATCATTATTTCACCTCTGGTCATGATCCGTATGATGTCTTGTGAGTAGTTCGTTTAGTTCTTGAGGACGTGGGAGAAGTCAAGATATTAGTAGTGAATTATTATTGAGAAATATTTAATGGTTTGATATTGTTGTGGTGCTATTTCACTAGTGGTGTCATGTGAATGTCGACTACATGATACTTCACCATTTATGGGCCTAGTGAGATGCATTATGTATTTGGCTACCAATTGCGGGGTTGCTGGAGTGACAGAAACCTAAACCTCCGTTGGGAGACCATTGCACCAGGGAGCGTAGGATCTTAGAGTTTAAAGCTATGGTTAGATTTATCTTAATTACTTTCTTGTATTTGCGGATGCTTGCAAGGGGTATAATCACAAGTGTGTATTTATCCTAGTAAGGGTAGTGCGCTAGCACAGGTTCACCGCCACAACACTTATCAAACCAATAAAGACTATTGGCCATATGAAGCGAAAGCTCTTGACAGAAACTCCCATGTGTCCTCGAGAATGTTTGGTTATTATAAGTTACACAACCGGCTTGTCCTTTGCTGAAGAAAGGATTGGGCCACTTGCTGCAATTGTTACTACTGTCTTTTATTTACTCGCACTTTATTTATTTGCATTATCAAATACCCCTAAAAACCCGTTTGCTAGTATTTACAGTGAAACCTTGATCAAAACCACTCATCAACACATTCTGCTCCTCGTTGGGTTCGACACTCTTATTTATCGAAAGTACTACGATACACCCCCTATACTTGTGGGTCATCAGTACACTTCAATAATAACATATGGTCCTTCCAATTTAGAGAGTAATTTTCCTGCAAAAAATCTGAGATGAGACCTATACCATAGAACTTTCTCACCAACATGAAACTCTCTTTTAAGAATTCTCTTATCATGCCATTGCTTGACTTTCTCTTTGAAAAGTCTAGCATTCTCATATGCTTCATTTCTCCACTCATCTAGAGAACTCAAATCTAATAACCTTTTCTTACCGGCTAGTTTAAAATCTCTATTAAGCTCTTTCACTGCCCAAAAAGCTTTGTGTTCTAATTCTAAGGGCAAGTGACATGCTTTTCCGTAAAACATCTTATAAGGAGACATTCCCATGGGGTTCTTATAAGCAGTTCTATAAGCCCATAAAGCATCGTTTAACTTACTAGCCCAGTTTTTCCTAAATCTATTGATAGTCTTCTGCAAGATAGACTTAATCTCTCTATTTGAAAGCTCTACCTGCCCACTAGTTTGGGGATGATAGGCAGAAGCGATTCTATGATTAACATCATATTTAGCAAGAGTTTTTCTAAAACTACCATGAATAAAATGAGAACCTCCATCAGTCATAAGATATCTAGGCACACCAAACCTAGGAAAAATAACATCTTTAAGCATTTTTTACGAGGTCTCGCCATCGGCACTCTTTGTAGGTATGGCTTCTACCCATTTAGTAACATAATCAACAACAACAAGTATGTGGGTATAGCCTTTTGAAGGAGGAAAAGGACCCATAAAGTCAAATCCCCAACAATCAAACGATTCAATAACAAGAGTGTAATTCATAGGCATTTCATTGCGTCTAGAAATATTACCAACTCTTTGACATTCATCACAAGATAAAACATACCTTCTAGCGTCTTTAAAGAGGGTTGGCCAATAAAAACTTGATTGTAGAACCTTCTGTGCAGTTCTATCCCCAGCATGATGCCCTCCATAAGCACTGCCATGGCATTTTCTTAATATCTCTTGTTGCTCATATTCTGGTACGCATCTTCGCATAATACCATCAACTCCTTCTTTATATAAGTGTGGGTCATCCCAAAAGTAATGCCTCAAATCATAGAAGAATTTTCTTCTCTGTTGAGCTGTAAAAGTTGGAGGCAAATACTTGGAAACAATAAAGTTAGAATAATCAGCATACCAAGGAAGGTCTGGCGAAGTTACATTTACAGCAGCTAACTATTCATTTGGAAAACTATCATTAACAGGAATAGGATCAAAAGAAATGTTTTCCAATCTAGACAAGTTGTCAGCCACAGGATTTTTGGCACCTTTCCTATCTATGATATGCAAATCAAATTCTTGTAAAAGCAACACCCATCTAATAAGCCTAGGCTTAGCATTTTCTTAGTCATAAGATATCTAATAGCAGCGTGATTAGTATGAATAGTAACTTTAGAATCAACAATATAAGATCTAAACTTATCACATGCAAAAACAACAGCAAGAAACTCTTTCTCAGTGGTAGCATAATTTTTCTGAGCAGCATCAAGAGTCTTACTAGCATAATGAATAACATTCAACTTATTATCTACGCGCTATCCAAGAATAGCACCAACAACAAAATCACTAGCATCACACATAATTTCGAAAGGTAAATTCCAATCAGGTGGTTGAAGAATAGGAGCAGTAGTTAAAGCCTTCTTAAGAGTTTCAAAAGCTTCCTTACAATCATAATCAAAAACAAATGGAACATCTTTTTGAAGAAGATTAGTAAGAGGCTTTGAAATCTTAGAGAAATCTTTAATAAACCTCCTATAGAAACCAGCATGACCAAGAACACTACGAATACCTTTAACATCTCGGGGACAGGGCATTTTCTCAATTGCCTCCACTTTTGCTCTGTCAACTTCAATACCTCTTTCAGAAATTTTATGTCCAAGGACAATTCCTTCATTCACCATAAAGTGGCATTTCTCCCAATTAAGAACAAGGTTAGTTTCTTTGCACCTCTGCAAAAATTTATCAAGGTTGTGCAAATAGTTATCAAAAGAAGTTCCATAGACGGAGAAATCGTCCGTGAAGACCTCCACAATTTCCTCACAAAAATCATGAAAAATAGCAGACATGCATCTTTGAAAAGTAGCAGGAGCATTGCATAAACCAAACGGCATACGTCTATAAGCATGAGTTCCATAAGGACAAGTAAAAATGGTTTTCTCTTGATCTTCCTTTTTAACAGCAATTTGAGAAAAACCAGAATAACCATCAAGGAAACAAAAATGAGTCTTCTTAGATAATCTCTCTAACATCTAAAATACAAACGGTAAAGGATAATGATCTTTCTTAGTAACTTTGTTTACTTTTCTATAATCAATGCACATCCTATAACCAACTACTACCCTTTGAGGAATAAGCTCGTTATTCTCATTAGGCACAACAGTCATACCTCCTTTCTTAGGAACACAATGAACATGACTAACCCATTGACTATCAGCAATAGGATAAATAATACCAGCATCAAGGAGCTTTAATACCTCATTTCTTACCACATCCTTCATCTTGGGAATTAAGCGGCGCTGATGCTCCACAACTGGCTTCGCGTCTTTCTCCATATTAATGGCATGCTGACATAAAGTGGGGCAAATCCCTTTTAAGTCATCAAGAGTATATCCCATAGCTCCTCGGTGTTTCCTCAATATCTCCAATAATCCTTCTTCTTCTTTTCCTGAAAGTTTAGAACTAATAATAACAGGATATATTTTCTTATCATCTATATAAGCATATTTAAGATTATCAGGCAAAGGTTTTAATTCAAAAACAGGATCTTCCTTGGGCGGCAAAGTGGTACCAAGATCCTCCACAGGTAAATTGTGCTTGATTAATGGTTGTTGATGAAGGAAAATATCGTCAATCTCTTCTCTTTCCTTACTGAAAACATCACTTTTGTGATCTTCCATGAATTGCTGCAAAGCATTATTAGGAGCAAGAGCAATAGAAGCAAGCTGTTCAACTCAAAAAATTTCATTAGGCATTTCATTTACATAAGAAGTCTTAGCAAACTTAGAAAAATTAAACTCATAAGACTCTCCATTAAACTTAGTAAAAAAATTCTCCTTTTTACAGTCTATCACAACACCACAAGTATTCAATAAGGGTCTACCAAAAATAATGGGACAAGTTTTACTAGCCTCCTTACCAAGTACTAGAAAATTAGTGGGGTATTTAGTCTTACCGCAAAGAACTTTGATACATCTCATACGTATCTATAATTTTTGATGCTCCATGCTTGTTTTTACACCATTTGCCTTGTGTTTCATTACACTTCATGGCACTTTTATGCATTTTCTAGAACTAACCTATTAACAAGTCGCCACAGTGCTAGTTCCCTGTTTTCTGCTGTTTTTGTGTTTCAGAAGTGATACACAGGAAATATTCTCGGAATTGGACGAAACAAGTTCCTAAAGTCTTATTTTTCCCGGAAGCTTCTAGAGATTCGAAGAGGAGTAGGAGAGGTGCCACAGGCCGCCCTCACACTAGGCCAGCGTGGCCCAGGCCCTGGCCGCGCTGCCTAGGTGTGAGGAGGCCTAGGGCCACTCCTGACGATGCCCCTTCGCCTATATAAAGCCTCGGGGCGAAAAACCCTAGAGGAGTCGGCAATTTTTCAGAAAGAGTTCCGTAGCTCCACCGCCGCCGTTGATGAATTTCGGGGGACAAACGTCTCTGTTCTGGCACCCTGCCGGGACGGGGAAGTGCCCCCGGAGCCGTCTCCATCGCCGTCTCCATCGACCTCACCGCCATCTCCATCAACCTTGTTGTCTCCTATGATGTGGAGGGAGTAGTTCACCCCCAGGGCTGAGGGCTCTACCGGTAGTTATGTGGTTCACCTCTCTCTCCCATGATGTAATCTTTATGTGATCGTGAGCTTTGTATCATGTTGAATAAGTAGATGTTACTCTTCTTCATTATGTGTACTCTAGTGTGTTATTAAAATAATCTATTCCTCCTGCCATGGTGTAACGGTGACAGTGCGTGCATCGTGGTGGTACTTGGTCTAGGCTACGATTGTGATCTCTTATGGATTATGAGAATAATTATCACTATGATAGTATTGAAGTGATCTTTTCCTCCTTTCATGGTGTAATGTTGATAGTGTGTGCACCGTGTTAGTACTTGGTCTAAGTTAAAATAATATTTATCTTGAGTTGTGATTTGATTTGGATATCTCTATGAGTGGTGTTTGTCAAGTACTTGATGAACTTTAAGGAGTGCTTCGTAGCCCTACGCAATGATTAGTGTTGTTCAATAGGAGAGTAATTCAGAGTACCATAGTGAAGAGAAGTTATTTATTTGTTCGATTATGTTATATTTGTTGAGAGTGTGTCCACTTGTGAAAGTATGATCCCTAGGCCTTGTTTCCAAGCTTTGCACACTGTTTACTTGCTGTTTTGTTACATGTTCGCTTGCTACCATTTTTATTCCAGATCGCGTTTACTACTTATAATCATCTATACCACTTGTATTTCACTATCTCTTCGCCGAACTAGTGCACCTATACATCTGACAAGTGTATTGGGTGTGTTGGGGACACAAGAGACTTTCTGTATCGTAATTGCAGGGTTGCTTGAGAGGGATAGCTTTGACCTCTTCCTCCCTGAGTTCGATAAAACTTGGGTGATCCACTTAAGGGAAACTTGCTGCTGCTCTACAAACCTCTGCACTTGGAGGCCCAACACTGTCTACAAGAACAGACGCGTGCGTAGACATCAAGCTCTTTTTTGGCGCCGTTGCCGGGGAGGTAAGGTAAAAGGTACTCGCATCCTCCTGTGTGAGTGCTCGGAGTTATTTCCTTTAGATTCTGCAATTACATCTTTTTGTTTCTTGTTTTTATTTTCACTAGTTAGGCTTAATGGAAAATAAAGAGTTCTTTAGTCTTTTTTCTGAGTTTAGATTTGAAAAGAAAATTGAAAAACCTTTGGAGCTTATTTCGCATAGCAATGTTATTAGTACGAATGCTTTGAATCCCATTATTGCTAATGCTATGGAAAAGTCTAAGCTTGGGGAAGCTGGTTTTGTTAAGTATGATATTTTTAGTTCCCCAGCTTTAGTGGAGAAAGTTTGCTCTGATGATATTTTATCTCCTATATGTGATGTTTCTAATGATGCTTGTGCTCCTCATCCTTTTAAAATACCTACAAAGATTGTTGAACATGTCAGGGATAACTGCTACTTAGGAGATGGAACTGTCCATCGTGGTGATTATTTGCTTTTTATACATGAATTATGCGAGTTGTTCCAGTGTGCAGGTATTTCAATGAACCAAGTTAAAAAGAAGCTATTCTCTTTTTCGCTGAAAGGCAGAGCTGAGGAATGGTATAAAACACTGAAGGATGGTCGATCTATTGACTGGGAGGAAATTGAACCTCTCTTTTATTCTAAATTCTATCTTTCTAGTCAGGTTTATAAAGATAGAAACTACATTTATAATTTTCATCCGCATGAGGGAGAAAGCATTGCCCAAGCGTGGGGAAGATTGAAGTTACTAATGCACAAATATCCTATTCATGATCTTCCCCGTAATATTATTATTTATAATTTTTATGCAAGGCTTTCAGGATATTACAAGGACTATCTAGATGCATGCTTTGATGGGTCTTTCACAAGCAAGGATGTCGACACCAAGTGGGGTCTGCTTGAGACAATTCAAAACAATATTGAAGGTTGGGATAGCGACAAAGGTAAAGGATTAGGTATGAATTATGAGTTTGATTGCATTAAGTCTTTCGCTGAAACTGCTAATTTTCAAGAGCTTAGTGCTAAATATGGTCTTGATCCTCAAATTATGGTTGATTGCTTTAAAGCCTTTGCTTCCCATATGAATGTTCCTAAAGGAAATGGGGACGTGTATCATGAACCTTTTAAGGACACTTGCATAGAAAGTGATATTGTTATTGATGATTGAAATAAACATGCTCAAACCTCTAAAAGTCCTATTTCTTATAAGCATGTTAATTTTTGTGGAGTACATAGACCTTGTGAACAGAGTTACAACAAGGAAGATTATTGTGTCCACCATGCAAATGAAGAAACCCGAATGTGGTACAAGGATATAGGTGAGATCGGTAAAAAGGTTTGTGAGCTTTATCCTTTTCTTTGTAAACATTGCGATGACATAGGTCATTTTAATTTCCAATGCTCAAGCCCTAATAGTTACTCTTCTAGTACCTTAAGTTCGTATTGTGATGACAAGATTACTCTCAATCAGCATGATGAGCTCACTTTGTTCTTGGCATGTGAAGAGATATCTAGAAAGATTGCTTTGATAGATATGAATGATTTTGATATTAATAGCACCCTTCATGGTTGTCGTCTCTATTGTGCTAAAGATTGCCTTGCAAATACTTATATACAAAATCTTATAAAACTTGATATTTTGCCAAGCTATGATAGGACTGATAGATGTTTTTATCTTATTAATAGAGAGGAGGAATCCTCCAAAGTTTCTTCTGTTGTTTCTGTCAGCAAACCAGATTATGTGGAGAAGATGCCTTTCCCTCCTAAAGAATATGTGGAGAAGATGCCCTTCAAGTCTCTCCCTCCTAAAGGAGAGAGTAAGAAGAGTAAGAAGAAGAAGAAGAAGAAGAAGAAGAAGAAGAGGTGTAAGAGGCGAGAGGACACGGTACCTTCCCCTAAGCGTTATGATCCTGCTATAGATTATGATAATTCTGATTGAGATGATGTTCCTATGCCTATTACCTATGTTAGTGATCATGATTGGGAAAAGCACTCTACTTTTGATATTGAAAATCTTTTTGGTACCAATTCTAAGGTTAATAATTGTTGTACCATTAGCACTATCCATGTTCCTTCTTATGATGATATGTTTGATGAATATGCTTTATGAAATAGCTGTTCTCTAGCTTGTGATGATACTAAACCTCTAGTTTATGATGGTTATGATGATGAGTATAATATTTTCAGTTCACTTAATTTTGAGGAGAAAAATAGTTATGATTACAATATGCCTCCTATTTTTGATGATTACGGTGATGAGAATAATTATTCTGTTGAATCTGCTCCTACTATTATTGTTCATGTGGGGAGTATTAATTCTTTTATGCATGTGGCTCATGACAGAGATGCTTTATGTGATAGTTATATTGTTAGTTCTATTCATGATGCTACTGAAAGTTATTATGAGAGAGGGAATTATGTTTTGAAGGATCTTAATAATATTGAGTTTCCCCTCTTTATGTTGCAATTTTTGAAGCTATACTTGTTTTGCCTTCCTATGCTTTTTGCTTTGCACTTTCATGACTTGTCTCTTTACAAGACTATTTTTCATAGGAAGTGGTTTAGATTTAAATGTGCTTCATACTTGCTTTTTGATGCTCTCTATTGCTTTAAATTCCTATATAGCGCCTTTGCCTCAAGCCCTTATATGGCGCCTACATGAGCATCTTTGCAAATTACTGCGCCTAGCTCAAAGGCGTTAAAGAAAAGCACTATTGGGAGATAACCCATTATTTATTTTTAGTAATTTTTCTTTTATTTGAGTCTTTGAAGTCATTTCTACTGTAATGACTGCTCCTTATCATTTTTATTTCATTGTTGTGCCAAGAGAAGCCTCTAATTTGAGTGAGGTAAGATTTGGGGATGTTGTTGTCCTGAAACTGTTTTCGGTGCTGCACCGTAAAAATTCGTGAAAATTCTCCGTATATCTTTTGGACCTGCGATTTCTTGTGCATATGCCCCAGGTTATATCCAAACTTTCATTAGTTGAACACTTTGTGATTTGAGCAACAGAAAACCCTCTAAAAATTCGACCTTTGTCAGCTGTTCTGTTTTGACAGATTTCTGCCAATATTTGTGTTTGCCGCTTTATCGCTTTCTTTTTGAGTTCTTTTGATCACGGAACTTTTGGGGAAGTTGCTACAGTAGTATATGCTATATATGTGCTGGTTTTGGGTTGAAACCTGAAGCAAAAAGGGTTGATTCTATGTTATGCTTACACTAATGTTGCTAATAGATTTGTGTTTAGTTTTGTATGAAGGAAGTTTTCAAGTGTAGGGATTGGAGAATGATGAGATGAGTTGAAGAATGGACAAAAGCTCAAGCTTAGGGATGCCCATGTAACCCTCAAGAAATATCCAAGAAGTACAAGCGTCAAAGCTTGGGGATGCCCCCAAGGCACCCCTTCTTCATCAGCAAAAATCAGGTCACCTTTCAAAACACTATATTTTTATTGCTTCATGCACTATGCGTTTTTCTTGGAGCGTTAGTTGTTTTAGTTTTCATTATTAGTTTTGCTTTGTTTGCTGCAATAAATGGTTAGATCACATCATGTTTGTTTTGGAGAGAGCTATGCTCCGTTTTTCATTGCCAAGAACACTCTGTTTTTCACTCTTATCGTTTCAACGAGTGTTCTCTTTTTCTGCTACTGCGTTTAGTTTTCATTTTTCGCCTTGATTTGTGTTTATATCTTGTTATATATTTTTATCAAGGTGTATTTTTGCCTCTGATCTTTATTGGTTTTCATCAAAAGAGGTGTTTATAAAAAGTTTGAATGGTGTTGGAAAAGAGAAAAAGTTTCATGCAAAAAAGTGGTACAAAAAGGAGCTTGTTTAGACTGCGGTTTAGACTTTTGCATGTCATGTTGATGTCATTTTGATAGTATGCTTAGTGATTTTTACTGTAGCATGACTTGTCTCAAATGACTGAGATTGCTTAATGAGACTTTGAAAAAATCATGCGTTGTTTTTATTATATGGAAGCATTTATTTGGTTTTCTCCTTTGATGCTTTATTTGGGTTGACTTGGCGCATGCTCACACATGTTAGACTCTTACAAAGTTGCCAATAGCCTCTATGATCATTTAGTTTTTGACTTTTGATGCCATCTTATGCTTTTTTTAATGTCGCTTTGCATGATTATGGCCGTTATTGCTCTCTTAGTTGGTCGCTCCCAGTCTTTTGCTAGCCCTCGCCTTGTACTGAGTATGAGCTCTACTCGTGCATCCAACTCCCAAAAACCAAGTTTGCCATTGTGTCCACTATAAATTCCTATGCATGGTATTTGCAAGCCATTCCAAGTAAATTTTCATGTGATACCTTTCAAAAAACCTTCAAAACACTTCTCATTTTGTGACACTGTTTTCAGCTCATGGGGACATTGTGGTCGGATTTGCTATCTTCCATATTGCTTATTCCAAAAATAAATAAAAAAAGGAAAAAAGAAAAGAAAAAAAAGGCACTCCTCCATGGAATGTGAATGTTGGTGGGCACCCGATGGAATCGGTTAGCCATGGTTTGAGAAAGGAAAAAAGGTGGGGAGGAGTGCCAAGCTTTATAAAAGAGCACAAATGTGCCAATCTCTCTCTCAAAAACTTGCTTCATTTTTGTATCGAAGATAGTAAGAACCCCATTGCCAGTCATTGACAAAGACAACCACCTCTCAAAACCAATTTTTATCTCTCTATTTTACAAATGAAAAGCTCTAGCACATGTTAAATCACTGCTTCCCTCCGTGAAGGGTCTTTCTTTTACTTTTATGTTGAGTCACCACTTTCTATCTTTATGCACCATTAAGAGAGCATAGTTTTCATTCTTAGTATAATGTGCATTGTCCCAAAGTTTTCATGGATTGATTCATATTGTTGGTTTCACTTGTTCTCAAATTATTTGTATCTAGTCGCCCTCTTAAACTTGAAGGTGTCCTATGCATTTATGTTTTGCTCTCTCATGAAGGATAAGCTGAAAACCATTTGCTATGTTTTCCATATGATTAGAACACACACTTGACTTTCATTATTTCATTTTCATGATCTTTTGTTTGTATTCTTTTTCATGTTATAACATGATTGCTAAGTTTCTTCTATCAAGATTATGTCTTTCATGCCCATGTTTTAAGTTCTTTTGATCCCAGCTCACAATGCTTACATATATGATCAAGATTGTGTAGGTGCATGTCATCTCAAAAATTATTTCTTTTGTTATCACTTACCTACTCGAGGACGAGCAGGAGTTAAGCTTGGGGATGCTGATACGTCTCATACGTATCTATAATTTTTGATGCTCCATGCTTGTTTTTACACCATTTGCCTTGTGTTTCGTTACACTTCGTGGCGCTTTTATGCATTTTCCGGAACTAACCTATTAACAAGTCGCCATAGTGCCAGTTCCCTATTTTTTGATATTTTTGTGTTTCAGAAGTGATACACAGGAAATATTCTAGGAATTGGATGAAACAAGTTTCTGAAGTCTTATTTTTCCTGGAAGCTTCCAGAGATCAGAATAGGAGTAGGAGAGGGGCCACAGGCCGCCCTAACACTAGGCCGGCGCGGCCCAGGCCCTGGCCGCGCCGCCTAGGTGTGAGGAGGCCTGGGGCCACTTCTGATGATGCCCCTTCGCCTATATAAAGCCTCGGGACAGAAAACCCTAGAGGAGTCGGCAATTTTCCAGAACCGCCGCCGCCGTCGACGAATTTCGGGGGACAGAAGTCTCTGTTCTGGCACCCTGCCAGCATGGGGAAGTGCCCCCAAAGCCATCTCCATCGGTCTCCATCGCCATCTCCGCCGTCTCCATCGACCTCACCGCCATCTCCATCAACCTTGCTGTCTCCTATGATGAGGAGGGAGTAGTTCACCCCCGGGGCTGAGGGCTCTACCAGTAGCTATGTGGTTCACCTCTCTCTCCCATGATGTGATCTTTATGTGATCGTGAGCTTTGTATCATGTTGAATAAGTAGATGTTACTCTTCTTCATTATGTGTACTCTAGTGTGTTATTAAAGTAATCTATTCCTCCTGCCATTGTGTAACGGTGACAGTGCGTGCATCGTGGTGGTACTTGGCCTAGGCTACGATTGTGATCTCTTATGGATTGTGAGAATAATTATCACTATGATAGTATTGAAGTGATCTTTTCCTCCTTTCATGGTGTAATGTTGACAGTGTGTGCACCGTGTTAGTACTTGGTCTAAGTTGCAATAATATTTATCTTGAGTTGTGATTTGATTTGGATATCTCTATGAGTGGTGTTTGTCAAGTACTTGATGAACTTTAAGGAGTGCTTCGTAGCCCTACGCTATGATTAGTGTTGTTCAATAGGAGAGTAATTCAGAGTACCATAGTGAAGAGAAGTTATTTATTTGTTCGATTATGTTATATTTGTTGAGAGTGTGTCCACTTGTGAAAGTATGATCCCTAGGCCTTGTTTCCAAGCTTTGCATACCGTTTACTTGCTGTTTTGTTACATGTTCGCTTGCTGCCATTTTTATTCCAGATCGCATTTACTACTTATAATCATCTATACCACTTGTATTTCACTATCTCTTCGCCGAACTAGTGCACCTATACATCTGACAAGTGTATTGGGTGTGTTGGGGACACAAGAGACTTTCTGTATCGTAATTGAAGGGTTGCTTGAGAGGGATAGCTTTGACCTCTTCCTCCCTGAGTTCGATAAACCTTGGGTGATCCACTTAAGGGAAACTTGCTGCTGCTCTACAAACCTCTGCACTTGGAGGCCCAACACTGTCTACAAGAACACACGCGTGCGTAGACATCAAACTTCCACATCTCGAACAATACCAAGAGGCCAAACATTCTCTCTGTTAGCAAGCTGAACAACCACATCAATATCTTCAAGTTCACAAGCGCCAATCTCGTGCATAATTTCTTTGTAAAGCTCTAAGGGAATAGCACTTGCACTAGCACCAATATCACATAAACCATAATAGCAATGATCTCCAATTCTGACAGAAATAACAGGAATACTTGTTTTCCTATACTTTTTAGGATGTGAGAGAATGTTAGAAGCATCTTCACAAAAGAGAATATATTCATCCCCTGCATGTTTAGTAACAAGGTCCTTCAATATAGCTACAGGAGACTTAATAGTAATTTGCTCATCAGGTTCTACAGCTTTCTTAGTACTTTTATTAGACACACTTACCAAAGTAGAATACTTCTTTACCTTTGTAGGGAAAGGTGTCTTCTCAAAATAAGGTTCAGGCACAATGCTATCAACAGTACAAACTTCAGTAGCTACAGTAGGAATATGACTAATAGAATCTTTATAAGGTGCATGATATTTATTCCAATCTTTCTTTGGAATATCAAGATAAGAGGCAAAGGCCTTAAGACAATTAGCAAGTATTTGAGAATCAAGACCATAAGCAATGCTAACACTATGAAAGTCATCGGTTCCCATAAAAGCTTTAATGCATTCATAATCATAGTTTATACCTGACTTCCTACCTTTGTCGTTTTCCCATCCTTCAGCATTCTCTTGTATATGGTCAAGAAGTTTCCACTTAGCATCTTCTTTCATATGAGTAAATGATCCAAAGCAAGAAGCATCCAAATAATCCTTATCAGGAAGAGTAAGCCGCGCATAAAAATTATCAATAACAATATTATTGGGGAGCTCATGAATGGGGCATTTGAGCATTAGTAACTTCAATCTCCCCCACGCTTGGGCAATACTTTCTCCATCATGAGGCCAAAAATTATATATCTGATTACAGTCTTTATGAATTTCACTTGGAGGATAAAACTTGGAATAAAAGAGAGGTACAATGTCCTCCCATGCCATAGATGGACCATCTTGGAGTAGTCGATACCACTCCTCAGCTCTGCCTTTCAATGATAAAGAGAATAATTTCTTCTTGACCTGGCTCAGTGAAATACCTGCACACCTGAACAACTTGCATAATTCATGTATAAATAGTAAGTGATCACCCGGATGGACAGTTCCATCTCCTGAATAGCAGTTATCCATGACACGCCCAACAATTTTCATAGGTATTTTAAACGGATCAACTTCAGCAGGTGGTGGCGATGGTGGTTCATCCACATGTGCAGCAGTAGTAGAAGTGTTCCCAAATAGGAAACCAAATGGAGAATTCTCCATAGCAGAATAAAATAAAATAAAAGACAAAAATAAAAACAATACTCGCAGCGACGGTTACCTTTACCAATTCACTCTTCAATAGCGCTACACTCCCCGGTAATGGCGCCAGAAAATAGTCTTGATGACCCACAAGTATAGGGGGTGTATCATAGTACTTTCGATAAATAAGAGTGTCGAACCCAACGAGGAGCAGAAGGTGTTGATGAGTGGTTTTGATCAAGGTTTCACTGTAAATACTAGCAAACGGGTTTTCAGGGGTATTTGATAATGCAAATAAATAACATGTGAGTAAATAAAAGACAGTAGTAACAATTGCAGCAAGTGGCCCAATCCTTTCTTCAGTAAAGGACAAGCCGGTTGTGTAACTTATAATAACCAAACGTTCAAGAGCACACACGGGAGTTTCTGTCAAGAGCTTTCGCTTCATATAGCCAATAGTCTTTATTGGTTTGATAAGTGTTATGGGGGTGAACCTATGCTAGCGCACTACCCTTACTAGGATAAATACACACTTGTGATTATACCCCTTGCAAGCATCCGCAAATACAAGAAAGTAATTAAGATAAATCTAACCACAGCTTTAAACTCTAAGATCCTATGCTCCCTGGTGCAATGGTCTCCCAACGGAGGTTTAGGTTTCTGTCACTCCAGCAACCCCACAATTAGTAGCCAAATACACAATGCATCTCACTAGGCCCATAAATGGTGAAGTATCATGTAGTCGATGTTCACATGACACCACTAGTGAAATAGCACCACAATAATATCAAAATATTAAATATTTCTCAACAATAATTCACTACTAACATCTTGACTTCTCCCATGTCCTCAAGAACTAAACGAACTACTCACAAGACATCATACGGATCATGACCAGAGGTGAAATAATGGTAAATAACAATCTGAACATAAACCTTAATTCAATGGTTCCACTCAATAGCATCAATTACAAGAGTAATCAACACCGGGAAATTTTCCCCTAAGAATATAACAAGATCCAACTCAAGATGTTACAGCGGGATGGCATGGTGATGGTGGAGATGAAGGTGCTGGTGATGGATATGATGATGATGATCCCGATAAAGTCTGGCGTGATGGTGATGACGATGGCGATGATCTCCCCTCTCCGGGAAGGAATTTCCCCGGTAGATTTCTGCCTGTCGGAGAGCTTTTCTCTCTCTGGTGTTTTTCGTCCCGCGGAGGCGGCTGTGTCTAACTCTGAGCCCCCCTTTGACTTAGGTTTTCGGGGACGATGAAGTACGCGAAGGGGCGAGACCAGGAGTGTGCCAGGGCGCCGTCACACAGGGCCGGCGTGGCCAGGGGCCAGGCCGCGCCCCCTATGCATGAGGCTGCCCCCTGGCTCCTCTCGACTCCTCCTTCTGGCTTTCGGAGTCTTTTGGTAAAATATAATTTCCTGGCATTTTTCTGGAATTTTCCTGATCTTCAAAATATGGTCCCTTGATGGTCCTTTTTCCAGCAGAATCCTGACTTCGGCAGCAAATCCTCCAATGATCATCAACATGTAAAAACAGAGGGAATAACATAAGTATCATCTCTAAAAATGAAATATATCAATGAATAATAGTAAATTATGATACAAAATAGTGATGCAAAATGGACGTATCACTTCCTCCCCGCCCCCGCCGCCGCAAGAGATGCTCGATCGGGCCTAGCGGCGCCGAAGAAGGGGGCCAACGACGATGAGGCGGGGCCCTCCAAGCGCTAGAACTTTTTTTTGTATAATGAATTTCTTATTGCTGGAACGTTGCAAAATATGCAAAAAAGAATTTTAATATGTCTTGTAGAATTTTAATCAATATTGCTTTAATTGAAAATGGAAAAATAGTTAATTGTTTGAATAGTTAGAATAATTGATTTTGAAAATAGAAAATAGTTTTGAATAAGTTATTAAATTTCAATAACTTTTCATATTCAAAGTTTTGTCAGATTCTAAAATATGCAGAAAGAATTTTAATCAATATTGCTTTAATTAAAAATGGCAAAATAGTTAATTGTTTGAATAGTTAGAATAATTGATATTGAAAATAGAAAATAGTTTTGAATTAGTTATTCAATTTCAAAC
The DNA here is from genome assembly GCA_007115705.1 of Dactylis glomerata. Lineage (NCBI taxonomy): Eukaryota > Viridiplantae > Streptophyta > Magnoliopsida > Poales > Poaceae > Dactylis > Dactylis glomerata. Next base: position 777,004 of record QXEO01000140.1, on the reverse strand, counting down.
ACTTTTCATATTCAAAGTTTTGTCAGATTCTAAAATATGCAAAAATAATTTTAATATGCAAAAAGAATTTTAATCAATATTGCTTTAATTGAAAATGGCAAAATAGTTAATTGTTTGAATAGTTAGAATAATTGATTTTTAAAATAGAAAATAGTTTTGAATTAGTTATTCAATTTCAAACACTTTTCATATTCAAAGTTTTGTCAGATTCTAAAATATGTAGAAGTTATTCAAATTGAAATTCAAAATTCCTATTCAAATGAAATCTGAAAAAATATACAGCATTGGCGCGCCTTTATTACACCTTTAGTCCCGGTTGGTTTCACCAACCGGAACTAAAGGTCTGGGGCAGTCCCGGTTGGTGGCTTCAACCGGGACTAAAGACCCCCCCCCTTTAGTCCCGGTTGAAGCCACCAACCGGGACTAAAGAGGAGGGGTATATAAGCCCTTGCCGCCCCCTCCTTCTTCCCCACACTCACACTTAGCCGTTTCAAGTTCGTCGCGCGGAGGAGACACGCCTGGATCGTTGCGGTCGCCGGTTTCCGTGGCCGAGCCGCCGCCGCCGGACGTCCGTGCCGCCGCGCCGCCCGAGACCGAGCCCACGCCACGCCGCCCGAGCCACCTGAGACTGAGCCCGCGCCGCCCGAGCCGCCGCGCCGCCCGAGCTCGCACCGCCGCGCCGCTCGAGCCGCCGCCGCATCGCCCTCCGACGCGGATCTCTGCAGGTGAGCACGCCGGCCGCCGGCCACCCTCCGATTCTATTTAGAAAAAAATGTTAGGACAAATATTTAGAAAACAAGAAAGAAAAAAAGAAAGAAAAATAGTTAGAAAATAAGTTAGAAAAGTAGTTAGAAAAATGTAGTTACAAAAATGCTATATAGAAATGCTAGATTTATTTAGTAATAGAAATGCTATATAGGAATTTATGTTAGATTTTATTAGAAATGCTATATAGAAAATAGTAATAGGAATTTATTTAGTAATAGAAATGTAGATATATAGATATATAGAAAATAGTAATAGAATTTATTTATGTTATATTTTATTTATGTTAGATTTTATTTAGGTTAGATTTTATTAGAAATGCTATATAGATTTTATTTATGTTAGATTTTATTTAGGTTAGATTTTATTAGAAATGCTATATAGATTTTATTTATGTTAGATTTTATTTATGTTAGATTTTATTTAGGTATGGGTTTAATAGAAAAATTGTTAGAAATAGGAATTTATTAGAAATAGAGTTAGAATTAGAAAATGCAATAGTTAGAAAATGCAAATAGTTAGAAAAATGAAATACTAGTTAGCAATAATAGTTAGAAAATGAAAATTTAGGGTTAGCAAAATTGTTAGTAATATAGTTACAAAAAATAATAGAAATAGAGTTAGAAAAAGAAATAGTAGTTAGTAATAGAAATTGTTAGTAATATTGTTAGTAATAGAAATAGTAATATGAAAATATAGAGTAATGTTGTTGATCTATGTTATGGATTTCAGTTATGGATTTCGGCGCCGGAAGAGAAGGTGAAGAAGAGTTGTTGAATATTATAGGAGAGGGTACCCGTGCAGAAGGAGACGGCTCAGAATTTTTGAACGAGTCGGGTGAGGGAATGGAGGAGGAGTAGCCGCATGAATCGGAAAATGATAATTGTGAGGACGACTCACAAGGGACTGGACGTGACTTAATAACACGGTTCGATGAGGTATATATATATATATATATATGAAGACTCTATTCATGAATCAGTAGATGATGATGCATTATGTGGTATATATATTAACGAGTATTTTCTTCTATTAGACCTCTGAATCTTCTAGAAAGAAGCGAGGCCCGGCCAAACGGCTGGCATCCAATCAACATTACATGATTGGGCATCTCTCACATGAAGGCGAACCATTGGAACCCAAGACTGTCGCAAGTTGATACGTCTCCAACGTATCTATAATTTTTGATGCTCCATGCTTGTTTTTACACCATTTGCCTAATGTTTCGTTACACTTTGTGGCACTTTTATGTATTTTCCGGAACTAACCTATTAACAAGTTGCCACAGTGCCAGTTCCCTATTTTCTGCTGTTTTTGTGTTTCAGAAAAGCTACACAGGAAATATTCTCGGAATTGGACGAAACAAGTTCCTGAACTCTTATTTTTCCCAGAAGCTTCCAGAGATCCGAAGAGGAGAAGGAGAGGGGCCACAAGCCACCCTCACACCAGGGAGGCGCGGCCTAGCCCCTGGTCGTGCCCCCTATGTGTGAGGATGCCTGGGTCCACTTCTGATGCTGCCCCTTCGCCTATAAAGACCCCCCAACGGGAAAAACCTAAGTACCCGATCAATTTTCCAGAAACACATCGCGATCCGCCGCCGTCGTCGACCCAAGATTGGGAGGGTCCAGAAGCTCTTCCCGGCACCCTACCAGAGAGGGGAATCGCCACCGGAGGTCTTTTTTATCACCATGCTTGCCTCCGGAGTGATGAGTGAGTAGTCTACCTTGGACTATGGGTCCATAGCAGTAGCTAGATGGTTGTCTCCTCCACCATGTGCTTCATGTTTAGATCTCATGAGCTGCCCTACATGATTGAGATCACCGTTATATAATTCTACATGTTTGGTTTGTTGGGATCCAATGAATATTGGTGTTATGATTGAGTTGCTATACTGAAATATATCTTATGTTATCTCTCTGTTGTTTATGATCTTGCATGCCCTCCGTTGTTAGTAGCTATCTTGGCCGAGTAGTTGCTAGTGACTCCAATAGGTGGTATTTATGCTCGATAGTGGGTTCATGCCTCTATTTAATCTGGGGGAGTGACAGAAACCCCTAAGGTTGTAGATGTGCTGTTGCTACTAGGGAGAAAACAACATTCATATGCTCAAGGGCATATGCTTTATTTACATTACACACTTTGCTTAATGCAATTATCTGTTGTTCGCAACTTAATACTCATGGGGTGTTCGGACTGATATCCCCGTGAGTGGATTATTAGTCATAGATGCAGTTGGATGGCGGTCTATGTATTTTGTTGTAATGCCCAGAGTAAATCTCATAGTGATCTTCTTGACATGTCACGTTATCTTTATTCTATCAATTGCCCAACTATAATTTGTTTACCCAGCATGTGTTATTATCTTATGGAGAGACACCACTAGTGAACTGTGGACCCCGGTCCTATTTCCATCATATTGCTATCACCTGTTTACTTTACTAGCATACTTTCACTGTTTTCCACTCGATACGCTCATAACCTTTGTTTCAAGCAAAATGGTGAGATTGACAACCTCATCGCAAGTTGGGAACAAAGTATTTGGTTGTGTTGTGTGCAGGTTCCGCGTTGCTACTGGCCGAAGACGAGTCAACAAGTATCGTTAAACGGCGCCCTTGTTGGAGTGCTATTAAGCCAGTCAGCATCACCTTCAGTCGTTTGTCTCTCCTCTCCAAGAATGATAAACCTTGGTTTCTTAACTAAGGGAAAAACCTTGTTGCTATATTCATCACACCTTCCTCTTGGGGTTCCCAATAGGCTGGTCATTTACCACGCATCACAAGTGTGTTCACACATCAATGTGGATGTCTTGTCAGGGATATGGTGTCGATAAGCATTCAGTATTGGTATAAGCCCAAGGCGGCAAAGGGAGAACCAGCAGAGCCAGAGCCAGAAGAGGGTGCAGCAGTCAATTATGTCACCAAGGTCTTGAAAGACAGACTTTGGGAATCCCTCATTCCACATTTCAATCTGCCGGTCACCGAGTCCCTGGAAGACGCAGAGAAACAGAAGGAGAAAGTCAGGGAGTGGGCTCTCAAGAAGATGGCCGCACAGTTCAATAACCACAAGAAGAGGTTATGGAACGCCTATATCAACGCCGATTGACAAGCTCCAGAATTTACTGGCCCCAATGAGTTCCTGCGGGATCACTGGGACGCATTTCTAGAGTACAAGGAGTCCGAACTGGGTAAGCTAAGGAGTCAAAAAAATTAGTTAAATGCCACGAAAAAGAAATATCACCATACGTTGGGTCCAGGTGGCTACAAAAGGGCCGAGCCTAAGTGGGATATGCAAGAGGCCGCCCTCCGAGAAAAAGGCATCGAACCAGAAATAGAACAATGGCCCAGAAGGTCAAGAAATTGGGCACTTGCCCATGGGGCTGTCTATGATGAGAGAACAGGGAAATTAGTCGAAAAGAAGAAACAAATTTCTGAACCCCTGGGAGCACTTGTCAAGACAATCGCCGAGGTTCAAGAGGGGACATTCAAGCCGGACAGAGAGCACGACGAGCTGACAAAGGCCCTCGGGAACAAAGAACACACATGACGAACACGGGGTCTGGGTTCTGCCATTCCGTGGAGGTCTGGGTTCGCCGAAGAGAGCCAGACTTATAGAAGTCAAGAGAGAGCAAAGAAGCAAAAGGTGTAGGAGGAGGCCACACGGATAGAGAGCATAGAAAGGCAGCAGGCTGAGCTGAGAGAGTTGTATTTACTGCAGCATAAGGCACTGGAGGAACTAAAGTCGCAAGGGGCAACTCAGCATCAGCAACAACTAGAACATGCATCAGGCGACCGATCTCAGCGGAGAAGCAGCGTGGCTTCCATGGAGGTACTGATGGATCACTACCCCGTGGATGATATCACTAAGAAGGCAAACTGTGAGCTGCATGTTCCCATGAAGAACATATCGATGAAGGTGGCGGTAGGCTATGTGTTGCCATCTGGACCTGGAAAACCTGGCATGGCCGTGAGATTCGAGCTGGCTATGCTAAGGTCGGGGTGGATGCAATTGAAAGAGGGTATGTGTCCCTCGATCTTGATGTCGCTGGACCTGAAGAGGAGGCAACACTTGGAGAAGTATTGGGTGGTATCATTCTTTGGGATAAGAAACACATCGTGTTTCCAGGCTCGGTGATACGTCTCAAACGTATCTATAATTTTTGATGCTCCATGCTTGTTTTTACACCATTTGCCTATTGTTTTGTTACACTTAGTGGCACTTTTATGCGATTTCCGGAACTAACCTATTAACGAGTTGCCATAGTGCCAGTTCCCTATTTTTTGCTGTTTTTGTGTTTCAAAGTGATACACAGGAAATATTCTCGGAATTGGACGAAACCACATCCTGAAGTCTTATTTTACCCGGAAGCTTCCAGAGATCCGAAGAGGAGTAGGAGGTGGGCCACAGGGGCCCCACACACACAGGTGGCGCGGCCAGGCCCCTGGCCGCGCCAGCCATGTGTGAGGAGGCCCTAGCCCTCCTCTGACATCGCCCCTTCGCCTATAAGAAGCCTCGGGACGGAAAAACCTAAGTCCCCGATCAGATTTCCAGAAAGAGTTCTGTAGCTCCGCCGCCGCCACCGACAAATTTCGGGGGACAGAAGTCTCTGTTCCAGCACCCTGCCGGGACGGGGAAGTGCCCCCGGAGCCATCTCCATCGGTCTCCATCGCCGTCTCCGCCGTCTCCATCGACCTCACCGCCATCTCCATCAACCTTGCTGTCTCCTATGATGAGGAGGGAGTAGTTCATCCTCGGGGCTGAGGGCTCTACCGGTAGCTATGTGGTTCACCTCTCTCTCCCATGATGTGATCTTTATGTGATCGTGAGCTTTGTATCATGTTGAACAAGTACATGTTATAATTCAGATATTTTGTGTACTCTAGTGATGTTATTAAAGTAATCTATTCCTCCTGCTATGGTGTAACGGTGACAGTGCGTGCACCATGGTGGTACTTGGTTTAGGCTATGATTGTGATCTCTTGTGGATTATGAGAATAATTATTACTATGATAGTTTGAGTGATCTATTCCTCCTTTCATGGTGTAATGTTGACAGTGTGTGCACCGTGTTAGTACTTGGTTTAAGTTGCAATGATTTCTATCTTGAGTTGTGATCTGATTTGGGTATCGCTATGAGTGGTGTTTGTCAAGTACTTGATGAACTTTAAGGGGTGCTTCTGTAGCCACTACACAATGATTAGTGTTATTCAATAGGAGAGTAATTCAGAGTACCTTAGCAAAGAGAAGTTACTTGTTCATTCATGTTATATTGTTGGGAGTGTGTCCACTAGTGAAAGTATGATCCCTAGGCCTTGTTTCCAAGCATTGCACACCGTTTACTTGCTATTTTGTTACTTGTTTGCTTGCAGCGATATTTACTTTAAATCACATTTGCTACTTATAATCATCACTACTACTTGTATTTCACTATCTCTTCGCCGAACTAGTGCACCTATACATCTGATAAGTGTATTGGGTGTGTTGGGGACACAAGAGACTTTCTGTATCATAATTGCAGGGTTGCTTGAGAGGGATAGCTTTGACCTCTAACCTCCCTGAGTTCGATAAACCTTTGGTGATCCACTTAAGGGAAACTTGCTGCTGTTCTACAAACCTCTGCACTTGGAGGCCCAACAAGTGTCTACAAGAATAGAAGTGCGTAGACATCAAGCTCTTTTCTGGCGCCGTTGCCGGGGAGGTAAGGTAAAAGGTACTCACATTCTTTGGCTACTAAGTCTTTTAGTTGCTGGTGAGTGCTCGGAGTTATTTCCTTTAGATTCTGCAATTACATCTTTTTGTTTCTTGTTTTTATTTTCACTAGTTAGGCTTAATGGAAAACAATGAGTTCTGTAGTCTTTTTCCTGAGTTTAGATATGAAGTGTTTGAAGAGAAAATTGAAAAACCTTTGGAGCTTAATTTGCATGCTAATAGTGTTGTTAGTATGAATGCTTTGAACACCGTTGTTGCTAATGCTATAGAAAAGTCTAAGCTTGGGGAAGCTGGTTTTGTTAAGCATGATATTTTTAGTTCCCCAGCTTTAGTGGAGAAAGTTTGTTCTGATAATATTTTATCTCCCATATGTGATGTTCCTTCTTATGATGATATGTTTAAAGAATATGCTTTGCGAAATAGTTGTTCTTTAGCTTGTGATGATACTAAACCTCTAGTCTATGATGGCTATGATGATGAGTATAATATTTTCAGTTGACCTACTATTGAGGATAAAATTAGTTATGATTACAATATGCCTCCTATTTATGATGATTATGGTGATGAGAATAATTATTCTATTGAATTTGCTCCTACTACTATTGTTCCTGTGGTGAGTATTAATTCTTTTATGCATGTGGCTCATGATAGGGATGCTTTATGTGATAGTTATATTGTTAGTTCTATTCATGATGCTACTGAAAGTTATTATGAGAGAGGGAAACATGGTTTGATGGATCTCAACAATATTAAGTTTCCCCTCTTTATGTTGCAAATCTTGAAGTGGCACTTGTTTTATCTATCCATGCTTGCTACTATGTGCCTCGTTGATTTATTTTCTTACAAGATTCCTATGCATAGGAAGTGGTTCAGATATAAATGTCTTTCACATTTTCTTTTTGATGCTCTCTATTGCTTTAAGTTCCTATATGGCGCCTTTGCCTCAATGTAACACCCCAACCACCCCGTGGTCGGGCCTGTTGCCCCTGGCAGCTCTCTAGGATCTCTAGACTATCCCCACAGACCAACACTAGTCTTTCCTGCGCACTTTGTCCTCACTCGTGCACACCCGGGATCAACTTCCCGGTCGGTCACCCATCCTCAAATCGCTCCAGGCCAAGCACGCTTAACCTGGAGTTCTTTTCACATGAGCTTCCGGAAAAGAAGGTATACCTTGTTGATATGAGTATCCTATCAATCCTATTAAGCCCTGGGCCAGGATATCACACTCATCCCCCCTTAGAAGACCGACGTCCTCATCGGTCAACCCCAGTCCAGGAACTTCCCCTATTGGACATGTCCATGCGTCCAGTGCCGACCCATGTGCCACGACGGGCCACATGTCCGCACACCTGACCCGCACATGCCCGTGTTACCGCAAGGGTCGGCTCTGATAACAAATGTAACACCCCAACCACCCCGTGGCCGGGCCTGTTGCCCCTGGCAGCTCTCTAGGATCTCTAGACTATCCCCACAGACCAACACTAGTCTTTACTGCGCACTTTTTCCTCACTCGTGCACACCCGGGATCAACTTCCCGGTCGGTCACCCATCCTCAAATCGCTCTAGGCCAAGCACGCTTAACCTGGAATTCTTTTCACATGAGCTTCCGGAAAAGAAGGTATACCTTGTTGATATGAGTATCCTATCAATCCTATTAAGCCCTGGGCCAGGATATCACACTCAAGCTCTTATATGGCGCTCACATGAGCATCTTTGCAAATTACTGCGCCTAGCTCAAAGACGTTAAAGAAAAGCACTCTTGGGAGATAACCCATTGTTTTTAAATTCAGTACTTTTTCTTTTATTTGAGTCTTGGAAGTCATTACTACTGTAATGACCGCTCCTTATCTTGTTTATTTCGTTTTTGTGCCAAGAGAAGCCTCTAATTTGAGTGAAGTAAAGATTTGGGGATGTTGCTGTCCTGAAACTATTTTCGGTGCTGCACCGTAAAAATTCGTAAAAATTCTCTGTTTATCTTTTGGACCTGCGATTTCTTGTGCATATGCCCCAGGTTATATCCAAACTTTTGTTTGTTTAACACTTTTTGATTTGAGCAACAGAAAATCCCTCAAAAATTCGACCTTTGTCAGCTGTTCAGTTTTGACAGATTTCTGCCAATATTTGTGTTTGCCACTTTATCGCTTTCTTTTGAGTTCTTTTTGTAACGACCCAAGATTTTATCAAATTTTGGGGGAAAATTTTCGTTTTTATTCTGCTTGTGTTGATTGGAAATTCACAAGGATTTAAAACTTTCTGAGTTTATTTGAAAGCTTTGCTTAAAAACTAAGTAAAATCCCCTATTTATTTCTTGAAGAATTTCTTTGAGAAAGAACAAGTATCAAAATACTATTTTCCTTTCTTTTATTTCAAACCTATGCAAGCTACTTGCAAAGGGTACCTTCTAAAATGTTTCTTTTGTCTAAAAGGTTTGCTTTGCAAAAGGGTGGTTTGAAAACAATTTGTAAATAATATTTTATAAAGTGTTATCCTCTTATTTTAAAAGGATTTATTCTCAAACCCTATTTCTAATATAGATTGCAAGTTAGCCCTTTGGCCAATTTATAAAGTTTTTCTTAAAAATCATACTTTGTTCTGAAAACTTGTCTTCTTATAGTTCCAGATAGCTATGTTGATTTCTAGGAAATTTTACAAATTGATTTGAATCAATTTGAACCAAATATGCAAAAGCTGCAAAAGAAATAGGAAAACAGAAATAGAAAGGAAGGAAGAACAAAAAAAAATAGAAAAAGGCCTCGGGAACCCCTCGGCCCAGATCAGAGAAATGAGCCCACGGCCCATCCTCCTTCTCCCCGAACCGGTACCCCCTGCTTTCTTTCTCACCTCGCTGACACCGGGACCCACCCGTCAGCGCGAGGTCATCTTCTTCCTCCAGCCACTAATCACGCCGGGACCGAGCCCGAGCAGTAACGTACTCCCCCTCTTCAATACGCCTTAATGCCCGGCCGTTTCCTTCTCTGCGCCACACCTATAAATACCCCAGCATCTCTGCCCCCTTCTCCCTTTGCTTCCCCTCGAGTTTGTCGCCTGGCCACCGCGGGATTGCTCGCCGGAGCCTGCAGTCCCCGCCGCAGAGAATCGCCGATTTCAGCATAGCCCAGGTATCCCGAGCCCCCTCTCTGGCCTTGTCCTCTCTCCCTCACTCTGTAGACCCTCCTGATGCCTCCCTTTTGAACAAACGCGCCGCAGGTCGATGCAACCATCATCACACGAGACCGCCTCCCTCTCCAGCCGCTCCTCTCTGCTACTACTGGATGCATTCGAACCCTCCGTTCACGCAGACGAGATCACTGTGACCAGACGCGCATCGTCCACCCCTTCCCCAGCCCCAGGAAGCCGCAGAACGTCATCACCGACCGTTTCCAGTGCCGCACCTCGCCGCCGGTGACCAAACCCTAGCACCACGGTGAGACACTCTCCCAGATCTTCTTTCGTCCGTTGGATCTTGATCTTGCGGTCCGGATCGAGTCACTTAGATGAAGCGGTATCGGACAATCCGGTGCGTCCTTTCCTCTTAAAATCCAGCGGCTAACAGAGACGATCCAGCTGAAGGGGTATCGACCAATAGAACTAAGCCACGTGTCAGCCTCCAGTTCAAACCCGAGTCAAATTAGAATTTAGAAACCAGATTTTGTGCAAACCTTGGAGAATTCATATCTTTCGATTTATAGGCCCAAATATAACAAATGATATACCGTTGGAATCCTTAGAACATCTAGAATCCAGCAGTACCATAAAATCTTATATTTTATGGGTTCAATTTGAAACTACTTTCAAATTGGGTTCAAACCTTCTGTTAGCAAGTTAAATCCATATCTTTTGAACCAAGTGTCCAAAAATTATGAAATTGTAGTCTTTGGAATCCTCTCAACTTGTAGAACATCATAGGATCAAGAAAATCCAAATTTGATACGTGCACACACTTTGTGCATTCAAATTTGTCCAAATCACCATTTAGGTGATAATTCAATTTCTATAACTTATTTCAGAGTGAATCCAATTGCAGTAGCTTTGTATTACTGCAAGACATCCAGTAGCATCACTCCCATAATTTCTTGAACAACTTCATAATTATTCAAATTCTAATATGAGAATTTGAGTAGTTCCTATATAGATTAATTCTATTTCTGTTCAGTAATGTTTCCTTCTACCATAGCAAATCTTAATCATACCTAGCCATCAATATTATCTGAATAACATCATGATCAAGATCATATCTACTTAGACCTATCTTGTCTAGCTCACACATATTCAAATTACAATAGTGTTGTTTGAGTAAAGTGTGATGCATCTCAATCATGGGATTCTATTCTTACTATCTTAGGTGTTGATCAAATCAACATGATAGCACCTATCCAACACTCCTTGCACCAAATAGGAACCTAAAACCATAATCTCAAATGTTATCTACCCATACTCAATCATCTATTCAACTAATCACGATTTCATGTGTAGAACTATTCAATTAACAAATGAGTTAATTGAGTAACTCGATGATTCATAAACCCTTGACCCATACCTTGTCCAACTAGACATATTTTGCCTAATTTATATTATACTCAAATTGCAATCGTGCTACTTGAGTAGAATATGAATTCATCTCAACCTTAGGTTCTATTAATATGGAGTTGTTATAACCCACACCATAGTGTGTGTTATACACCATGTTGATCAATGAACCATTTGAGCCATGCCCTCCAAAATCAATCATTCATACCAAATCCAATGCCTACCTAGTTCTGTTCACATGTATTGAACTATTCAACTTGCAAATGTGCTAATTGAGTAGTTCAAGCATTCTTAAACCTAGCCTAGTGCCTAAGTGTGATATATGCTATTTAAAGAATAAATGTTGTTACACTTATTCAAATAGTATTGTAGTTGCGCAATCCCACACCTATGTGATCTATTTCACACGAGCTTTCCTAAAACTCAATCATGCTTTAATAAAGCATAAAAACTTCATCAATTATATTTTGCCTAACCCAATTCTCTCTCAGATCATATTGATCTCTCCCAACTAAGCTCTCCAATCCATATCTCACAGATCATGATCCTTTACCATATCTTCTTGTCATAACATCTCAATAAACCAAATTGTTGAACAAACGCTTTTCAGTTGTTTGATTCGTTTGATTGTATTGTTTGGTGTGTTTATGGTATGCTTTTCTGTGCTATAGTTGGTGCGAAGAGCTACGTGCTTAGTCGAGAGAAGTGAAACGTCGTGATCTTCAAAAAGGCAAGTGACACACATACTTCCTCCTATCTTTTATTATATGCATTAGTGATTTCAATACTGTGCATGCTATGAAATTTTTCAAAGTGGTTATGAAATGCTTAGCACCTAGTAGTGGTAGCTATCCCTTGAAACCCCACTTGCTAGGATTGCAAACTTACTTGCAAAATGATGCCAAGCCTTGTTTTCAAATTGTGATGAAAATTAACAACCCAATGAATCACCTGGGTGCAATCTTGTGGCTACTCAGGGCTACACACCTGGCTATCAACCCAGGACATGTGTGGTTGTCATCGCCTGAGGGTACACAACTCAGGGCTACACACCTGGCTATCAACCCAGGACATGTGTGGTGGTTATCACCTGAGAATACTTTGTATTGGTTGTACCTAGGAACAGAGAGAGGACATGTCGATCGAAAGGAATCTCATCACCTTTTCAAAATAATTAAAACTTGAATAGTGACTACTTAGGGCTACACACCTGACTATCAACTCAGGATATGTGTGGTTGTCATCGCCTAAGGGTCCTCACCAATCCCAAGACTAACTACTTAGGGCTACACACCTGACTATCAACTCAGGACATGTGTGGTTGTCATCGCCTAAGGGTTACCTTGGGGCTTAAATTGAGTAACTACTCAGGACTGCACACCTGGCTATCAACCCAGGATATGTGTGGTTGTCATCGCCTGAGGGTTATTCTAGTTTTAATTGAGTAACTACTCAGGACTGCACACCTGGCTATCAACCCAGGATATGTGTGGTTGTCATCGCCTGAGGGTTATTCCAATTTTTTAAACAAGTAGCTACTCAGGACTGCACACCTGGCTATCAACCCAGGATATGTGTGGTTGTCATCGCCTGAGGGTTATTCTTTTTTGTTGAGTTACTACTCAGGACTACACAACCTGGCTATCAACCCAGGATTTGTGTGGTTGTCATCGCCTGAGGGTTATCTTGACCTTGAAGAAAAATCAAAATGTTTTAAAAATGTTTTGGATAGGATAAAACTTGCTTTATGCAACTCAGCCATAAGATCCACCAGCCAAATGCCATGTAGTATAGTCTTTCCACAAAATGCCACCAAATATGTGTCATTTGCCAGTACATCATTGTACTGACCCCTTCGGGGCTGCATATTCAAACGTGCAGGTTTTATATCGAGTAAGGAACCAGGAGTAGGATCTCGAGTCTACATTCCAACATGTCTGCCTGTGGCACTTGATGAAGAATGGAGGCTCACTGCAACTATGCTTTATGCTGTGTACTCGTAAGGTTAAATACCTATGTAACTGGATTTACGTTGTAATATTGATGCTACTGCAATGATTACTTATTTTGTACTGTGGTGCTATCTACTGATCCAGGGAATGGCACAGTAACACAGGAGTTCTGTCTTTAGCAAAAGGCAGGGCGTCACAGAATGGTATCAGAGCATAGTGTTGCCTGTAGGATCGAGACCCTAGGTTTGGATAATTAGAGATAGGAAGACCCTAGGATAAAATTCTCTATCTCATCTTACTTCTATTTTAAAAGAATGTTGCATCTTGAAACTCCTTGTATTTCTCCCCTACTTCATTTTCAAATGATTCCCTTAGATGACCCAACTCTCGGAACCTTCAAGAAAGGACAGAAGAACACAATGTGCTAGAAGAATGAGACTTCTACTTCATAGGTTGACCTTGATCCAACATGAAGAACTACATTGAAGACCAACAAAGAGCTTGAGAACATGTGGATATGAAGGTTGCCCAACACCAACGATGCATTGGGAAGAGGAAATAAGAAATGGAACAATGAAACTATAATAGAATAGACCACCAAGATTCTAGTTTATAGAACCAACGACATATAGATGCTTCTATGATCATACAAAATTGGTGTATGACCATATTATTTTGTTAGCGTGTTTTCCAAAACTTATCAAAAGGATTTTTCAATGATTGTTTGATTTATGTTTGTTTGTTGCATGATTTGTTGTTTGTGTCTGGGTAGGAAAAATTTTCTTCTTTAGTTCTATCTATTACTCACCCTTGCTAAAACCACCTCAGATGCCGCCTCGCCGTGAAAACAACAACAACCGCAGCAACAACAATGACAACAACATCAATGATATGGTTCAACAGTTAGCCACAGGTCAAGCCCAACTCATGCAGATGATGACCCAATTCATCCAAGCAAGCACCAACCTCATGAACAACAACAACAACAATCCACCACCCCCACCTCAAGTGGACCGACTAGCTCGTTTCCTGAAGCTCAGACCCAATAAGTTTTCATCTGCCACAGACCCAATAGTGGCCGATGACTGGCTGCGTTCAGTCAATAAGGACTTGGTTACCTGTGAGTGCACAGATGCTGAAAAGATTAGATTCACTGCCCACCTGCTAGAAGGACCAGCAGCAATGTGGTGGGATACTTACCAAGTCACCAATCCAATTGAAGGCCTGGACTGGGATTCCTTCAGGGAAGGCTTTCGTAAGGCTCATATCTCCACGGGCATTATGAATCTAAAGAAAGATGAGTTCTGCACTCTAAAGCAGGGTGATAGGACACTAAAGGAGTACATGGCTGACTTCTGCTCTCTGTCGAGATACGCGCCAGAAGACATCGACACTGATGCCAAGAGAAAGGATAAGTTCCTCAGTGGACTCAAAGGAGAACTGAAGATACCTCTGTCAATAGCTTATGCTCCAAACTACCAAGCTCTGCTAGACCAAGCGGTTACTCTGGACAACAACATAAGAAAAGAGGAAAACCGTAAGAGGAAGCACAACAATGGCAGGAACCACACTGGATATTCCCACAAGAGACCCCACTTCAACGAAGGCTATGGACATGGTAATTTCAATGGCCATAGGCACAATGGTGGAAACAATGGAAACCACTCCAATGATCATCATAATGGAGACAATGGAAATCATAATGGAGGAAATGGACAACACCACTCCAAACTGGTGATTAAGAAGGATCTCTCAACAATCACTTGTTACAAGTGCAAACAAAAGGGACACTATGCGGATAAGTGTTCAGAAAATGGTACTACAAGACTTCAATGAACTGGATGACCGAAGGATGCCGCAAAATACAAGAAGAAGAAACAACAAAGTATAGCCAACTTGAAAGAATTTGTATGCAGCTACAGCTTTGTAATAAATATTGTAAGAGCTAAAGACAACCTTGTTGAGTGAACTTTTACTTCTCAATGAATTGGCAAGCTGAAGGATTTGTAACTCAAGAGTTAAAGTCATACGACCAAGTTTGCGCAAAACCTCTAGCTAGGAACGATAGATTTTGTTCAAAATAAGATTTGGGAACTTGATTCCAATTTCAACAAACTTTTGTTTAAAAGCTAGTGAAGTTGACCAAGAGTTAGAATACGAGATGCACCAAACCAAATACAAGGTAATGATTGGGTGCGACATGGATTGGCCCCCATGACGACTACTCATATTGTTCGCTCTTGTATGAGGAATGGTAAATCTAGAGAGATATACCTACATGAGAGACGACGTCTTTAAACCATAACCTTAGGAGGATAATATGTTACATCCCTTATAGTAAGCCAGTGGCCAAAACGTAGGAATACGGTGAGAACTTGGACTTTTGAACGACTACGCATTAATCAGAAACGTGTTGCTCAGTGGACTTGAAGGCGAAGACTGTTCAGTTTTGATGGCTGCTTATTCAATTTACCTTCCCGACTCTTAGTTTTGACTTCCCACGTAGTCTGTTCGACTACCTTCCTAAGCCTATAAGAGAGGTCACTCCTCTCTAGAGAGTCACAACAGAGACAACCACCACTACCTATGAGATTGTCTCCTGATTCCAAAGCTTTACGCCACCGAAGTCTACCCCATCCCGACCTGCGATGTTATGATGCAACTCTCCAAATCCCTGAAACTACTTTCTTACCCATGAGAGCTTCGTTAGATCTCTTTTCCTGCAAGGGAGTTCATCTTCGAGATATGATCCAGTTGTTCAGCGCCTTTCAACAAGTATGAAGACGGTTGCTAAAGGAATTCTTAAGGACCATCTGGTACCTGTGGCAAGTAGCACGACTTGCTCCGGTAACTTGAATGGGTTCAACAATGCTGGTTATAAGGTGACCTTCCGTCCCTTAAAGGTGCAAGTACGTCTTACAGAGTCTACCTTGTTTACCCCTATGAAATGCTTGAGAAGACTGCAGAGAGATGCCATCCTAATTCATTGGGATGTGTGGTCTCATCATGTTCGTGGGGCAAGCATGCAGCACTTGACACTGAGTTATCTTTGAGATTCTGCAATGAAAATCAGCTAAAAATCAACAAGGAGTATGGTGATGGCCTGTATGCTATCTTAGCCCTGGTGAGGACCGACCAAGAAAGGCTAGATACACATTCTTGGACGATGTGGACTACCTTGTTGAAGACAACGCGATGGATGATATCTGCTTATCACCAGAATTGGATGGAACCTTTGGTATGCCCACTTTTGAACATAGTGGGGAACATCAGAACTTCTGAGAAGAGCGAATTCAAGGAAAATGACACAACGATGAATGCAAGCTGAGAACAAAATGCAAGTGCCTAAGGAAGCATCAAGATACCACCAAGTGGAATTTTCTTTTAAGGGTGGTAGCCACCCAGATACCCAAACCCAGATAACCTAAACCTACTTACTTTCTAGCCTCTTCCAATCTCGAGGACGAGATTTCTTTTAAGGGTGGTAGTTTGTAACGACCCAAGATTTTATCAAATTTTGGGGAAAATTTTCGTTTTTATTCTGCTTGTGTTGATTGGAAATTCACAAGGATTTAAAACTTTCTGAGTTTATTTGAAAGCTTTGCTTAAAAACTAAGTAAAATCCCCTATTTATTTCTTGAAGAATTTCTTTGAGAAAGAACAAGTATCAAAATACTATTTTCCTTTCTTTTATTTCAAACCTATGCAAGCTACTTGCAAAGGGTACCTTCTAAAATGTTTCTTTTGTCTAAAAGGTTTGCTTTGCAAAAGGGTGGTTTGAAAACAATTTGTAAATAATATTTTATAAAGTGTTATCCTCTTATTTTAAAAGGATTTATTCTCAAACCCTATTTCTAATATAGATTGCAAGTTAGCCCTTTGGCCAATTTATAAAGTTTTTCTTAAAAATCATACTTTGTTCTGAAAACTTGTCTTCTTATAGTTCCAGAAAGCTATGTTGATTTCTAGGAAATTTTACAAATTGATTTGAATCAATTTGAACCAAATATGCAAAAGCTACAAAAGAAATAGGAAAACAGAAATAGAAAAGAAGGAAGAACAAAAAAAAATAGAAAAAGGCCTCGGGAACCCCTCGGCCCAGATCAGAGAAATGAGCCCACGGCCCATCCTCCTTCTCCCCGAACCGGTACCCCCTGCTTTCTTTCTCACCTCGCTAACACCGGGACCCACCCGTCAGCGCGAGGTCATCTTCTTCCTCCAGCCACTAATCACGCCGGGACCGAGCCCGAGCAGTAACGTACTCCCCCTCTTCAATACGCCTTAATGCTCGGCCGTTTCCTTCTCCGCGCCACACCTATAAATACCCCAGCATCTCCGCCCCCTTCTCCCTTTGCTTCCCCTCGAGTTTGTCGCCTGGCCACCGCGGGATTGCTCGCCGGAGCCTGCAGTCCCCGCCGCAGAGAATCGCCGATTTCGGCATAGCCCAGGTATCCCGAGCCCCCTCTCTGGCCTTGTCCTCTCTCCCTCACTCTGTAGACCCTCCTGATGCCTCCCTTTTGAACAAACGCGCCGCAGGTCGATGCAACCATCATCACACGAGACCGCCTCCCTCTCCAGCCGCTCCTCTCTGCTACTACTGGATGCATTCGAACCCTCCGTTCACGCAGACGAGATCACCGTGACCAGACGCGCATCGTCCACCCCTTCCCCAGCCCCAGGAAGCCGCAGAACGTCATCACCGACCGTTTCCAGTGCCGCACCTCGCCGCCGGTGACCAAACCCTAGCACCACGGTGAGACACTCTCCCAGATCTTCTTTCGTCCGTTGGATCTTGATCTTGCGGTCCGGATCAAGTCACTTAGATGAAGCGGTATCGGACAATCCGGTGCGTCCTTTCCTCTTAAAATCCAGCGGCTAACAGAGACGATCCAGCTGAAGGGGTATCGACCAATAGAACTAAGCCACGTGTCAGCCTCCAGTTCAAACCCGAGTCAAATTAGAATTTAGAAACCAGATTTTGTGCAAACCTTGGAGAATTCATATCTTTCGATTTATAGGCCCAAAAATAACAAATGATATACCGTTGGAATCCTTAGAACATCTAGAATCCAGCAGTACCATAAAATCTTATATTTTATGGGTTCAATTTGAAACTACTTTCAAATTGGGTTCAAACCTTCTGTTAGCAAGTTAAATCCATATCTTTTGAACCAAGTGTCCAAAAATTATGAAATTGTAGTCTTTGGAATCCTCTCAACTTGTAGAACATCATAGGATCAAGAAAATCCAAATTTGATACGTGCACACACTTTGTGCATTCAAATTTGTCCAAATCACCATTTAGGTGATAATTCAATTTCTATAACTTATTTCAGAGTGAATCCAATTGCAGTAGCTTTGTATTACTGCAAGACATCCAGTAGCATCACTCCCATAATTTCTTGAACAACTTCATAATTATTCAAATTCTAATATGAGAATTTGAGTAGTTCCTATATAGATTAATTCTATTTCTGTTCAGTAATGTTTCCTTCTACCATAGCAAATCTTAATCATACCTAGCCATCAATATTATCTGAATAACATCATGATCAAGATCATATCTACTTAGACCTATCTTGTCTAGCTCACACATATTCAAATTACAATAGTGTTGTTTGAGTAAAGTGTGATGCATCTCAATCATGGGATTCTATTCTTACTATCTTAGGTGTTGATCAAATCAACATGATAGCACCTATCCGACACTCCTTGCACCAAATAGGAACCTAAAACCATAATCTCAAATGTTATCTACCCATACTCAATCATCTATTCAACTAATCACGATTTCATGTGTAGAACTATTCAATTAACAAATGAGTTAATTGAGTAACTCGATGATTCATAAACCCTTGACCCATACCTTGTCCAACTAGACATATTTTGCCTAATTTATATTATACTCAAATTGCAATCGTGCTACTTGAGTAGAATATGAATTCATCTCAACCTTAGGTTCTATTAATATGGAGTTGTTATAACCCACACCATAGTATGTGTTATACACCATGTTGATCAATGAACCATTTGAGCCATGCCCTCCAAAATCAATCATTCATACCAAATCCAATGCCTACCTAGTTCTGTTCACATGTATTGAACTATTCAACTTGCAAATGTGCTAATTGAGTAGTTCAAGCATTCTTAAACCTAGCCTAGTGCCTAAGTGTGATATATGCTATTTAAAGAATAAATGTTGTTACACTTATTCAAATAGTATTGTAGTTGCGCAATCCCACACCTATGTGATCTATTTCACACGAGCTTTCCTAAAACTCAATCATGCTTTAATAAAGCATAAAAACTTCATCAATTATATTTTGCCTAACCCAATTCTCTCTCAGATCATATTGATCTCTCCCAACTAAGCTCTCCAATCCATATCTCACAGATCATGATCCTTTACCATATCTTCTTGTCATAACATCTCAATAAACCAAATTGTTGAACAAACGCTTTTCAGTTGTTTGATTCGTTTGATTGTATTGTTTGGTGTGTTTATGGTATGCTTTTCTGTGCTATAGTTGGTGCGAAGAGCTACGTGCTTAGTCGAGAGAAGTGAAACGTCGTGATCTTCAAAAAGGCAAGTGACACACATACTTCCTCCTATCTTTTATTATATGCATTAGTGATTTCAATACTGTGCATGCTATGAAATTTTTCAAAGTGGTTATGAAATGCTTAGCACCTAGTAGTGGTAGCTATCCCTTGAAACCCCACTTGCTAGGATTGCAAACTTACTTGCAAAATGATGCCAAGCCTTGTTTTCAAATTGTGATGAAAATTAACAACCCAATGAATCACCTGGGTGCAATCTTGTGGCTACTCAGGGCTACACACCTGGCTATCAACCCAGGACATGTGTGGTTGTCATCGCCTGAGGGTACACAACTCAGGGCTACACACCTGGCTATCAACCCAGGACATGTGTGGTGGTTATCACCTGAGAATACTTTGTATTGGTTGTACCTAGGAACAGAGAGAGGACATGTCGATCGAAAGGAATCTCATCACCTTTTCAAAATAATTAAAACTTGAATAGTGACTACTTAGGGCTACACACCTGACTATCAACTCAGGATATGTGTGGTTGTCATCGCCTAAGGGTCCTCACCAATCCCAAGACTAACTACTTAGGGCTACACACCTGACTATCAACTCAGGACATGTGTGGTTGTCATCGCCTAAGGGTTACCTTGGGGCTTAAATTGAGTAACTACTCAGGACTGCACACCTGGCTATCAACCCAGGATATGTGTGGTTGTCATCGCCTGAGGGTTATTCTAGTTTTAATTGAGTAACTACTCAGGACTGCACACCTGGCTATCAACCCAGGATATGTGTGGTTGTCATCGCCTGAGGGTTATTCCAATTTTTTAAACAAGTAGCTACTCAGGACTGCACACCTGGCTATCAACCCAGGATATGTGTGGTTGTCATCGCCTGAGGGTTATTCTTGTTTGTTGAGTTACTACTCAGGACTACACAACCTGGCTATCAACCCAGGATTTGTGTGGTTGTCATCGCCTGAGGGTTATCTTGACCTTGAAGAAAAATCAAAATGTTTTAAAAATGTTTTGGATAGGATAAAACTTGCTTTATGCAACTCAGCCATAAGATCCACCAGCCAAATGCCATGTAGTATAGTCTTTCCACAAAATGCCACCAAATATGTGTCATTTGCCAGTACATCATTGTACTGACCCCTTCGGGGCTGCATATTCAAACGTGCAGGTTTTATATCGAGTAAGGAACCAGGAGTAGGATCTCGAGTCTACATTCCAACATGTCTGCCTGTGGCACTTGATGAAGAATGGAGGCTCACTGCAACTATGCTTTATGCTGTGTACTCGTAAGGTTAAATACCTATGTAACTGGATTTACGTTGTAATATTGATGCTACTGCAATGATTACTTATTTTATACTGTGGTGCTATCTACTGATCCAGGGAATGGCACAGTAACACAGGAGTTCTGTCTTTAGCAAAAGGCAGGGCGTCACACTTTTTGATCATGGAACTCTTGTGGAAGTTGCTACAGTAGTATATACTTTATATGTGGTGGTTTTGGGTTAAAACCTGAAGCTAAAAGAGGTTGATTATATGTTATGCTTACACTAATATTGCTAATAGAATTGTGTTTAGTTTTGTATGAAGGAAGTTTTCAAGTGTAGGGATTGGAGAATGATGAGATGAGTTGAAGAATGGACAAAAGCTCAAGCTTGGGGATGCCCATGCATCACCCCAAGAAATATCCAAGAAGTACAAGCGTCAAAGCTTGGGGATGCCCCCGAGGCACCCCTTCTTCATCGGCAAAAATCAGGTCACCTTTCAAGACACTATATTTTTATTGCTTCATGCACTATGTGTTTTTCTTGGAGCGTCAGTTGTTTTAGTTTTCTTAGTTAGTTTAGTTTTGTTTGCTGCAATAAATGGTTAGATCACATCATGTTTCTTTTGGAGGAGATGAACTCGCTTTTCATTTGCCAAGAACACTCTGTTTTCACTCTTATCGTTCACCGAGTGTTCTTCTTTTTCTGCTACCGCTTTTGGTTTTTGTTTTCACCTTGATTTGCGTTCAGATCTTGTCATATCTTTTTATCAAGGTGTATTTTTGCCTCTGGTATTTATTGGTTTTCATCAAAAGAGGTGTTTATAAAAATTTCAAATGGTGTTGGAAAAGAGAAAAAGCTTTGTGCAAAATAGTGGTACAAGAAGGAGCTTGTGTAGACTGCGGCTTAGGCTTTTTCATGTCATGCTTGATATCTTTTTGATAGTATGCTTAGTGGTTTTGCTGTAGCATGACTTGTCTCAAATAACTGAGATTGCTTAATGAGCCTTTGAAAAAATCATGCATTGTTTTTATTGTATGGAAGCATTATTTTGGTTTTCTCCTTGATGCTTTATTTGGGTTGACTTGGCGCATGCTCACACATGTTAGACTCTTACAAAGTCGCCAATAGCCTTCATGATCATTTAGTTTTTGACTTTTGATGCCATCGTATGCTTCTTTTAATGTCGCTTTGCATGATTATGGCCATTATTGCTCTCTTAGTTGGTCGCTCCCAGTCTTTTGCTAGCCCTCGCCTTGTACTGAGTATGAGCTCTACTCGTGCATCCAACTCCTAAAATCCAAAGTTCTCCAAAGTGTCCACCATACATACCTACTAGCAATTTGCTATTCCAAGTAAATTTGACTTGCTTTTATATTCTCTTCAAATTAAACTCTTACCAGTGTTATGCGAAACTCGGTTAGTAAAGCTCTCACGAACCGGAAGGCATACTTTACTTTTTCCTGTTCTTAAAAATTTGACATTGTGGTCTCTTATGCTGAGTTGTTATGCTTGCAAGTTGTAAGTTGGAGACTAGCCCAGCCATGCCGTCATGGGGCAAGCTTTCAACATTGCACTTCCTATTTGAGTTGATATTGTGATCTTTTGTTTATGGATGCCCACTATGCGAAATGAATTGGGAATCTTGTAGGGATCATGGAGTTTGTATATGTGTTAGGGAAACGCCGGGCCGCCAATCTAAGCCATGCATAATTCATGGTGGAAATTTGCAGCATACCCATGGTGAACATTCGACGACGCATCTCATAATAAAAAGCTAAACAATATAGCAAATAAAAGAGATGTCGAGGTGTTCATTGTCTGCTTGTCCTGTCATTTTGGTGTGGGCTTGTTCCATGTCATCGGGCACGGAGGTACCCCATTGGCGGTTCTCAATGATATGCATATACTTACAATGACAAGAGCCTTGCTTGGGACTCTAAGTAAATTAGCATGGTTTGGGTACTCGTATTCACGGGACACGAGGTTTTCAACTTATGATTTGTCAAGCATATGCATCATAATTGTTCTCACATTAACTTTAACCATTCAAGATGCTTATGATGGGGGGCAATGAGAGCTCAAAGCCGGTAAGTACCATAATTTTTGAAGGTTATAAAACTTGCAATCACTGCTTCCCTCTGCGAAGGGCCTTTCTTTTACTTTTATGTTGAGTCACCACCTTCTTTCTTTATGCACCATTAAGAGAGCATAGTTGTCATTCTTAGTGTGATATGCATTGTCCCAAGGTTCATTGATTGATTCATGATGATTGGTTTCACTTGTTCTTAAATTATTTGTATCTAGTCGCCCTCTTAAACTTTGAGGTGTCCTATGCATTTATGTTTTGCTCTCTTTAAAGGACAAGCTGAAAACCACTTGTATGTTTTTCCTTATGATTTGAACACATGTTTGACTTTCATTGTTTCATTTTCATGATCTTTTGTTTGTGTTCATTTACATGTTTACAACATGGTTGCTAAGTTCTTTATTGTCAAGATTATATCTTCATGCCCATGTTTTAAGTTCTTATGATCCCAGCTCACCAATGCTTACATATATGATCAAGATTGTGTAGGTGCATGTCACCTCAAAAATTATTCTTTTGTTATCACTTACCTACTCGAGGACGAGCAGGAGTTAAGCTTGGGGATGCTGATACGTCTCAAACGTATCTATAATTTTTGATGCTCCATGCTTGTTTTTACACCATTTGCCTATTGTTTCGTTACACTTAGTGGCACTTTTATGCGATTTCTGGAACTAACCTATTAACGAGTTGCCATAGTGCCAGTTCCCTGTTTTCTGCTGTTTTTGTGTTTCAGAGTGATACACAGGAAATATTCTCGGAATTGGACGAAACCACATCCTGAAGTCTTATTTTACCCGGAAGCTTCCAGAGATCCGAAGAGGAATAGGAGGTGGGCCACAGGGGCCCCACACACACACAGGTGGCGCGGCTAGGCCCCTGGCCGCGCTAGCCATGTGTGAGGAGGCCCTGGCCCTCCTCTGACATCGCCCCTTCGCCTATAAGAAGCCTCGGGACAGAAAAACCTAAGTCCCCGATCAGATTTCCAGAAAGAGTTCCGTAGCTCCGCCGCCGCCACCGACGAATTTCGGGGGACAGAAGTCTCTATTCCGGCACCCTGCCGGGATGGGGAAGTGCCCCCGGAGCCATCTCCATCGGTCTCCATCGCCGTCTCCGCCGTCTCCATCGACCTCACCGCCATCTTCATCAACCTTGCTGTCTCCTATGATGAGGAGGGAGTAGTTCATCCCCGGGGCTGAGGGCTCTACCGGTAGCTATGTGGTTCACCTCTCTCTCCCATGATGTGATCTTTATGTGATCGTGAGCTTTGTATCATGTTGAACAAGTACATGTTATAATTCAGATATTTTGTGTACTCTAGTGATGTTATTAAAGTAATCTATTCCTCCTGCTATGGTGTAACGGTGACAGTGCGTGCACCATGGTGGTACTTGGTTTAGGCTATGATTGTGATCTCTTGTGGATTATGAGAATAATTATTACTATGATAGTTTGAGTGATATATTCCTCCTTTCATGGTGTAATGTTGACAGTGTGTGCACCGTGTTAGTACTTGGTTTAAGTTGCAATGATTTCTATCTTGAGTTGTGATCTGATTTGGGTATCGCTATGAGTGGTGTTTGTGAAGTACTTGATGAACTTTAAGGGGTGCTTCTGTAGCCACTACACAATGATTAGTGTTATTCAATAGGAGAGTAATTCAGAGTACCTTAGCAAAGAGAAGTTACTTGTTCATTCATGTTATATTGTTGGGAGTGTGTCCACTAGTGAAAGTATGATCCCTAGGCCTTGTTTCCAAGCATTGCACACCGTTTACTTGCTATTTTGTTACTTGTTTGCTTGCAGCGATATTTACTTTAAATCACATTTGCTACTTATAATCATCACTACTACTTGTATTTCACTATCTCTTTGCCGAACTAGTGCACCTATACATCTGACAAGTGTATTGGGTGTGTTGGGGACACAAGAGACTTTCTGTATCGTAATTGCATGGTTGCTTGAGAGGGATAGCTTTGACCTCTAACCTCCCTGAGTTCGATAAACCTTGGGTGATCCACTTAAGGGAAACTTGCTGCTGTTCTACAAACCTCTGCACTTGGAGGCCCAACAAGTGTCTACAAGAATAGAAGTGCGTAGACATCACTCGGCGCCAAGGCGGCCACCCTCTCCTCCGAGTCCTCACAATTCACCACCTCCCGACGACGACAGGGACGACTACTACCATACCCCGAGTCCACATCGATCTCCGCCTCAATGTCAGCCGCCTCTGCCACAATGTCAGCCGCCTCTGCCACCTCCGCCGCCTCTGCCCACTCGTAAGTCCCAGAGTTATGGCAAGTCCGCTGCTATGTCCACTAGCCATGTCTCTCCGAAGAAACGGGCCAAGAAAGTTAAGGCGGTGCCGCCTCCTCCTGTCGAGAAGACTGCTGAAGAAATTGAGGCGGAGGATAGAGCCAAAGTGAAAAGAAAGCTCGCAGCGCTACGCCCGACCCCTACCCCAAAGCAGGTATATACTCTAGAACAGCAGGAGTGGACCTTTGACTTTCTTACCCAACCTTCGCAATATGAAAAGCGTAAGCCAGATGACTACAAGCGTTGTTTGGATAAGCAGGTAGATGCAAAAAAAAGAAGCTAATAAGACAAGCGCAACCGCAAGAGGGAAAAGAGACGTTGCCCAGCTTGGAGCACAGACCAAGAAATCGATCTCCCCGCTAAAGGTGTTTGCTAGTGATGCTAGTGGGAGTGTTGCTCAACCCAATCCCGCCGACTTTGCTGCTGAAGCTGGTTTGACTCTTTCTCAATTGATACATGAAGATATCCCAAAGGCGCCTATGGCACGGCAATATGAAAAGGGAAAGAGTCTGGTCCCACCTGAGATTGAAAAAAATCTACCAACACAAATGCGAAAATTGCATAAGTGGTACCTGCAAGCCGCAAAGGGCACGCAAGAATTTCTCCTTATGAAAATCACACAGGACCATTTCTTAGGTGAAGACTTGGTGCATATTGAGTTTGAAGAATTCTTTCAGCTATTCAATCAAGACGCGCTCGACAAATCTCTCGTCAGTGCCTATGTTCTGTAAGTGATTCATTATTTCTATAAGTCTCTAGCTTAACTTGTTCTTTGCATGTAATTATCCTCACTACGCTGTTTATTATGCAGAATGAAGAGTATGCAATGTAAGATAAGGAATGACTTCCAAGTTGGATTCATTGATCCAAATCGAGTTAACAGAGTGATGATACAAAGCAAACGCAAGGAGACGGAGGATATCTTGCTAGAGTTCCTACTTACGCAGGAATACCGAGCTAGAATACTGTTTCCGTACAACATCAGGTGAGTGTTACTATCTTATACATAGTTACTTTTCCTTACTCGATGTTATAAATGTAATTGATGAGTTTATTAACTTATATAATTAAATTTGCACGCAGTTACCACTGGATTTTGCTAAAGATTGAACCTGACTATGGAAAGGTTGAAATCTTTGACTCGTTGAATAAACAACTTAATGAATACCAAAGCATCATTGATATGATGGATAGGTAATTTCAATCATTACGGCATTATATCGGTCTCTTTCGTTCATCTATAACTCATCTATTCATTTTGTTTGCTCGGCAGTGTTTGTAAACGGTTTATACGCATAGCAAAAGGTGAATGGAAAACTTCTCTGATTTACCGTTCGGTCGAGGTAAGTGGTACGAGCTAGGTCCACACATCCCTTTAATTCTAGTTTCAAATACCATTAAGTATATCAATCTTGATATGTCACTGACTAAAATCTATTCTCGTAAAGTGTGCGAGGCAGCCATCAGGGACTAATCTATGTGCATACTACGCTTGCGAGAACCTTCGTGCGGAGGTCACTGAAGGAATTGATTTTCAAACAGTAAGTAAACAATATACTGACAAATTCATTTATTGGCATTAATTTTGTTATGATGATTCATATTCATATTGATCTTCTTCTTTGTAGTTCGAAGCAAAGCGGAATCGGCTCTCACCGACTGAACGCATAGTAGGAATTCAAGAGGAAATAGCCGGATTTCTGCTTGACCATGTCATTAACCCAAAGGGTGAATTTCATGTCAGTTTCGATTAGACAATGTGTGTAATTAAACACAAGTCGTGATCTTATGTGTGTGAACAAGTTGTATATATACTTGTATGTATATGCTCGGCGGACCAAATATATTATATATGTATCGGCTTGTATATTATGTTGTAATGTTGTATGAATAAGTATATAAGGAAAATTGTTTGAAATGAATCAAAAAATTGAATGGAGCAAAATACAAATAAACCCTAAACCCTAAATAACAATTGAAATCCAGAAAAATAAAGAAGCAGCAGAGGCTGCCACGTGTGGACTCTTTAGTCCCGGTTCGTAACACGAACCGGGACTAAAGGTCCTACGCCCACGAGCACCTGGCCCCTGCCACGTGGTCGCTCTTTAGTCCCGGTTCGTATAGCAACCGGGACTAAAGATAGGGCTCCAGTCCCGGTTGCGCAACCGGGACTGAAGCCCGAAACCAACCGGGACTGATGCCCTGTTTTCCACTAGTGTACCAACCAATGCCCATTCCGGGCAGCCCCGGTACTCCTCGTCCTCCTCCTCAAGAACAAAAGGCTTTGATTCCTGCGAGGTAAGATTAAGGCGTCCCAGCATCTCTGCCATACGGTCGCCTGGTGTAGACGAAGAACTGGACCCCTCCTTGGAATTCCCCTTCTGAGTCAGATCCGGTAGCCGAATCGACAGATCTCTGGTAGGCGTCGGGGCGCCTCCAGACATGGGATCCACATCCTCGGATCTTGAGCCAGCCATGCAAATCCCGATCCACGTACCCGCACAGCGCCACGGGCGGGCAGCGAATCAGATTCACCCCTTATTCGCCCCGAACACGTGCGAACAGCAGGACCAGATAGATCACGGACAGCCGGAGTGGACACGTGAGGCTGTGGATTATAGGTGGAGGCCGGAGACAGGATCCGTCACCGACAAACAGGGTCGAGAAAGTCTAGGAGAACGCCGCCGCAATCGCGAGAGAAACCCTAGGCTAACCGACAGACGTTGGACGTTCCTTCGTTTGGCCCGGGTTAGAAGAGGTTCGCTACATGGAATTATGAGCTCCTTTTGTTTGCTACTTTTGCCGTTTGTGCTGACGGTCGTCTGTGCATACTAGTTAGCTAGGCCTATTTGTTATTGTAATTAAAGGACATAGTGAATTGACGTTCAAACGTTCAAAGATGAGTTAATTGCACGTTCGTGGATGAGCCGATGAAGATTATAGGACTTGAAATCCCTAGTCTCGTGGTCATGGTCATGTGATACTAGCTCGGTCTCTTGTTTCTTTACAGAACTGATATACTTGGTTTCCAATCAAAATCAGTCCGTTGATACGAAGGACTGTGAAAACTAGGCTGTATCCAGTATCCAGAGAGTAGTCTAGAGTGCTCTCCCTAGTCGCGAAAACGTGACGTCACCCGGCGACACCAAAAGCACTGTATCGATTCCTCTTTGAAACAGGCTTTCGTCTCGCTATATTAATATAGCAACCATACCGATACAACTGTTTGAAACCAAAAAAATGTTGAGGCAACAGCAGAAAATATGCCCAAAAAGAAAAGAAATGATAGCAATGACGAAGTGACTAAACGATGATGACCCATAACCGTTGCGCCCTTCGTCTTTTCCCACCACGCTCCAAATGCTCTGAGACGGCCGTACCAAACAACACCTTCAAGAAGGGAAACAGTGTTGACATGGCGCTGCTGCCCAGACCAAATCGGTCTTAGGGTTTCCCCGTACGTAGAGTATAGTGGACAGGGGATTCCCACGACACCCTTCAAGAAGGAATGGTGTCACTCGAAGGCGACATTGCGTCAGGGTTAGACAAACTGACAGAGATTTCTCCCGCCCCCGTCGCACAAAAAACCCTGGCACAATTGAGCACCAACACCAAGCGTCACCACCCACTAGTATGCGCCACCACGATCTTGAAGTCGCCATCATCAGTCCCTTCATGACACTAACCTGCGGCTTGACCAGCGGAGATAACTGTTAAGCTTCATGCACTAGCCAACGCAACCAAAAGTCCGAACTGATGGAAAGGGCTAGGCAATTCACTTATACACTTTAACACCCCCACTCACGTGTGACGGGAGAAGAGAAAGTCAACACGTGGACACAGACATGAGAAGAGAAAGTCAACACGTGGACATAGATGGGAGAAGAGAAAGTCAACACGTGGACACAAAGGGGGGCGACGGCAATTTACAATAAATTGCGAAAACCAGGACTCGAAATCAAGACCCTGGGCTCTGATACCATGTTAAGCTTCATGCACTAGCCAACAACCAAAAATCCGAACTGATGGAAAGGGCTAGGCAATTCACTTATACACTTCAACAATAACGACATCGTCGGGACTAGGAACAACAGTGCAGCCACGCGGGAGGAACCCACCTCCACCGCCGAGAGGCAGTCATTGGTCGTTCATAGCAGCGAGAGCACACTAGGCCTAGCAGGCCCGGCCGGGCCCAAATGGGCATGTGAAGCTCCGGCTGCCGTGATGCAATAGGCTGGCCGCAAAGCCGCTGTTCCGAGACCCCCGTCAAGTCATCGTCTCCACCACCAGGATACCCAGGCCGCTGTAGACTCCGGCCCGCTCGAGCCCATCTGGGGCCGGGGCGCCCAGACATGGAACCAGCCGCCACTGGAGTCCCCTGCAGCCAAGGTCGCCACCGTAGAACGGCACCGCCGCCAGCGTCACTAGGCTGCGCCGGACCAGAGCCGCCCGAAATGCACTGCCGCCGGGGAAAAGGTGACGTCAGTCAGCCGGCCATACCAGAAGTACTCTATCGACTCAAGGATGATACGATCCAAGGTGCCATTTCTGAAGAATACAACTACTGTGTGCACATACCAGTACACGATGTATATATACACATTTAGCACTGGCAGCAGCTAGGCAGCGGTACAGTTTGCAATGCAACTCATGATAGCGGAGCAGCCGAGCAGCACTATCGCATACTTGTACCCTACTAATTTATATGAGCTTGCTCGGCCATTTTCTTCTCCGGCCGATCCGCTCCGTATATTTATGCGCAGTTGGTAGCAGCACTCCACTTTGCAGTGGAACTAACCATTTGTTCTCATATGGCTGCTCTGAATACTGAATAGACAAGAGCACGCACGTACAAGCCTAGCGCCTACGTGCATCCTTGATTCAGTTGTTTAATGGATTGGAACCTTCGCGTGTCAGACTGTCGGTCTCTCCGTCCGCAGGCAGCGGCTACTGACCACGAGCAGCAGTAGTAGTAGTTTACTGCGTCCGATCCAATTATCAGAATTCTAAATCATGCCAAGGAGATGCTTCGGAGTGCTACTGTACCTGCCCCCACCGGACCCCTTATGAATATTTTCTGAATTCGTCGAAGCAAAAAGGTGCGGCCGGGGTGGTGACGGAGTTTTCCGCGAGAAGATACGCTCACAAGTCTCGGCCAAACATCACGCGTAAGTCGTAACCTAACCTGATTTGAAGTTAACTGCTGCCTGATGGGACTTCACCATATGGCTAGCTCTACCTGAGCCGAATGAATACTACGGCGGAGCACGCGGCCGGCCGGCCAAGAAAATATGTTGCTGGTAGTAAACTTACTACTATCATGCTCAAGCATGTGTACAGGAACCATATGTCAAAAATTTACATCACGACCGGGTGACGCATTCCACACATAGGTTATACTACTCCCTTACTTTCATATTATTTATCGCTGATTTAACAAATTACGGAACCAAAAGAATATGTTATACTACTGTACTAATATTTTTGTGCAGGTTGTACGAAGTGTCGCCGTCAGTCGTCAACGGATCCGGTACACGTGCTGACTGCCAGGCCGTTAGGCATTCCCTGGTGGGACCACTATTAAGTACTGATGGCTTGGTCGATCGACCCTGGATTCGTTCTTGATGTAAGGTTAATTATAGCAAACGTTATGGATCAAATTATATACGCACATCTGCCGCTAGCGACGTCTCTTCATCACAAAATTAATAATTAGAGCTTCAGGTATACCCGGAGAGGGGGAATGCGGAATGATGCTGAGAGGATGATAAAATAGCAGATTCAATACCTTCCAGCAAGTAATCCAAAAAAAAATAACTGTCCAAAGTCTTGCGAAATCTATAATACATATAAAGTTCATCCCCACTAAAATGTATTTAATGTTTGCAAGCTGAAATCTCATGTAGCCACGTCACTCTAATTATTTCTATCCGTTGGATTTCAGATATGTGGTCATTAGATATAAGTCCTACCGCTGGCCCAGTCGTTCTAATCTCGTGCGATCCAGCGTTTATCTCTCTCTCGCGATAAAAACTCAAGCGTCCTCCGTTGCGAACAGAAGGGCAAGCAATGCCGCAGATATAGGAGAGCTAACAGGAAGATGAAGCAACTACATAACGCGTAACAGACTCCGGTCGCTTCAGTGCGAGTCTTCCAATGCTCAGCACATCCGGCTGTGTGCCTCTCTTCCAATCACGTGGGTCATGCTATTGTTGCCTCCCCATCTCTTTGTCCAGGACGTCTGCGCAGTGTTCCATCATCCATCGCCTTGGTTGTAGCTGCCCGAGTGCCTCATGTGGTCTCAAACAAGAAGTACATGTTTCATCTATCATTCCCGTGGTATGCTCCCCAAACCTCCTTTATCTTATCTTGATTAAACAGTTTTGACTAAACTTTTGGTCACCTTATGTTACTCCGTTGAGGATTCAGATCAGATCATCAGGTGCTCAAGAGATAGAACTTAATTTTACCATGATATGCAGGATTAACTGAATATAAACCTTTCAACATACCCGCACACAGTCCATTAGGTTTCAATCAGCATGGCGTACAAGGTACCAGCCATACGCGGTACTATGAAATGTGTTATATATAAATTATCGTCCCTGCAAGGTATCTCTATTTGCATGTGAGTATGGATATGTCCCAGTATCTAGGTCCTTAATTGTTTCCATCTCCCCGTTGGGTATAAATACTTTCCAATCCTCTACCTTCGGTCATCAGGGCAGGAACGTCCGCACACCAGCCTGCAAGTCTGTACGTGCATGTTTAATCAATTTCTCATCTCATTTCAGGCTTTGCAAATGGTGGGAGCTGGGAGAAGCGGCAGCAGTCCATACTCCATACTAAGAGTGAACCGGGAAGAGGCAAGGACAAAATCAAGATATGAGGTACTCCACAAACCGTGGCTATAGATAATCTTCATATCAAGAACAAATTCTAAGTACTTCTCAAAATGCTCTTCAATTATGTACTTAGGAAGAGAAACCTAGTTGACAACCAAGACTTGAATAAACAAAACAACCAAAAATAAGTAAATAAAATATGATTGCACATCATAATAGTTTGTGCACAAAATTTTCTACATAAAAATCATCTCTAATGCCCGCGGCAACGCGCGGGGTATCAACTAGTTAATTAATGTTATGGGATAACAAAGACAAGAAACTCACCCATTACTAATTGTCAATGTAGATAGTGATAAAGTTCCAATTTTGGTGTATGGTAGGCTAGCCCGGAACATATAACGGATGCTAGAGCATCTCTAGCAGATTCCGCAAAAGTGGTCAACCCCATAGTTTTCAGCTTTGGTCGAAAAACATGCACCGAATAGATTGGGTAAGACGGTGGAAACTGTAAATATTTTTCAATCACCCGGAAATCATCACCTAGTGCCCCATACAACTAGGTTTTAGTCGGGTTTTTAGGTCAACTGGAAATGAATCAACGCTCTCATCGGCGTCGGCAACTCCCGAGCTCGATTTCACGACAAGGAGACTTAATTCAGTATCAATCTTCAATTCTCCATGTGGAGGTTTGATTCTGACCGACTTCCCGTTAAATAATGGCTTGTTCGAGTAACTCCATGGAAGCACATTCATGGCCAAGCTCAACCACGGGAGCACCTCCACAAGAATAGTGAGGTCGAGGCGGGCACTGTCGTGGGGGACATCAGATCACTGAAGACAGATTTTGAATCTTGTTCTTTCATATTTACTAGTACAAAGATGAATGTGGTAGCTCATAAATTGGCTCGTTCTGCTGAGCCACTAGTCTGTAATTTGTCTGTTGGTGTAATCCTAGAGATTATTTGGGAAGAACTCTGTAATGATGTTGGTTAATTAATAAAGTACCACATCTCTCAAAAAAAAGGTCGAGGCGAGCAACGACAGTGCTAGGAGAGCCATGTGAGGATCCAAGCAGGGCGGAAATGGTAGTGCTCGCATCAGCCTATGCATGGCTGGACCGAGGAGGGGCAAGCCCGGCTGAGGCGGAGGAGGTCGGGCCAGGGGCCGTCTTTGCTGGTGTCTAGGGGGCACGGGGGTAGCAAGTCCGACAGTGTTGGCAGGGGAGGGGGCTATGGGACTCGGGGTGCTTCTTCCCACAACACTCATTTCGTATGTAAAAGATAGACTACTTGGGGAAGATGAAGAAAATAAATATGCGACCACAGATTTGAACCGCAAAACATTTTTCAGTTTACCCGTACATGTTTTGGAGTATCGGTTTATCTAGGATTGCTGAGATGGTCTTATGAATGATGTGCCACCAGTGGCGTAGCTATGTAACAAGTCGGGGGGGGGGGGGGGGGGGGGGGTGTGGACCGCCCCTAGCTTGCAAAGAATTGGTGAATTTTTTTACAAAGCTTATAGTAGATTCTTTACCCTTTTGCTCCTATGTCCACTCCCAATATCCTTGGCAAGCTCTGCCACTGTTCATGGTGGGCCCTCCTAGGAGGTGTATGGATGACTATTTAGGGCTTACTTGCAGGGGGTTTGATACCCATAAACCTCACCCATAAATTGGAGATCTACTGCCTTCGTTTTAAAATATAAGATATTTTAGCCCATCATTGCCATGCATGTATGTAGACATCTTTCAGTGTGTAGGTTAAAAACAAAAGGAGTAAACCTATATACTAAAAACCATCTAGATACATGTGTGGCAAGATGGGCTAAAATATCTTATATTTTGGAATGGAGGGAGTACCTGATAAAGCATCCAAACATAGCAAAGTCCTTTCCGTGAAATTTATAGCTCACCGAGCTAGAGCGATGCTGTCATGCCGCAGGCGATGGCCCAGGTTGTCCTCCATGAGGTATGAACCTCCACACTTACAATAGCAGTCCGTACTCATGTTTTCTTATATAAAAATAAGCCGAGAGATTCTTCTCCTCCGGCCCCTTTAATTTTAAAAATCATGCTAAACATTAAGGCGCACTCTCAAAAAATGCAAATCGGACATGGAAATGCAACAAGTGCTAATGTTTTGATGAAGAGGAATCATTTCAACACTTATTCATATCATGCCCTATTAACGGCTTTGTGTAGTGAGATATTATGTGACTTCAAACCTTACTCCACCTAGTTGAATGTGCGCCAAAATTGGCTTTCAAAGGCAAATAGGTAACTTAATGCTCAAATTATAGCGAGGAATTGGCTTTCTAATGTCTTATTTGAGTCACAAAATCGTTGGTGATGTATTTTTACATAGATAGTTTATAATTTATTGAATATTATCCATATGACTACTCATTGCATCATGTAGAGGCACACAATAATAGGGTTGTGAATACACCCTATAAATATGGTAGCACGATCTATATCCAGCAGATATGGAGAACACATGTCAGCAGTAGAACTTGTTGATTATGAGCGGTACCATTTGATTCATGGTCGTATAATCTATGAGTTTGATAACTTATAACAAAACAAAACTTTGCAACAAAAGAGATTGTGAGGATCACTTGGTCTAGGGCCTCCTTTGATTCACATGATTTGCACAAGAATTGTGTAGGATTTGGATCCTATGGGAATTTTTTTTACATACATGTTTGATTCATAGGAACATATCCTATAGCAAATAATCCTATAAAAATATAGTAGTGTAAATCCTATAGGAAAAAAAGTATTAGGTCATACCTCATGGAAAAATTCCTTTGCTACAATCAATGCCACTTCATCTTTCTATGATTTAAGTAGACATGACATTCTAGTCCTATGTCTTTCCTACTTCTATGGTTTTCCTATCCTATGAATCAAATAAGCCCTAGAGCGA
The DNA here is from genome assembly GCA_007115705.1 of Dactylis glomerata. Lineage (NCBI taxonomy): Eukaryota > Viridiplantae > Streptophyta > Magnoliopsida > Poales > Poaceae > Dactylis > Dactylis glomerata. Next base: position 742,035 of record QXEO01000140.1, on the reverse strand, counting down.
AGGGAGTATCTGGGGGTGGGGATGGGCCGATGGGGTCCTCCATTTTCAGAATACTCCCTCGGTTTGGGCTTTTAAGGCTCTAGGCCTAACTTTAACTAATAAAATATGAAGAGTTATTTTGCCACCAAATTATACAATTGCAAACTTATTTCGAATATGAACATGATAATATAGTTTTGACGACATATAATTCATTTTTTGTTTATCAAATTAATTGTCAAAGTCAGGTAAAAAAATTGGGAACCTTACAACAGGTGGAGGGAGTACTTCGCAATAAAGTAGATGATGTGTGCAATTTTCAAAGCTGAGAAAGGCACTTTCTTCTTTTTTATATATTTAATATATTTATATATAAAAATATCAAGATAATATCAAAAGACAAGGTACGGTGGTGCAAAAATATGGAGAATATACATAGAACCTCTCCATAAATTTAGAACAAGCCTCCCCCTTCTATTTCACCAATCACCACTTTCTTTGTAAAATACACCGTTAGTCATTGAACTTGAATTGCTTACTCGTCATAGTCATCGTACATAGGAATACACAATTTACGGTTACCAAATACGTATCAGAGGTTCATTGGAGGTCACCGGAGCCCGTAGAGCTTCGTTTGCTGATGTGGCACTAAGTTGGACCCACATGTCAGGTCTTAGCCAAATTTTATTTTACATATATCCCTAAAATATTTCTTTTCTTTCTGATTAGGTCCCTCCTGTATTTCTCCCATGTCGTGCTGCTCGTCGGGATCTTGGCTCCCGCCGTCGGCCCACCAGAATGAAGGGGAGGGAGCAGGGTCGCAGGGAACCGGAGTCCAGGTGCTCATTCTGTACACAGCGAGAGCACCTCCATGGCCTTCATGACCCACAAGTATAGGGGGTGTATCGTAGTACTTTCGATAAATAAGAGTGTCGAACCCAACGAGGAGCAGAAGGTGTTGACAAGTGGTTTTGATCAAGGATTCACTGTAAATACTAGCAAACGGGTTTTCAGGGGTATTTAATAATGCAAATAAATAAAGTACGAGTAAATAAAAGACAGCAATAATAATTGCAGCAAGTGGCCCAATCCTTTCTAGAGCAAAGGACAAGCCAGTTGTGTAACTTATGATGACCAAACATTCTCGAGGACACACGGGAGTTTCTGTCAAGTGCTTTTGCTTCATGCCGCTAAATAATCTTTATTGGTTTGATAAGTGTTATGGGGGTGAACCTGTGCTAGCGCACTACCCTTACTAGGATAAATACACACTTGTGATTATACCCCTTGCAAGCATCCGCAAATACAAAAAAGTAATTAAGATAAATCTAACCATAGCCTTAAACTCTAGGATCCTACGCTCCCTGGTGCAATGGTTTCACAACGGAGGTTTAGGTTTCTGTCACTCCAGCAACCCCACAATTCGAAGCCAAATACACAATGCATCTCACTAGGCCCATAAATGGTGAAGTATCATGTAGTCGACGTTCACATGACACCACTAGTGAAATAACACCACAACAAATAAATATCAAACAACTAAATATTACTTAACAATAATCCACTACTAACATCTTGACTTCTCCCATGTTCTCAAGAACTAAACGAACTACTCACAAGACATCATATGGATCATGATTAGAGGTGAAATAATGGTAAATAACAATCTGAACATAAACTTTAATTCAATGGTTCCACTCAATAGCATCAACTACAAGAGTAATCAACACCGGGAAAGTTTCCCCTAAGAATTTAACAAGATCCAACTCAAGATGTTACAGCGGGATGGCGTGGTGATGATGGAGATGAAGGTGCTGGTGATGGAGATGATGATGATGATCCCGATGAAGTCCGGTGCGATGGTGATGACGATGGCGGCGATCTCCCCTCTCCGGGAAGGAATTTCCCCGGCAGATTTCTACCTGTTGGAGAGCTTTTCTCTCTCTAGTGTTTTCCGCCCCGCAGAAGCGGCGGTGTCTATCTCTGAGCCCCCCTCCTTGACTTAGGTTTTTGGGGATGATGAAATACGCGAAGGGGCGATGGCAGAAGTGGGCCAGGGGGCTCTCACCACAGGTGGGCGCGGCCAGGGGCTGGGTCGCGCCCCCTGGTGGTGAGGCTGCCCTGTGGCCCCTCTCGCCTTCTCCTTTCGGCTTCTTTAGTCTTCTGGTAAAATATAGTTTTCGGGTACTTTTCTGGAATTTTCCTGATCTTCAAAATATGGTGCCTTGACGGTCCTTTTTCCAGCAGAATCCTGACTCCGGCAGCAAATCCTCTAATGATCATTAAACATGCAAAAACAGAGGAAATGACATAAGTATCATCTCTAAATATGAAATATGTCAATGAATAATAGTAAATTATGATACAAAATAGTGATGCAAAATGGACGTATCAACCCCCCCAAGCTTAGACCTCGCTTGTCCCTAATGTCTACGCACTTCTATTCTTGTAGACACTTGTTGGGCCTCCAAGTGCAGAGGTTTGTAGAACAGCAGCAAGTTTCCCTTAAGTGGATCACCCAAGGTTTATCGAACTCAGGGAGGTTAGAGGTCAAAGCTATCCCTCTCAAGCAACCCTGCAATTACGATACAGAAAGTATCTTGTGTCCCCAACACACCCAATACACTTGTCAGATGTATAGGTGCACTAGTTCGGCGAAGAGATAGTGAAATACAAGTGGTATAGATGATTATAAGTTGCAAACGTGATGTGAAATAAATATCGCTGCAAGCAAACAAGTAACAAAATAGCAAGTAAACGGTGTGCAATGCTTGGAAACAAGGCCTAGGGATCATACTTTCACTAGTGGACACACTCCCAACAATATAACATGAATGAACAAGTAACTTCTCTTTGCTAAGGTACTCTGAATTACTCTCCTATTGAATAACACTAATCATTGTGTAGTGGCTATAGAAGCACCCCTTAAAGTTCATCAAGTACTTGACAAACACCACTCAAAGTGATACCCAAATCAAAGAACAACTCAAGATAGAAATCATTGCAACTTAAACCAAGTACTAACACGGTGCACACACTGTCAACATTACACCATGAAAGGAGGAATAGATCACTCAAACTATCATAGCAATAATTATTCTCATAATCCATAAGAGATCACAATCATAGCCTAAACCAAGTACCACCATGATGCATGCACTGTCACCGTTACACCATAGCAGGAGGAATAGATTACTTTAATAACATCACTAGAGTACACAAAATATCTGAATAATAACATGTACTTGTTCAACATGATACAAAGCTCACGATCACATAAAGATCACATCATGGGAGAGAGAGGTGAACCACATAGCTACCGGTAGAGCCCTCAGCCCCGGGGATGAAGTACTCCCTCCTCATCATAGGAGACAGCAAGGTTGATGGAGATGGCGGTGAGGTCGATGGAGACGGCGGAGATGGCGATGGAGACCGATGGAGATGGCTCCGGGGGCACTTCCCCGTCCCGGCAGGGTGCCGGAACAGAGACTTCTGTCACCCGAAATTCGTCGGTGGTGGCGGCGGAACTGCGAAACTCTTTCTGGAAAATTGCCGACTCTTTTAGGGTTTTCCGTCCCGAGGCTTTATATAGGCGAAGGGGCGATGTCAGGGGGTGGACCAGGCGCCCTCACACGTGGCTGGCGCGGCCAGGGGCCTGGCCGCGCCACCTGTGTGTGTGGGTCCCCTGTGGCCCACCTCTTACTCCTCTTCGGATCTCTGGAAGCTTCCGGACAAAATAAGACTTCAGGATGTGGTTTCGTCCAATTCCGAGAATATTTCCTGTGTATCACTTCTGAAACACAAAAACAGCAGAAAACAGGGAACTGACACTATGGCACTTGTTAATAGGTTAGTTCCGGAAAATGCATAAAAGTGCCACAAAGTGTAACGAAACAATAGGCAAATGGTGTAAAAACAAGCATGGAGCATCAAAAATTATAGATACGTTTGAGACGTATCAAGCATCCCCAAGCTTAACTCCTGCTCGTCCTCGAGTAGGTAAGTGATAACAAAAGAATAATTTTTGAGGTGACATGCACCTACACAATCTTGATCATATATGTAAGCGTTGTGAGCTGGGATCATAAGAACTTAAAACATTGGCATGAAGATATAATCTTGACAATAAGAACTTAGCAACCATGTTATAACATGAAAAGAAACACAAACAAAAGATCATGAATAATGAAACAATGAAAGTCAAACATGTGTTCAAATCATAAGGAAAAACATACAAATGGTTTTCAGCTTGTCCTTCAAAGAGAGGAAAACATAAATGCATAGGACACCTTCAAGTTTAAGAGGGCGACTAGATACAAATAATTTAAGAACAAGTGAAACCAACAATATGAATCAATCAATGAACTTTGGGACAATGCATATCACACTAAGAATGACAACTATGCTCTCTTAATGGTGCATAAAGAAAGAAGGTGGTGACTCAACATAAAAGTAAAAGAAAGGCCCTTCGCAGAGGAAAGCAGTGATTAAACATGTGCTAGAGCTTTTCATTTGTAAAACAGAGAGATAAAAATTGGTTTTTGAGAGGTGGTTGCTTTTGTCAACGACTGGCAATGGGGTTCTTACTATCTTCCATACAAAAATGAAGCAAGTTTTTGAGAGAGAGATTGGCACTTTTGTGCTCTTTTATAAAACTTGGCACTCCTCCCCACCTTTCCTTTCACATACCATGGCTAACCGATTCCATCGGGTGCCCACCAACATTCACATTCTTGGAGGAGTGCCCTTTTTTTCTTTCTTTTTTTCTTTTTTTTCTTTTTGGAAGAAGCAATATGGAAGATAGCAAATCCGACCACTACGTCCCCATGAGCTGAAAACAGTGTCACAAAATGAGAAGTGTTTTGAAGGTTTTTGAAAGGTAGCACATGAAAATTTTACTTTGGAATGGCTTACAAATACCATGCATAGGAATTTATAGTGGACACAATGGCAAACTTGGTTTTTAGGAGTTGGATGCACGAGTAGAGCTCATACTCAGTACAAGGTGAGGGCTAGCAAAAGACTGGGAGCGACCAACTAAGAGAGCAGTAATGGCCATAATCATGCAAAGCGACAAAGCGACATTAAAAGAAGCATACGATGGCATCAAAAGTCAAAAACTAAATGATCATGAAGGCTATTGGCGACTTTGTAAGAGTCTAACATGTGTGAGCATGCGCCAAGTCAACCCAAATAAAGCATCAAGGAGAAAACCAAAATAATGCTTCCATACAATAAAAACAACGCAAGATTTTTTCAAAGGCTCATTAAGCAATCTCAGTTATTTGAGACAAGTCATGCTACAGCAAAAACACTAAGCATACTATCAAAAAGATATCAAGCATGATATGAAAAAGCCTAAGCCGCAGTCTACACAAGCTCCTTCTTGTACCACTATTTTGCACAAAGCTTTTTCTTTTTTCCAACACCATTCAAACCTTTTTTAATTCAATTCTTTTGAGGAAAACCAACATGGTCCAAAGGCAAAAATACACCTTGATGAAAAGATATAAGAAGATCTGAACGCAAATTAAGGCGAAAATGAAAACCAAAAGCAGTAGCAGAAAAAGAAGAACACTCATTGAACGATAAGAGTGAAAACTAGAGTGTTCTTGGCAAATGAAAAGCGAGTTCATCTCCTCTAAAAGAAACATGATGTGATCTAACCGTTTATTGCAGCAAACAAAACAAAATAAAACTAAAACAAAAACAACTGACGCTCCAAGAAAAACGCATAGTGCATGAAGCAATAAAAATATAGTGTTTTGAAAGGTGACCTGATTTTTGCCGATGAAGAAGGGGTGCCTCAGGGGCATCCCCAAGCTTTGACGCTTGTACTTCTTGGATATTTCTTGGGGTGATGCATGGGCATCCCCAAGCTTGAGATTTTGTCCATTCTTCAACTCATCTCATCATTCTCCAATCCCTACACTTGAAAACTTCCTTCATACAAAACTAAACACAATTCTATTAGCAACATTAGTGTAAGCATAGTAATGAATCAACCTCTTTTGCTTCAGGTTTCAACCCAAAACCACCACATATAAAGTATATACTACTGTAGCAACTTCCCTAAAAGTTCCGTGATAAAAAGGACTCAAAAGAAAGCGATAAAGCGGCAAACACAAATATTGGCAGAAATCTGTCAAAACAGAACAGCTGACAAAGGTCGAATTTTTGAGGGGTTTTCTGTTGCTCAAATCAAAAAGTGTTCAACTAATGAAAGTTTGGATATAACCTGGGGCATATGCACAAGAAATTTCAGGTCCAAAAGATATACAAATAATTTTCACGAATTTTTACGGTGCAGCACTGAAAACAGTTTCAGGACAGCAATATCCCCAAATCTTAACCTCACTCAAATTAGAGGCTTCTCTTGGCACAAAACGAAATAAACAAGATAAGGAGCGGTCATTACAGTAGTAATGACTTCCAAGACTCAAATAAAAGAAAAAGTACTGAAAAGTAAACATTGGGTTATCTCCCAAGAGTGCTTTTCTTTAACGCCTTTGAGCCAGGCGCAGTAATTTGTAAAGATGCTCATGTGGGCGCCATATGAGAGCTTGAGGCAAATGCGCCATATAGGAACTTAAAGCAATAGAGAGCATCAAAAAGTAAATGTGAAAGACATTTATATCTGAACCACTTCCTATGCATAGGAATCTTGTAAGAAAATAAATCAACGAGGCACATAGTAGCAAGCATGGATAGATAAAACAAGTGCCACTTCAAGATTTGCAACATAAAGAGGGGAAACTTAATATTGTTGAGATCCATCAAACCATGTTTCCCTCTCTCATAATAACTTTCAGTAGCATCATGAATAGAACTAACAATATAACTATCACATAAAGCATCCCTATCATGAGCCACATGCATAAAAGAATTAATACTCACCACAGGAACAATAGTAGTAGGAGCAGATTCAACAGAATAATTATTCTCATCACCATAATCATCATAAATAGGAGGCATATTGTAATCATAACTAATTTTATCCTCAATAGTAGGTGAACTAAAAATATTATACTCATCATCATAGGCTAGAGAACTACTATGTCGCAAAGCATACTCATCAAACATATCATCATAAGAAGGAACATCACATATGGGAGATAAAGTATCATCAGAGCAAACTTTCTCCACTAAAGCTGGGGAGCTAAAAATATCATGCTTAACAAAACCAGCCTCCCCAAGCTTAGACTCTTCTATAGCATTATCAACAACGGTGTTCAAAGCATTCATACTAACAACACTATTAGCATGCAAATTAAGCTCCAAAGGTTTTTCAATTTTCTCTTCAAACACTTCATATCTGAACTCAGGAAAAAGACTACAGAACTCTTTGTTTTCCATTAAGCCTAACTAGTGAAAATAAAAACAAGAAACAAAAAGATGTAATTGCAGAATCTAAAGGAAATAACTCCGAGCACTCACACAGGAGGATGCGAGTACCTTTTACCTTACCTCCCCGGCAACGGCGCCAGAAAAGAGCTTGATGTCTACGCACTTCTATTCTTGTAGACACTTGTTGGGCCTCCAAGTGCAGAGGTTTGTAGAACAGCAGCAAGTTTCCCTTAAGTGGATCACCCAAGGTTTATCGAACTCAGGGAGGTTAGAGGTCAAAGCTATCCCTCTCAAGCAACCCTGCAATTACGATACAGAAAGTCTCTTGTGTCCCCAACACACCCAATACACTTGTCAGATGTATAGGTGCACTAGTTCGGTGAAGAGATAGTGAAATACAAGTAGTAGTGATGATTATAAGTAGCAAATGTGATTTAAAGTAAATATCGCTGCAAGCAAACAAGTAACAAAATAGCAAGTAAACGGTGTGCAATGCTTGGAAACAAGGCCTAGGGATCATACTTCCACTAGTGGACACACTCCCAACAATATAACATGAATGAACAAGTAACTTCTCTTTGCTAAGGTACTCTGAATTACTCTCCTATTGAATAACACTAATCATTGTGTAGTGGCTACAGAAGCACCCCTTAAAGTTCATCAAGTACTTGACAAACACCACTCAAAGTGATACCCAAATCAAAGAACAACTCAAGATAGAAATCATTGCAACTTAAACCAAGTACTAACACGGTGCACACACTGTCAACATTACACCATGAAAGGAGGAATAGATCACTCAAACTATCATAGCAATAATTATTCTCATAATCCATAAGAGATCACAATCATAGCCTAAACCAAGTACCACCATGATGCACGCACTCTCACCGTTACACCATAGCAGGAGGAATAGATTACTTTAATAACATCACTAGAATACACAAAATATCTGAATAATAACATGTACTTGTTCAACATGATACAAAGCTCACGATCACATAAAGATCACATCATGGGAGAGAGAGGTGAACCACATAGCTACCGGTAGAGCCCTCAGCCCCGGGGATGAACTACTCCCTCCTTATCATAGGAGACAGCAAGGTTGATGGAGATGGCGGTGAGGTCGATGGAGATGGCGGAGATGGCGATGGAGACCGATGGAGATGGCTCCGGGGGCACTTCCCCGTCCCGGCAGGGTGCCGGAACAGAGACTTCTGTCCCCCGAAATTCGTCGGTGGCGGCGGCGGAACTGCGGAACTCTTTCTGGAAAATTGCCGACTCTTTTAGGGTTTTCCATCCCGAGGCTTTATATAGGCGAAGGGGCGATGTCAGGGGGTGGACCAGGCGCCCTCACACGTGGCTGGCGCGGCCAGGGGCCTGGCCGCGCCACCTGTGTGTGTGGGGCCCCTATGGCCCACCTCTTACTCCTCTTCGGATCTTTGGAAGCTTCGACTTCAGGATGTGGTTTCGTCCAATTCCGAGAATATTTCCTGTGTATCACTTCTGAAACACAAAAACAGCAGAAAACAGGGAACTGGCACTGTGGCACTTGTTAATAGGTTAGTTCCGGAAAATGCATAAAAGTGCCACAAAGTGTAACGAAACAATAGGCAAATGGTGTAAAAACAAGCATGGAGCATCAAAAATTATAGATACGTTTGAGACGTATCAGTCCCCAAGCGAAAACTAAACTCGGTAAACATGACCACAGGTTTATGGAGTGAAGTGTCGATAATCAAAATACGGACAAGAAGCATCACATTCACCAAGGCACAATTTATAATAGTCAACAACTTCTCTTTATATGATGTAGACATGCAATAAGTAAAAGGGAATCACACATAAGGATGCACAAGCTAAACTATAATTGGCGATGGCAAACCTTAGTTCTTGGTCAGAGAACGATGAACAAACTATTCTTTCTTTTGAATGGAGCCTTTTAAAACAGGGCTAATATAGCAAAAACCATATGCTCAACAAAACAAACTTTTTAAATTTATAGAAAAGCTTTCAAAGATATATTCCTTCAGACAAAAACATTGTACTAATCAAAAGAAGTTAGTAAACATGATTAAATGGATCAACATATGGATGAGTGAAACATAACAACTCAAATGCTTGCTTGAGATAGAGGGGAATAGGTTGACTCAACATAAAAGTAAAAGACAGGCTCTTCGCAGAGGGAAGCAGGGATTAAACATGTGCTAGAGCTTTTCATTTGTAAAACAGAGGTAAAAGTTATTTTGACAGGTGGTTGCTTTTGTCAACGACTAGCAACGGAGTTCTTGATATCTTTCATACTAAACAAGTGAGAGCAGTTCTGAGATGTTTGATTAATTTGGCACATTGGTGCTCTTTTATAGCTTAGCACTCCTCCCCACCTTTTCCTCTCTCAAACCATGGCTAACTGATTTCATCGGGTGCCGACCAACTTTCACATACCATGGAGGAGTGCTCTTTTTTCTTTTGTTTTTGAGATTATAATGGTCTGACCAGCTCCCTTGCAAAATTAATGACGAGCAGATGAAGCTGCCTAGTCAAGGGGTACTTAATTTAGTATGGAAGATAACAAACCCATCCACTATGTCCTCATGAGCTAAAAATAGTGGCACAAAATGAGAAGTATTTGAAGGTTTTTGAAAGGTAGCACATGAAAATTTACTTGGAATGGCTTAAAATACCATGCATAGGAATTTATAGTGGACTCTTTGGAAGTGACTTGGCTTTTGGGAATTGGATGCACGAGAAGTATTCCCTTTCAGTACAGGTTTTTGGCTAGCAATGCTGGGTAGCAAGCATAAGAGTTGCATGAAACAAACAAACATACATATAATAGGAACAATCATGCAAACTTCCTCGAAGGTACAACAATTTTAACTTTGAGAATAATAATGCTTATAAGCTAAACATGAAGGAAAACTAAAATGATGTAACTACAAGCACTTCTTTCTTCTTTTCTACTCAACCTCAAGGTAATGTTGCTACTGACCAAGCTAAGTTTGCCAATACCAACTAAATTTACTCATGCCCCCAAAGTGATACCAATACTAATCAACAAGACTAATCGTATAAGAGAGATTGCAAACTAAAATAAAGTGGGCGGAAAGTAAAAGATAAAACTTCTCATTAATATTTCATTACCGCAACTCACACCAAGGGATACGTAGATAACCAACTAAGGAGGATACTTCCACACTGCAAACTATTCTATAAGATAACTTCTCTATTCATGATATAACTCTACTTGAAAAGTAAATGAGCAAAAGGTAATGATGTGATACCGCGACACTCCCCCAAGCTTGGAACAAGCCAAGGGGATGCCTATACCGATGATGAATTACTCCTTTGGCGGTGGCGGTGAGTCTTTATCATCATCGTACTTCCAAGGCAGAGGTCCCCATCAAGGAAGGATGTCTTGGTCTCCAATATCCTGAAACTTGCAGCAGCACTCATTTGTTGAAACCTAGCTTCATACTCACAGTTTTGGTTCTACAAGTCATAAAGTTGTGCTTGTAATTGATTAGTGGTCTCGTGGAGCGAAAAGATAACCTTCCAGAGTTCTGTAGTCTTCTTCTTGTACTTGGTAACAAGCTCTTGATTAATCCTATGGACGATGTCCACCTTGTGTTCTGCCATCTTCTTGTATTTGAAAACTTCTTGTTCCAGTGCTTCCATCCTGGCTTCGAGGCTCCCTTCTCCCTTAGGAACTTGGACATATTTGATCTACAACTCCCAATCTTTGAGCAACAATTCCTTCGGATGCATCTTTAGCTCTCTCATATACGGATTAATGATATCCGCAAGAGAGTTCTCCTCGGATGGACCAGTCGAAGACATTGTAACTCCAAAGCTGAGAACAATCCCTGACAGAAACAGCTTGAAACAAAAACACGACGAGAAAATGATATACAGACCTCGGGTACTCCGGAGGGTTATATAGGAGAAAATTATATATCGAGGGTAAATCACAGGAGGAAACCAGGACGGAAACGAGCTCCGGGGTGGACTCACCACAGGGCGGCGCGGCCTGGGGTGGGCCCGCGCCCGCTGGTGGTGAGGAGCCACCGGACTCCATCTCCTGCCCGTTTTTGTCTCGTGATTTTTCATATTTAGCAAAAACAATAAAAATATTAATGGAAACGTCTTTCGCGAACCTTTTCTGACTAGAACTGTTACCTATTCGAAAACGAACTATGCAGCTTCCTGCAAATTGTCTTGGATGAATTTTTCTAGAGAAACTGTTTCAATTACATCAACGTCTTCATTATAAGAATCTCCAATAATATAATGTTTGAGTCTCTGCCCATTCACCACTTGTGTAGTGTCATCTTTCAACGAAGCAATCTTTATCGCACCTGAGCGGTACACTTCCACAATAACATATGGTCCTTCCCATTTTGAGAGTAATTTTCCTGCAAAAAATCTGAGACGAGACCTATATAATAGAACTTTCTCACCCACATGAAACTCTCTCTTAAGAATTCTCTTATCATGCCATTGTTTGACTTTCTCTTTGAAAAGTCTGGCATTCTCATAAGCTTCATTTCTCCACTCATCTAGGGTACTCAAATCGAGCAACCTTTTCTTACCGGCAAGTTTAAAATCTCTATTAAGCTCTTTCACTGCCCAAAAAGCTTTGTGTTCTAATTCTAAGGGCAAGTGACATGCTTTTTCGTAAACCATTTTGTAAGGAGACATGCCCATGGGATTCTTATAAGCAGTTCTATAAGCCCATAAAGCATCGTTTAACTTGCCTGCCCAGTTTTTCCTAGATCTATTGACAGTCTTTTGCAAGATAGACTTAATCTCTCTATTTGAAAGCTCTACCTGCCCACTAGTTTGGGGATGATAAGCAGAAGCAATTCTATGATTAACGTCATATCTAGCAAGAGTTTTTCTAAAACCACCATGAATAAAATGAGAACCTCCATCAATCATAAGATATCTAGGCACATCAAACCTAGGAAAAATAACGTCCTTAAGCATTTTGAACGAGGTCTCACCATCGGTACTCTTTGTAGGTATGGCTTCTACCCACTTAGTAACATAATCAACAGCAACAAGTATGTGAGTATAGCCTTTTGAAGGAGGAAAAGGACCCATAAAGTCAAATCCCCAACAATCAAATGGTTTAATAACAAGAGTGTAACTCATAGGCATTTCATTGCGTCTAGAAATATTACCAACTCTTTGACATTCATCACAAGATAAAACATACCTTCTAGCATCTTTAAAGAGGGTTGGCCAATAAAAACCTGATTGTAAAACCTTTTATGCGGTTCTATCTCCAGCATGATGTCCTCCATAAGCACTGCCATAGCATTTTCTTAATATTTCTTGTTGCTCATATTCTAGAACACATCTTCGCATAATACCATCAACTCCTTCTTTATATAAGTGTGGGTCATCCCAAAAGTAATGCCTCAAATCATAGAAGAATTTTCTTCTTTGCTGAGCTGTAAAAGTTGGAGGCAAATACTTGGAAACAATAAAGTTAGCATAATAAGCATACCAAGGAAGGTCTGGCGAAGTTACATTTATCAAGGCTAACTGTTCATTTGGAAAACTATCATTAACAGGAATAGGATCAAAAGAAATGTTTTTCAATCTAGACAAGTTGTCAGCCACAGGATTTTCAGCACCTTTCCTATCTACGATATGCAAATCAAACTCTTGTAAAAGCAACACCCATCTAATAAGCCTAGGCTTAGCATCCTTCTTAGTCATAAGATATCTAATAGCAGCGTGATCAGTATGAATAGTAACTTTAGAATCAACAATGTAAGGTCTAAACTTATCACATGCAATAACAACAGCAAGAAACTCTTTCTCAGTGGTAGCATAATTCTTCTGAGCAGCATCAAGAGTCTTACTAGCATAATGAATAACATTCAACTTATTGTCTACGCGCTGTCCAAGAATAGCACCAACAGCAAAATCACTAGCATCACACATAATTTCAAAGGGTAAATTCCAATCAAGTGGTTGAACAATAGGAGCAGTAGTTAAAGCCTTCTTAAGAGTTTCAAAAGCTTTCTTATAATCATCATCAAAGACAAATGGTACATCTTTTTGAAGAAGATTAGTAAGAGGCTTTGAAATCTTAGAGAAATCTTTAATAAACCTCCTATAGAACCCAGCATGACCAAGAATACTACGAATACCTTTAACATCCCTGGGACAGGGCATTTTCTCAATTGCTTCCACTTTTGCTCTGTCAACTTCAATACCTCTTTCAGAAATTTTATGTCCAAGGACAATTCATTCATTCACCATAAAGTGGCATCTCTCCCAATTAAGAGCAAGGTTAGTTTCTTCGCAACTCTGCAAAACTTTGTCAAGATTGTGCAAACAATTATCAAAAGAAGTTCCATAGACAGAGAAATCGTCCATGAAAACCTCCACAATTTCTTCACAAAAACCATGAAAAATAGCAGACATGCATCTTTGCAAAGTAGCAGGAGCATTGCATAAACCATACAACATACGTCTATAAGCATAAGTTCCATAAGGGCAAGTGAAAGTGGTTTTCTCTTGATCTTCCTTCTTAACAGCAATCTAAGAGAAACCAGAATAACCATCAAGAAAACAAAAATGAGTCTTCTTAGATAACCTCTTTAACATCTGATCTATAAACGGTAAAGGATAATGATCTTTCTTAGTAACCTTGTTAACTTTTCTATAGTCAATGCACATCCTATAACCAACTACTACCCTTTGAGGAATAAGCTCGTTATTCTCATTAGGCACGACAGTCATACCTCCTTTCTTAGGAACACAATGAACATGATTAACCCATCTAATATCAGCAATAGGGTAAATAATACCAGCATCAAGGAGCTTTAATACCTCATTTCTTACCACATCCTTCATCTTGGGAATTAAGCGGCGTTGATGCTCAACAACTGGCTTCGCGTCTTCCTCTATGTTAATAGCATGCTAACATAAAGTGGGGCAAATCTCTTTTAAATCATCAAGAGTATATCCCATAGCTCCTCGATGTTTCCTCAATATCTCTAATAACCTTTCTTCTTCCTTTCCTGAAAGCTTAGAACTAATAATAACATGATATATTTTCTTATCATCTATATAGGCATATTTAAGATTATCAGGTAAAGGTTTTAATTCAAAAACAGGATCTTCTTTAGGTGGCAAAGTGGTACCAAGATCCTCCACAGGTAAATTGTGCTTGATCAATGGTTGTTGATAAAGGAAAATATCGTCAATCTCTTCTCTTTCCTTCCTGTAAACATCACTTTCATGGTCCTTCATGAATTGCTGCAAAGCATTATTAGGAGCAAGAGCAATAGAAGCAAGCTGTTCAACTCGAAAATTTTCATCAGGCATGTCATTTTCATAAGAAGTCTTAGCAAACTTAGAAAAATTAAACTCATAAGACTCTCCATTAAACTTAGTGACAAGGGTATATATAATTGAGCCCGTCAGTTGAGTATCCCTAAGGCCCGTTAAGCTAGGCCCAATTGTAATACTAGTCAAAATACGAGTTCTTACCGTATGTCGATATTGTAATCTGTGTCAGACCCTACCCGATCCTCGAGACCTGGCCACCTATATATAGGGGCCAAGAGGGGACGGTGTAGGCCAGATTGAAAGCAAGCTAGGTTTACACCCACGTTTACTTTCATAAACACCTTACTTTACCTTCGAGTTCATCCGACGCCCTGTCTCCCCGATCCTAAGTCCTTCATCTAGGACATTTGTCAAGTTAACCCCTCATCACTTAGTGAAAATTTTCTCCTTCTTACAGTCTATCACAGCACCACAATTATTCAAAAAGGGTCTACCAAAAATAATAGGACAAGTTTTACTAGCCTCCTTACCAAGTACTAGAAAATCAGTGAAATATTTGGTCTTACCGCAACAAGGTAGTCAGAGTCGGAATTCGGAGTCGGATCAATTTTCCTCCGATAGAATCGAGTTGTAGAATCGAATCGTAGAATTCTGGATTCTACTAGATTTTTCAGCCAAGAGTTTATCCATGCAGAAATTTTGTATGCTAGTATAGAAAATGTGAAAATACTAAGCATTAAAATTTCTAGCAATATGGTTTACACTAATATATCCAAAAAATTAAAGAAAACTCACTAATGTAAGTTTTTCAATAAAAATACAATGTATAATTAACCCTTCCATGTAATTACTGTTGAGACCTTGGTGAAAGCATACACAAAGTATACTATGTATACTATTGCATCTTAATTATTTGACATATATTATTTCACAAATATATGCGTACTACTTCTATAAAAGTTACATGTATTTTTATTCATTTTCTATATAAATATGGAGCATATATCAGTGAAAAAGTACATACCTTCAGAATCATCAAATTACAAATTTATTAAATAAAAACATTAAAGTATTGAAGTAGCATGCCACTTTCCAAGCCGATCTAGAGTGTTTGGCATTCAGGTCTCTAGCAATCTATGTTGATGGATCCTTCTTATGAGGCCTACTTTAGACACCTATCAATCATATCATGTCTCCAAACTTTCTTACAATATGCTATGGAAAGATGAATTGAGTGTTTGTAAGAGGAGGACATAGCTTTGCTATTGTAAGATTTTCTTTAAGGGAGATGAAAGATCATATCGGTTAATCATTGGAGCTTGGGGGGCTTGGGCGATAAATAAAGGATCATGCGGCAAGTGCAAAATGGCTTCAGAGGTTGACATACTATACTACTACAGTTAAGAGGATGACTCAACTAATCGTTGAGAATTGGTAAAGTCCATAAAGAGGTTCGAGATTTTGCAATATTGTATAGGATTCTATGATTTGGATCAGGACTCAACATGGATTCTATCAGGTTGGGATTCATAGTGGGATTTGGATCGACATGATGTTGTAGGGTCATAAAATCGTAGGATTCTAGGATTTGCATCGGGATTCTGACTACCTTGTACCGCAAAGAACTTCCACATCTCGAAAAATACCCAGAGGCCAAACAATCTCTCTGTTAGCAAGCTGAACAAAACATCAATATCTTCAAGTTCACAAGCGCCAATCTCATGCATAATTTCTTGGTAAAGCTCTAAAGGAATGGCACTTGCACTAGCATCAATGTCACATAAACCATAATAACAATGATCGTCAATCCTGACAGAAATAACAGGAACACTTATTTTCCTATGCCTTTTAGGATGTGAGATAATGTTAGAAGCATCTTCACAAAAGAGAATATATTCATCCCCTACATCTTTAGTAGCAAGGTCCTTCAATATAGCCACAGGAGACTTAATAGTAATTTGCTCATCAGGCTCTACAGCTTTCTTAGTACTTTTATTAGACACACTTACCAAAGTAGAATACTCTTGTACCTTAGCAGGGAAAGGTGTCTTCTCAAAATAAGGTTCAGGCACAATGCTATCGACAGTACAAACTTCAGTAGCTGCAGCAGGAATATGACTAATAGAATCTTTATAAGGCGCATGATATTTGTTCCAGTCTTTCTTTGGAACATCAAGATAAGAGGCAAAAGCCTTAAGACAGTTAGCAAGTATTTGAGAATCAAGACCGTAAGCAATGCTAACACTATGAAAGTCATCGGTTCCCATAAAAGCTTTAATGCATTCTTAATCATAATTTATATCTAACTTCTTACCTTTGTCGTTTTCCCATCCTTCAGCATTCTCTTGGATATGGTCAAAAAGTTTCCACTTAGCATCTTCTTTCATATGAGTAAATGATCCAAAGCAAGAAGCATCCAAATAATCCTTATCAGGAAGAGTAAGCCTCACATAAAAATTATCAATAACAATATTATTGGGGAGCTCATGAATGGGGCATTTGAGCATTAGTAACTTCAACCTCCCCCACGCTTGGGCAATACTTTCTCCATCATGAGGCCAAAAGTTATATATCCAATTATGATCTTTATGAATTTCACTTGGAGGATAAAACTTGGAATAAAAGAGAGGTACAATTTCCTCTCAAGCAATAGATGGACCATCTTTAAGCAGCCGATACCACTCCTCAGCTCTGCCTTTCAATGATAAAGAGAATAGCTTCCTCTTGACCTAGCTCGGCGAAATACCTGCACACTTGAACAACTCGCATAATTCATGTATAAATAGTAAGTGATCACCCAGATGGACAGTTCCATCTCCTTAATAGCAGTTATCCATAACACGCTCAACAATTTTCATAGGTATTTTAAAAGGATCTAATTCAGCAGGTGGTGGTGGTGGTTCATCCACATGTGCAATAGTGGTAGAAGTGTTCCCAAATAGGAAACCAAATGGAGAATTCTCCATAGCAAGATACAATAAAAATAAAAGACAGAAATAAAAACAATACTCACAGCGACGGTTATCTTTACCAAATCCACTCTTCAATAGCGCTTCACTCCCCGGCAACGGCGCCAGAAAATAGTCTTGATGATCCACAAGTATAGGAGATGTATCATAGTACTTTCGATAAATAAGAGTGTCGAACCCAACGAGGAGCAGAAGGTGTTGATGAGTGGTTTTGATCAAGGATTCACTGTAAATACTAGCAAATGGGTTTTCAGGGGTATTTGATAATGCAAATAAATAAAGTACGAGTAAATAAAAGACAGTAATAATAATTGCAGCAAGTAGCCCAATCCTTTCTATAGCAAAGGACAAGCCGTTTGTGTAACTTATGATGACCAAACGTTCTCGAGGACACACGGGAGTTTCTGTCAAGTGCTTTCACTTCATGCTGCTAAATAATCTTTATTGGTTTGATAAGTGTTATGGGGGTGAACCTGTGCTAGCGCACTACCCTTACTAGGATAAATACACACTTATGATTATACCCCTTGCAAGCATCCGCAAATACAAAAAAGTAATTAAGATAAATCTAACCACAGCCTTAAACTCTAGGATCCTACGCTCCCTGGTGCAATGGTTTTCCAACGAAGGTTTAGATTTCTGTCACTTTAGCAACCCCCACAATTGGTAACCAAATACACAGTGCATCTCACTAGGCCCATAAATGGTGAAGTATCATGTAGTCGACATTCACATGACACCACTAGTGAAATAACACCACAACAAATAAATATCAAACAACTAAATATTACTTAACAATAATCCACTACTAACATCTTGACTTCTCCCATGTCCTCAAGAACTAAACGAACTACTCACAAGACATCATATGGATCATGATCAGAGGTGAAATAATGGTAAATAACAATCTGAACATAAACCTTAATTTAATGGTTCTACTCAATAGCATCAACTACAAGAGTAATCAACACCGGGAAAGTTTCCCCTAAGAATTTAACAAGATCCAACTCAAGATGTTACAGCAGGATGGCATGGTGATGATGGAGATGAAGGTGCTGGTGATGGAGATGATGATGATGATGATCCCGATGAAGTCCGGTGCGATGGTGATGATGATGGCGATGATCTCCCCTCTCCGAGAAGGAATTTCCCCGGCAGATTTCTGCCTGCCGGAGAGCTTTTCTCTCTCTGGTGTTTTTCGCCCCGCAGAGGCGGCGGTGTCTATCTCTGAGCCCCCCTTGACTTAGGTTTTCGGGGATGATGAAATACGCGAAGGGGCGATGGCAGAAGTGGGCGAGGGGGCTCTCACCACAGGTGGGCGTGGCCAGGGGCTGGGCCGCGCCCCCTGGTGGTGAGGCTGCCCTGTGGCCCCTCTCGCCTTATCCTTCCGGCTTCTTCAGTCTTCTGGTAAAATATAATTTTCTGGTATTTTTCTGGAATTTTTCTGATCTTCAAAATATGGTGCCTTGACGGTCCTTTTTTCAGCAGAATCCTGACTCCGGCAGCAAATCCTCCAATAATCATCAAACATGCAAAAACAGAGGAAACAACATAAGTATCATCTCTAAATATGAAATATATCAATGAATAACAGTAAATTATGATACAAAATAGTGATGCAAAATAGACGTATCAGGCCTCCCCATGGATCGACGCGAAGCAGAGATGGCTGACCGACCGGGATCCAGAGGAGTAGGGGTGGCGCGCACCACCAGAGATGGCAGGGCGGTGGCCGCGCCTAGCGAGCAGGAGATGGGGTTGACGCCCTCCGCCATCGTTTCATCCTCCCCGCGCGGGCGCCACCATCGTATCCTCTGTATCCCCTCCCATGCCGGCGCCCTCCACCGTTGAGGCCTCTGGAGGCCTCGCACGTGATTCAGCTGCTCTAGGAGGAGGGGAGTGCGGAGCAGGGAGCTTGGGGAAAGGCAGGCCATGGCGAGCCCGACCACGCCGAGCTCGGGTATAGCCCGGCCATGGCGAGCCTAGCCACGGCGAGCTCGGGACAGCCCGACCGCTGCCTTTTTTTAATCCTAAGAATTTTGCAGTTTAGCCTTTTTTTTTCTTACTCCAAAGTACTCCGATAAATCCCAGATGCGTATTTGGTGACGTAAATTGTGTATTCCTATATACGATAACCACAATGAGTAAACGATTCAAGTTCAGTAACTAACCGTGTATTTTACTCTTCTTTCATTTCCACTCCATTGGACGATTCTACGACCAAAGGATTTATTTCTCGATCCAATACCCAAGGAATTTTCTGTCTTCCTTGTACCATTTTGTCGAGCCAGAGCACGTACGTCTCTCTCTTTCTCTTTCTTATCTTGAGAAACATAAAAGCCTTTCACATCATTTTTTCCATCCTTTCACAATGAACAGCAAGGCGATGGTTCAAATCAGTGGCTGCAAGAATCCAAGCTGCCGCTATAGATCGACCGTTTCTTGGGAGGTAGGATCGCCGTGGCCGTCTTTATACTTACGCGAAAGCGACCGAGTCTGTTCGGTCCGGCCATGGAAATCTCTTCGAGACCTCGGTTTTAAGCTAGCTATCATATCACAGGGACACCAGATATGGCAGATTCAGCATGAATATCCGCCAGATTACGCCAAAATTAGGGGATCTGATAGCTGCCGATGCGTTGCGGTAGTACTAGTTTTTGCTTATCCGGCCCTGGTTTCGTCTCAGTCGTATCCTACAGATGTGGTTGGCATGTTGTGTCCTGGTTCTACTCGCTGCTTGGTCGAGATAATCTATATCCTAGCTAGCTAGGGTTATCCAGGTTAAGTCATGTTGTACTCAACCTTTGTCGCCAATCCATCGTGATGCAACGGACGGCACACACAAAGCTGCTTTTCTGTAGCCTCTTAACATAGATATGTTTTGACAAGTACTTATTTGGTAGCGACGCCGCGCCAAAGTACGTATCATGCACAGACAGATCGTTTGTCTGAGGTTCACAAATCATTGTACAGGCCTGCGAATATTCTTTGGTACAAGGACACGGTGCGTACGAGGCTTTCCTTCGCTCCCTGACCTAACCGCCAGAGGCGATCAGGGAGGCGCCGCCTTTTCCACCCGATCTCCACCGGCCGTGCTGGTCCCCTCTCCCTCCACCTGCTCCGGCGG
The DNA here is from genome assembly GCA_007115705.1 of Dactylis glomerata. NCBI lineage: Eukaryota > Viridiplantae > Streptophyta > Magnoliopsida > Poales > Poaceae > Dactylis > Dactylis glomerata. Next base: position 721,299 of record QXEO01000140.1, on the reverse strand, counting down.
CGGTGGGGAGGGGGGATCCGATCTCTCCGCTCTGTAGTTAGGGTTTGGTTTTGCAGGTCGTGGAGCGCCGTTGGGGTGGTGGGAGCGGCGTCCGGACGAATAAATCTGCCTCAGCTCCACTTTCACACCGGCGGTGTCCTTCATGGCGGCGTCTCGGAGTTGATGGCATCGTGTGTTTGCCGATTCCTCGGATCGGCGGCTTTCAGTTTCTTGGATGGTGTCGTCGAGGCGGAGGCGGTGATCCCATCGGGTGTGTTCATCCTCCTGCTCTGTCCCCGTTACTATAGCGTTGGCTCCGACGTCATGGTGGAGCAGGGAGGATGTGTTGTCCAGGAGTACGTGCAGATGGTGTATCCTATGCTGGGTTTGTGGATGGAGGCCGGCAGTTCTGATTTCCTTCCCCGACGCTGTAGTCGTGGGGGGGTATTAGTTCTGGAGTTCGATCGCGTGTTCGAGGACATGTTGCCTCGGTCTGATTCTTTCAACGACAATGGTTTTGCCTCCGGCAAACTACTTTGGAGGTCCGAAAAGCTGCTGATCAGCGATGGAGCCGCGTCGAGCTCGGGTGTTGTGGTGATCTGTCTTCCGTCCCTTTGGCATTCGCTTTGGTGGTGTCGAAGGAGGAGGATAGACGCTGGTTTTTTGCATAGGTTTATCCTATCTTTTCAGTTCTGTAAGGTCTGTTCGTTCGTAATATGTAACTTGTTTTTATCTTATAAATAAAAAGCGGATTACAGTGTCAAAAAAAAATCATTGTGCTAAAACACGTCCACTAAAACATGCAAAGGTATTTTATCTTTCCACTGTGGTGCTGATCTGCTATTTTATTTTTTTCCTTCTAATTCATGCAGAGTAGATTCGGCAGAATGTTCACACTAAAACTTGCAAAATCATTTGTAATACTCACGTGCAGTGTTGCATTATCAAACGGGCGTTTAGGAAAGATAAGTGGTCGGTTGTTGACCATGTCCATACACTGCATGTCTGCATCGTCTTCACCGTTGAACTTTCCTGTCGTGGAATAACTTTGTTCATCTCAAGATCAATTCAAGGCTTTTCCTGCGTATATAAGCCAGCCGGCCGCAAAGCCAGCTTTGTCAAGGCCCCGGGTACTAATCAAGATGGCAAATTTGTTCAACGGTTCACCAATTATCTTTGGTCTCTCATGCGAAAGAGTCATAGATAGTTGGCCTTTGATCGATGGAAAGCCAAAGCTGGAAATGTCAACACGGTTGCAGCCAAGGCACGCCACCGCGAGTGTCACGTGGACGCTGGAAAACCTAAAAGGCAGCAAAGCAAAGGAATCGGAAGACCCACACCACACTTGCTGCCGGCAGACGCAGTCAAATCCTAAGAGCGATTTGATCCGGACTTTGAATGCCAAGTTGGAGAGAGAGGTGGTACTAGTACTAATCAACCTAGCTTGAAGGGGAAGAGCGGTTTGATCTGGACTTTGAATGCCGCAAGCTGGAGAGAGAGGTGGTACTAATCAAGCTTGTAGGGGAAGTTCAGAGTAAAAAATCTGACCAATTCTTGAAAGATCAGCAATCTAGCCATTGGAGGGCGGAAAAATCATCTGTTTCGCTACCACCAACTTATCCTAGGTAAAGGTTGTTCCAATCATTTCCACACAAAAAATGCTATTACTTGCGGAAAAATGTTAACTAATCCTAGGTACACCCGGTGTCAAAATTTCAGCGTGGGCAAGTTCTTGATTCGGGCGGTCCAACCCAGGGTGTGTTTGGTTCGAGAACAAAATGAAATGTAATGTCATGGTTCTATTTTACAGGTTGGGTTTTGTGTGTAAAAAATATGGGTTTGTTTTATGTGTACACACTTACCTCCGACTAGTGCATATGATGATGAGCTAGCTAGCGAGCCGGAGTTTGAGACTTGTCTCTACCTTAATTAAATCCACATGGTTTTGTACCTGTTGGCTAGTATTTTTCATCATATGAAAAACTTGTTAAGTTTTACAAAATGTATTTTAGAAAACTGCACATAGATTTTAAGTTGAAACTTACCATATAAGCTCCGTAAAACAATAGAGCCATTTACCAAGTTTTCGGAAGAATAATAATGCTTTTGGACCTGTTTCTGTAAGTTCTTAGCTTGAAGTTTTAGAAGTGGGTCACGTTGCGACGTAAGTTTGACGTACATTACAATATTCCATTTTTGATTCGCGAACTGGTCCACACTAAGCTTTCGAGAATATTCTCCGAAAATGCGTTCTATGTTGCTTGTTATATACAAGCACTACGATTGTACAATAGGATACTCTCCCAAGTCCACAAAAAACATGACGTTTACATTTTTTTTAAAAAAATGACGTTTCGTTCATTTGTACCGTCTTTTAAAAATTGGCTATTTGGAGCATATTATCAGTAGGTAAACCACACATCTAGGAGGAGTGTTTTCTTAAAAATACTTCCATTACAACTAAATAAGTATGATCCATAAATATTTACTGTTTAACATGACTATCAATCAAAGTTGTAAATATGTTTTACAAACTGTGCATATGCGAGAAACATCAGCTTTTTCGGAGTTGTGGGAAGTAAACCATCATTGTGATCAGTAATGTATGTAATTTCAGGATTTGGTCGAGTCTAACACTCCTGAAGTTTTGGCCATGAACCCAAAAAAACTATCGACATTATAACATGAGCATTTCATATAATCTACCGCATTATAAACTAAAATGTGTCTAGATACGTCCATTATACCGACATATTTTATGGAACGGTGGGAGTATTATTTTGTATGAGAAGCAACAAAATTCCCCTCAAAACAAACGATGACCAAAGTTTAACCCTGAAACCCGTTGTAGTGTCCAATGTCCAAACAATATGACACGAAACATAAGAGTAACGATTCCAAAAAGAGGCATCACAAAAGTCACATAAAACCAGGGAGGCAACACTAAAATCCATTGGTTATCAAGACGAGCTACTCCCTACGCCGAAAACGGGCAGGTTCCCGCTGTAATAAAACGGGTACAAGTGGACAAAAGAGGCACCCAACCCAACTGCCCCGGCCACCCCACCCAGGACGCACCAAACTTCCTACCCGCGCACACGCGCGCCGTGCCAAGTCACCTCCCCGGGGCCCCACCTGTCATCCCCCCGCATTTACCACCGCCAGCCACCTCGCCCCGTCCCGTCCCCAAACCTTTCGAATTTTCCACGCACGGCCGCCGTACGCCTTCCCTGACAAGTGGGACCAAACCTCGCCTGGCCCCACGGGTCGGAAAGGCGTTACACTTAAATTTTCCTTTCCGGTACGCTGGGCGGAAACGAGATCTCACTTTCTGCCTCGCGCTATTTACGTTCCAACCCCTGGGGAAAAGTCAGATTCACAGTCGCCTCCCTGCCCTGACTGTCCCGGCTGTTTCCCGAGGAGGAGAGAGAAACAAACAGGACGCCATTCTCTCTCTCTCCCCCTTCGTCCTCCTCCTTCCCCCATTTCGCCTTCGCGGACGAAGGCGACGACCCGCCTCGCCTCCGTCCATCTCGGCGCGCTCGGAGCCGCGGCGGCCGACGAGGCTAAGCCCCCCAAACCCTAGCCCTAGAATCCGGGCGGTCCTCCGCCTCCGGCAGGCCTCCTGAGGCGGGGGGCTCGGCCCGGGCCGCGCAGCCAGCCATGGGGCAGTGCTACGGAAAGGGCGCGTCCTCGCGCCCCGCCACGGAGGACGACTTCGGGGTCGTCGCGGAGACGCACTCCCCGCCGCCCGCCAACGGCGCGCCACAAACCCCGCCACCGCGCCAGCCCGCGCCCGCGACCAACCCCTCCACCCCTCGGCGCCGCAAGTCCTCCGGATCGACGACTCCCGTCCACCAGACCCCCGGAGTCGCGTGGCCCAGCCCGTACCCGGCGGGCGGGACCAGCCCGCTGCCCGCGGGCGTCTCCCCATCCCCCGCGCGGTCCACGCCCCGGCGCTTCTTCAAGCGGCCCTTCCCGCCGCCGTCGCCCGCCAAGCACATCAAGGCCACCCTCGCCAAGCGGCTCGGCGGGGGGAATAAGCCCAAGGAGGGGACCATACCGGAGGAAGGCGGGGTGGGTACCTCCCCTGGAGCTGGCGGCGGCGGGGTGGCTGGGGACGGCGCGGAGGCGGAGAGGCCGCTGGACAAGACGTTCGGGTTCGGGAAGAACTTCGGGGCCAAGTACGAGCTCGGGAAGGAGGTCGGGAGGGGCCACTTCGGCCACACCTGCTCCGCCGTCGTCAAGAAGGGCGAGTTCAAGGGCCAGACCGTCGCTGTCAAGATCATCTCCAAAGCTAAGGTGAGCCAGCGCCTGATTTCCAGCTTTTTTTTTAACTCTTGGGGATTTTGATTTTCAAATGTCAGCTGCTTGTGTAGCTGTAACCGCCACCATTGCGTTCGCTACTAACTGAAATATATGGTAGTTGATGATGATCTGCATGATCGAGATTGAAGGATACGAGTTGCTGTGACCTCGTTTACTTTCCAAACTTTGGGATCACTTAGATTTGTCATTCAATGTTCGCACAAATTCAATATTCCCACATAGGTATAGTTAGACTCGGGATGGAAAGAGATTGAACAAGGGAAATTTAATATTCTGCTGCCACATGGTTAATTCTTGCTAAAGTTTCTGCAGGGTTCCTTCCCCATAGATTAGATTGGGGAGGGAAGACATGGTTGAGGATTGTTTGTCTAAATGGTTCGTCGTGGTATGAATTAGATTTTTTATGGTTCAACCCAGGTTTCAATTTTTCCTTGAATTTGTTAAAACCTTTGTGCTTTAGGCTAGCACAGTGATTTAAGTTCTTGGTGGCCTACCCAATTCTTAAACCACTGTAGGTTAATGATAAATGATATTCTAACCAATCAGCAGTACATGTCCTAAGCTACCTTGTCACATCCCCTTTCTGTTCAGTGATTAATATCTGTATATTTGAGGTGGATTCTGCGACGGAAAGCTGACATTATTGTACTAGTACCAGTAGTCAATTGTCTGAAGAATAAAAGTGCTGTAGTAACCGTAACCACCATGTATTTTGCGCCATTGCGTCGTTAGTAACTGAAATATATGGTAGTTGATGATGATCTGCATGATCAAGGTTGAAGGATACAAGTACTGTGGTCATCTTGTTTACTTTCCGACCTTTGGGATCACTCTTAGATTTGCCATTTAATGTTAGCACAAATTTAATAGTCCCACATATGTACTCCAGTTAGATTGGGGATGGAGTAAGACTGAACAAGGGGAATTTAATATTCCGCCGTCACATGGTTAATTCTTACCAAAGCCTCTGCAGTGTTCCTCCCCTGTTGATTAGAGTGGGGAGGGAAGGCATGGCTGAGGATTAGCTGTCTAAATGTTTCATCCTCGTATGAATTCGGAATTTTTGTGGTTCAAGCCAGGTTTCGGATTTTGCTTGAATTTGTCCGAATCTTAATTGGATGTTAATGTGCATGCAGCTAAAACCTTTGTGCTTTAGGCTAGTACAGTGATTAAGTTCTTGGTGGCCTACCCAATTCTTAAACCACTGTAGGTTAATGATCTCTACTAATAAACCGGCGATCGGTGGTACGTTGGTACGTCCGTCGACACTTTTGCGTTTTACCGCTGAAAACACTGGAAATCAACCCGCAGTCCTTCTTGCGCGTGCCCTGTAGAGAGTCCTTCCTGCGCGTGCCCTGTAGAGAGATCCCCAATCCCCGCCTCTAGCACGCCGGGCGCCGCCATGGAGCTCGCCGACCACCGAACCCCATCCTCTCCCGTCCCCCTGCTGGCCTTCTCCTGCCCCAGCGCACCGCCTCCAGGAGCCACCCCCTCGTCCCGTCCACGGGCGCCTCCACGGCCAGCCCACACCTTAAGCTGCAGCGACGACCAGCCCCACGCCGCCGCTCCTGGACACCACCACGCGCATCCCACGCCGCTGCTCATCGGCGTCTTCGTGCGATGGAAAGGGTAGTGCGCGCCTAGACCCTCCGTCCTCCGCCGGTCGCGGTGTTGGGGGCACAGGAATGTGCTGCCGGGCGGCCTCAGTGGTGACAAATGTGAAACTGCGTCGCGCGGTACCGGCGCTACTGCAGGCTATGGCGATGACAGAAAAATCTGTTTGATTAACCACTGCTCCCTCGTCTATCATACACCGGGGCGACAGCCTCGCAGCCCAGGGACGACGACGCCAAGGGCTAGGACACAAACCTGATGCTGCCGTGCTGGGACAGGTAGATGCATACGTGTTAAGCTGTGCATATAATCTTTAGATGTTTGCCATACCTATTAACGCCCTTACGAATGTATCGCCGGCAGGCTAGATCAAGCTCGAGGGCATAAAGCCCGACCCTCTGGCTGGTGACCAGGGAGACATCAAGGCTGGAGTGGAGGACTTAGAGATGGTTCTCATGCTTAGCCAAACATCAAATTCCAATCATCCGCTTCTTGCTTGCTTAGCGTTACTAAGCTGCAATTGCAGCTTACATGGAGCGTCATGTGGCGAAGAAACCCAACGGAGATAGCTTTTCAAATTAGAATCATTTCCGCAGAGTTTATAGACATTAAGCATTGATGGGTTGTTAGGGAGATTATATGCATGATAAACTTTCTTGATTCAATTAGTGCATATATAATACTAAAATGTTATATGGCCTTTTAAATTTGTTCAAAAATCCTTGGATGGCTGCTACCTATGATACACATCAAATTTTTATGGCATATGGTTGTTTCAAATATGAATATATTGAAATTAAAAACAAAATCCAAAATCTCATTGAAATTTAATCTTAGACCCCCTTATTTTTTGTGTATTTGCAAGCCACTGCGACCGTGAAGTGAACTAGCTGGTTCAATTATCTTTTTCCCCCTACTGCCCTCTCTCGTTCCGAGATCTCTCACCGCCTCTACAAAATGAGAGAGCCACCCCGTGCAAGGGTTAGAGGAACAGCGCAATGGCGAATTTTATGGTTCTGTATATGACGCGAAGGGGAGTAAGCGGTTGGAAAAATTGCCAAATGTGCTCTATGTCATCAACAACTCTGTGATTGATCTTGTATTTTGGTTAACCTCAAGTCCCCATATCAATCATTCTTCCTCCAAGCGTGATAGAGCTCCAATGGCTAATGCCCTCTCTTTTTTAGAGCGATTTATCTGTGTTTTATTTCCTTCACGGATACAGATCTGTTCGTATAGCATGAGTGGTTGTTATCAACCAGTAGAATGTGATATGGGTGTGTATCCATCTATGGATTTTTTTTAGGTGCTATTTCTTGTTTATGGCTTCATTAAGAACCTACCCAATTTATCTATTGACACGTAGCAGAGAGAAGAAGTCTCGGCCGCGAGGTTGCCCCATAGAAGTTTTGGCATTAAAAAATAAATAAAAAATCATTGGTAAGTACAAACCTTTGGTCCTAAAAATACGTATTGTTGAGCAAAGAAGTACAAAAGAGCGAAAAAATTGTTAGTTCAGAATTACACATTAAAAGAGGAGCAAGTAAATACTTTTTATCTGGATAATAATGAATAAAAGAAAACACGATGCATCTATGAACAACACGCATACCATTTAAAAAAATCTCGCCAGACGAAAAGTGTGCCACTCATCTCATGTTTGCGTGATAGAAATATTTACTAATATTACGTAGCAACGCACGGGTATTAATACTCGATATGGGTTAGACGGTTCAATCGATTTGAGCTAAAATTAAAATACATTTTTTGTAAAAAAAACTAAAGTTAACTTTGTATTCATCGTTTTTAATCAACAATATTAAAATATGGCGATGGAGCATGCACCAAAATAAAATTATATTTTTTCTATACGTGTTTCATATAATGATATTTAGATTATATGTATTTAGATATATTTTGCTTAATTGATTGGAGTCGGAGAGAAATGGATTTTGTGGATGTTTCCAAAGAACCAACAACGTAAAGAGAATATCTTAAACAACGAGACTGTGTTTATTTTAATTGATACTCATGTTTAATTATGCAGAGTAAAATTACATATACTAAATCATCTACACTCTTTTTGAATCGAAGGGAGTAATATATTTACTTTTTATGGTAAAAAAAATTAGCGCCCGTAGCAACGCACGGGCATTTAACTAGTAAATGATATTCTAACCAATCAGCAGTACATGTCCTAAGCTACATTGTCACATCTCCTTTTTGTTCAGTAATTAAGACCTGTAGATTTTGAAGTGGATCCTGTGACGGAAGCTGACATTATTGTACTAGTCACAGTAGTCAATCGTCTGAAGAATACAATGCTGTAGTTTAGCCCTGTCGGTGATGTCAGCTGCTTGTGTAACCGTAACCGCCATGCATTTTGCGCCATTGCGTTGCTAGTAACTGAATATATGGTAGTTGATGATGATCTACATGATCAAGGTTGAAGGATACGAGTACTGTGGACATATAATTTACTTTCCAACCTTTGGGATCACGTCTTAGATTTGCCATTTAATGTTCGCACAAATTTAATAGTCCCACATAGGTACTCCAGTTAGATTGGGGATGGAGTAAGATTGAACAAGGGGAATTTAATATTCTGCCATCACATGGTTAATTCTTACCAAAGCCTCTGCAGTGTTCCTCCCCTGTAGATTAGATTGGGGAGGGAAGGCATGGTTGAGGATTAGTTGTCTAAATGGTTCATTGTCGTATGAATTCAGAGTTTTTATGGCTCAAGCCAGGTTTCGGTTTTTGCTTGAATTTGTCCGAATCTTAATTGGATGTTAATGTGCATGCAGCTAAAACCTTTGTGCTTTAGGCTAGTACAGTGATTAAGTTCTTGGTGGCCTACAATTCTTAAACCACTGTAGGTTAATGATAAATGATATTCTAACCAATCGGCAGTACATGTCCTAAGCTACCTTGTCACATCTCCTTTTTGTTCAGTAATTAAGACCTGTAGATTTTGAGGTAGATTCTGTGTTGGAAAGCTGAAACTATTGTACTAGTCTCAGTAGTCAATCGTCTGAAGAATACAAGTGCTGTAGTTCAGCCTTCTCGGTGATGTTTATTTTGGTTGCGGCGTAGGAGATATATGTCGCCACTTCCAGGTGCAATCAGCGGGGTGTCTGTCTGTCGAAGAGGTTTGAACTGAAGAAAGATCCAATGAGGCTATGTGCGTAAAGTTAATTAATTGAAAAGACACAAGAGGGTGGCATTGCTTAATTGAAGAATGATCTACCTTGTTCATTAAGTCACATTAATTGCCAGGGACACACAGAGCAGACATTGCAATGTTTGAAATTATTGTTCGGTAGAAAAATAACAGATGGATAAGTGGTTAGCATAGCTTCTTAGAATGCAAGAGGTGTCAATAGCTGATTGTTCGGTGGTCATTATTTGCTTGCTCCGTGAATCGGAATGTACTGCTGTGCATTGGTTGTCTGCTTCGCTTTTGGACTTACTGGTGATGCATTTCAAAAATTCAGAAAAACACTATTAAACAATATATGTATGCTCATGGTACAAACAATTATGTTTGTTAAACATAGTCTTGCTGTCAGACCGTGTTATAATCCAATAGATGGCATCTTGTTATCTTAACTTCATATGATTCTGTCGCGGGTCCAGGGACAATTAGTGGAGGTCCCTATAATATGTCATTAATTTGGCAATCTGTATGTAACGGAGATCTGGCTTACCTAAAAATGCTACTCTCAAGCCCCTGTTACTGGGGGTGTTCAACAGCGGTTTCAATCAAACCGTGTAAACCACTACTCCCTCTAATCGGAAATAAGTGTCGGTGATTTTGTACTAACTTAGTATAAAGTTTGTACTAAGTCACCGACACTTATTTCCGATCAGATGGAGTACATTATAATTTGTGTACTAGCGTCCCTGGTCTGATCGTTAACAACAAAAGAAATACAACTGCGCCTGGGCTGCCGGTTCTGGCCGGGTTGAACTCAACCCGTAGTTGAACACCCCTGCGTGCAAGTAACTATAGCAGTCTCGAAAGTCTTAAAGGAGATCACAACACATCATTTGTTTGTGGGGCAATTTACTTTGTGCAGATCAATATTCTTTGTAATTTATATGGTTAATGATGTGAGCTCTGTTGCTTCAGCTGCAACAGCTGATCGCTGCTTAATACATTTATAGAAAATAATTGTAAATGTCTTGTTGAGAAACTACAAATGTTATTTTTTAATCAAATACTGTATGCACATTTGAAGAAAGCAAAGGCTGAGGCAAGTGGGTAGCATAATTTGGTAATGTATTTTGATTAACTTATTATCTCTCACATTTTATAGGTATATGTAATGCTGCTATGAGGCTTTTCCAGAATGCCACCTGTAAATCTAGTACCGTGACTAGCTCTTCTGGGAAATAGTCCCGCATATTCTTAACAGTATAAGACATTTATGCAACTTATTTTATGGGGCACCATTCCTCATTTGGATATGCATCGTGATGTTTCTGTTTCTTAATATTTGGTTATGCAGATTACTTAAATTTGTAGCTTTGCATGGATGAATCGAATATCACTACTTCTTAGTAACTTCTTTAAGCAATTTACTCTTGTGTTTGACAGATGACAACAGCCATATCCATCGAAGATGTTCGTAGGGAAGTGAAGATTTTGAAAGCTCTATCAGGCCACAACAACCTTGTGAAATTCTATGATTCCTGTGAGGATGCCCTCAATGTCTACATTGTCATGGAGTATGTTTTATGACTTTTTAAAATTCCATTTTAAGCGCTTATAACTTCGTATTTTTTGACCTCTTATAACTTGGTCTTCTGTTATGATACATATGAAATTCAGAGTCATTCTGATATGCCTGAAAGCACATTTATGAGACTTACCCCCACCCTGTTCCCCAGGTGTATTAATCTTGGAATTCAAAATCTATATCTTCAACCAAGTTAATAGAAAATTTATCAACGTCTATGATACCAAATAGATAAATATGAACAAATATCTCATGATGAATCTAATTATATTGATATGATATTATAGTTGTTTGATTGTTTTGTTAGAAACTTAGTCAAAGAGAGTAAATCTTGAATTTTCAAAAAACAAATTCACCTGCTAAAAGGAGTGGTAGGAGTATATCTTTTGATGTGTCTACCGTCATATGTAAGCACTTTATTACATCTTTTATGATGTGCGCCAGGCAATATTTTCTCATGTTGCTTCCCTTCAACAGATTATGTGAGGGTGGAGAGTTGCTAGACAGAATATTAGCCAGGTACTTTCAATAATTTCTTCATCCCTTGTAGCTAAATAGCAGTATCTCTTGTTAATGCTTACTGAGATACAAACTTGAACTATTGAAGAGGCGGGAGGTACACAGAAGAAGATGCTAAAGCAATTGTTGTACAGATTTTGAGCGTAGTGGCCTTCTGTCATCTTCAGGGAGTAGTACATCGTGATCTAAAGCCAGAGGTACCGAGGTTTTAATCTTAATGTCTGTGTAGTTTCTGAATGTATGCAATCACATTGGTGTTTCACAGAGTCCTGTCTCTGTCTTCTACAGCTGGACTGTAGTTCTTTCCTATAAGGAAAATGTATTATGTCTGTAGACTTCGAGTCCTGTAAAATGCTAGCCCACTTTTAATGACATAGTTGTTTTCATCTGGACAGAATTTCCTTTTCACAACAAGAGATGAAAATGCTCCTATGAAGTTGATTGATTTTGGTCTCTCTGATTTCATTAGACCAGGTAAAATAGTTTGATCCCCCTCTTCGTACGCACTGACATGTTTTACACATTTATTAGTTATTGTTGATCTGTTACACTATTGTCAATAATGGACCGTCATGTTGATGCAACATTAATCACATTTCCTAAGTTTTCTTTGTTTTCTGTTTATCGGATATCTCTAATTCCTGATTATTGTTAATAGAAAGAGGACCTGGTATAACTTACCAAAGAAACAATGGATGTAGTATGTTGTGATATATATGCCATTTTGCTGGATTGTTTTGACATGTCTACTATGGTAAATATATGTACATCTCTTAGTATATTAGACACTGTGACCTTGTGCCTTGATGAAGCCGGGATTCCCATCCATTCGAGTGGCTTGAGGTGCGGTGGTGCACCCAGCCTGCCTGGGTTCGATCCCTGTCTGGGACGAATTATGGGTGTGTCACCTCTTCTAATTAAAAACCATGGGCCGTTGGGCCCCCTCCCCACTGGGTTCAAAAATACACTTACAAACCAACCTGTCATATAGCATGTGAAGCAATCTTCCATTCTTGAATGCCTGAAGCTACTCTGTTGACAAGCTCAATATACGAGTAACCCTTATAGTTCCACTTTACCCAGCAGGGTTAAATCATGTCCTTGTAGAATGTTTTAAGAAAAACTGGTAGTCACCAAATTGCAGTCCAGTCACATAGGATCTGCCAGGCTAGCATGAGCATACCATGTCCAGTTTTAGTACGATTGAGACAAACTCCATGAACTGACACACTATTTGGTAAAGCCAATATTCTATTTCTCCATTAGCCACGTTGTTGAAATTTTCATTTTGCTGCTACATTTTCCTGATTTTACTACATTGAGACAAACTCCATGAACTGACATAACTATTTGGTAAAGCCAATATTCTATCTCTCCATTAGCCACGCTGTTAAAATTTTCATTTTGCTGTTACATTTTCCTGAATTCTATCTAGCAGCCAGACATCAAAGACAATATGCTAAGACAAAAAACAATAATGATTCGAAGCCATGATCTCATAACTTCTCAGTTAATTAATGCTATTGTGAACTGAAAAGGAGATAATCTTTATGTTGAGAATTCGAGTCTGAAAAGGAGATAACCAACTACAAGATATAGTGAAGAAAGAGATTTGTGACGTAAGATAATTGAATTTTGTCATATGCTACAGCTTGATGATTGCCATGGCATGACAATAAAATGGAAATAGTTTGTACTCCATATCTAAAAAATTACTACGTGACTTGAGCATGGTTTTGAGTTATATAAAAACACACTATGTTGGTTATATTTTTAATCTTTACTTCCAGTCTGCATCATATAATTCACCCAATGGTTATAGTTTGGTAGAGCTGTTGGCCTGTTGATGTTCCAGATCAACAGTGACTGCATTTGACAGTTAGTCTTGGCATGTTCCTTGATGGTCGGAATGAACTGTGCTAATTGTTCTTCCACTAATGGCTACTTCATATTTCATTAGCTGACCAGATACTGTTTCTTGTGCTATATAATGCAGATGAAAGGCTTAATGATATTGTTGGAAGTGCATACTATGTTGCCCCAGAGGTTCTACACAGATCATACAGTATGGAAGCAGACATTTGGAGTATAGGTGTCATAACGTATATTTTGCTCTGTGGTAGTCGGCCATTTTGGGCACGGACAGAATCAGGAATCTTCCGATCTGTATTGAGAGCTGATCCCAACCTTGATGATTCTCCATGGCCGTCAGTGTCAGCTGAAGCTAAGGATTTTGTGAAAAGATTTCTGAACAAGGATTACCGCAAAAGAATGACTGCTGTGCAAGCATTGAGTAAGTTGTCTGAAATACTTATTAAGTACTCCCTCCGTTTCAAAATATAAGATGTTTTAGCTTTGTCTAGATACATTTGCTTCACAAACCTAAAACATCTTATATTTTGAAACGGAGGGAGTATTCTTGTGCGATGTAGTGATACTCATATTTGTATTTTTTTTGTGAATAAACCTATTATATATGAGAAAATTGCTATACACATCCTATATGAGACTGAGACCATAATAAAAAGATATTTTGTTTTCTCTACAGCCCACCCTTGGTTGCGGGATGATCAAAGGCAGATTCCACTGGACATTCTTATTTACAGATTAATTAAGCAATACCTTCGTGCCACACCTCTTAAACGTTTGGCACTAAAGGTATATACTATTGATTCGCATGACATTATCTCCATTTGTAAGTGTTGTTTCAATGTTTCATCTATCTTACTGATAGTGATATACTTTATTAATAAATGTGGATGGGTCATGGGTGAGGTAAACACAATCTTTGTACAAGGGGGTCCCACTCATGCATGTGAGCGTGGCAGTGGGAACCTCTTTCCTTTATTGGTATATGCTAGCTAAGCTCTTTGCCAAAGAATGAATTTTATCTTTCATTCTATGATCGCATGCTTTTGATCATATGGGGTATGTCGGATGCTACTTTTATTCGTCATGCTATTGCTTAGGAACTGTTTAATCTTTGCCATGGAACTCCTTTATACGTATTAATTTGTAACAGCAAGCTGTGTAACTTGTACCATAAGCTGAACTTTTGCTCTTACAGTCTTATTGACAATCTTAAGGTTCTAACAGTTAGCTCTTTACCTCAGGCATTATCCAAGGCTTTAAAGGATGATGAACTCTTGTATCTTAGGCTACAGTTTAAGCTGCTTGAGCCTAGAGATGGAGTCGTGACACTTGACAACTTTCGAACAGTGAGTTCATTATGCTTTTGCTGATACTCTGTTTATTTTATCACCAAATGTTGCAATCTTTTAGCATCAGTTACTCCAACAATATATTGTTTATAGTACTGAATGATGGTGCTAGATTCGTATTTGAGTACTTCACTGTGATCATGATTTGTATTTATTTACAAAATATCATACTGTAATAGAAATTACCATCCGGAGATCAATTCTAGAGACTGTGTCTTATAAAGATCATCAGAAGGAGCATCTCATAAAGTGACACGTGGAACACATGTTCTTGGTTTACTGATGAAATGTTACGGTATATCGTCTCCATCTAATATAGTGTCTCATGGTCTTATCCAGGCTCTAACGCGGTATTTGACTGATGCGATGAAGGAATCAAGAATTCTTGAGTTTTTGCATGCGGTAAGGATCTTTCTGTACTTACCATTATCAATGGATGGTTTTCCTCTTTGGTTACTCTGTCTCTGCTAGTAATCTCATATGAATCTGTTACTTGTATTTGAAGTAAACGACATGCCAAGTTATCATTGATCATACTTGACAAACTAACATGATTGGTGCTTCTATGGAGAGTGAATTTGGTTTTCGGCACTTTTGAATTAGTTTCCTTCTTTATCTAGTTATTATATATGTTATCTGTATCATGAAGCCTGACTATCAAGGGGGGTTGTTAGTTATCCTGTCCGTGGTGGTTTGTGTAATTTCTAGTTGAAGTTGCTGGTATCATTTAGAACTTATTTTCCATTTTCAGTTTTAGTTTACTCTGATAACAATCGTGCAATTGGAAGTTGAAGTTGCTGATATCGTTTTTGTTTCTACATCAGTTGGAACCACTTGCATACAGAAGTATGGACTTCTAAGAGTTCTGTGCTGCAGCTATCAGCCCTTATCAGCTTGAGGCTCTGGACCGGTGGGAGGATATTGCTGGAACATCTTTCCAGCACTTTGAACAGGAGGGCAACCGAGTCATATCAGTTGAGGAGTTGGCACAGGTATGTTGATCACACAGTAATTTGGCAGCATTTCCCTCAGTTTAGACTTGCATCCTGATTTCAGAACGTATGAGCCTATGAGGGCATCAAACATTTCTTACACTATCCTATCCCATCATGCTTAACCTGACCTAACCATTTGTATACAGGAACTAAATCTTGCTCCAACTCACTATTCCATCGTGCAAGATTGGATCAGAAAAACTGATGGCAAGCTAAACTTTCTTGGGTTTACCAAATTTTTACATGGTGTTACGATACGGGGTGCAAACACAAGACGGCATTAAGTAACCATGGAAAACATATGTATATCTGGTTCTAATTCTAAAGCTGCCCATAATATGGCCCTGATTTGTTGTTGTTGTCCCTGCTTCCTCTGTCTTGTGGTTAATGATCATTCTTCTTCCTTTTTTTTTGTGATGTTGTTGGTTGTTGTCACCATAGCTTTTGTAGAGAGGATACATGTAAAGATCTTTTGTAATGAAAGGCAGTCGGATGGTCTGTTCAAGAAATATAGCGCCTTCTTTTTTGTTGCAACCCTTTCATACTGCCCATCCGTCGTTGTCTTGATAAATAATACAGCGCTACAGCTGAAAGTATTACTCAGCTTAATAACATTTGGAGTACATGTAATCCCCCAATGTGCTGCTCCTTGAGAAGAATGTGAGCTGTTCCGTGCTCCGTCTCGCTCTGTAGTCTACTGTTGCCCTGAAGCTTTCTGTCTGAAGTTCTATCGCAATGCATCCATAATCGGCGGATGTCAGCTCCGTATACAGCACAGCATGGCGTCATTGACAATGTGCACCACTCGAATCTCCAATTTTCTTTTGTTGCTCTCACCATCCTGCTGCAGTCTCCAGAGGGAAGAAAACTTCCTGTCACTGCCGAGTGCCGACTGCAGTGGTGCTATCCATCCTATTATGACGCGCGGCTGTTGCTAACACCGTGGGTTATTCTTGCCCAGGGGTTCAGAAAATCGTTTGAAACTAATCGTTTTTCCAGCTCGAAACTGATAGTTTTTCAAGTTGGATGTAAACAGGTCCGTGTGATTGACGAGGGGATTATGTGTACCTGTTAATTGTCTGTTTATTGGCTGTTTCGCTACTCCCTCCGAGCCTGACCCATATTACTCCCCCGTTGCGGTGTATAAGTCCTGCGCGTATCCTAGGTCATCATTTTGATAAATATAATCTAAATTTTACAACATAAAAATTATACCATTAGAAAGTAAAACATTTGAAGTTTTCAGTGATATATATTTTATAGTATACTAGCTAAATGCCCGCGCGTTGCAGCGGACTCTCTTCTTTCTTTCCTTTTTCCTTCCACTTTTTTTCTCAATAGTATGTTGTAATTGTGCATGAAGCAAAGAATATTAATCCATCATATATAAGTCTTAAAGAATAATGATATTCTCTCCTTAATTCCCGTACTTCCTCCGTTTCTATATATAAGTCGTATAGCTTTTTTTAAAAAAAATCCTAAAATTCCGGACTTATGCCAAATTTTCCGCTAGAATTAAGGAGGACCTGACTCCCACATTTTTTAACCGTCCTATGCATCCCCTTAGATTTAGGAGTCTAGAATAAATACACGTAGGTGTTTTCTTCTTCTTTCTCTATCATAAATTCCTGATTTGCATTAATCTCTCATTTGTATTAATCCTTGATTTGCATTAATCTCTGATTGTTTTCCATGTATTACCAATTCTGGTGATCCTGTCATTATGTAAGGGGTATATTCGTCACTTACATGTTGTATGTCGAGTGGGTGGCTTCACCACCAACTCGAAACCAATAGTAAAGATGATTTGTATTACGTTGATAAAAATAACAACCTAGTGGTACGCGCATGACCTATACATCGGAACGGAGGGAGTACTTATCATTTTTATGGATGTAAATATATCTGTATTTGCGATAAGTAATATGGGCCGGAGGAGCAGTTGATTTTAATGTCGAGACAACGATATGGCATTTCGAATGTGGAAATGTGGCTTTCAGCCCATACATGACGAGATGGAAAACCCTGAAGCCGAAGATTCTTTTTCATGGATCCAACTTCCAAGTTGGTCTTCTAGATGGAGATGGTCATGAACCGCTAGTCTCGGCTCTCCATTCTTGAAGGATAGCACGCCGGAGTGCTTCTCGCCTAACAATGTCGAGAATGTACGTAGTCGTTTTCGCTGACAAGCCTTGCCATGGTTGCGGTCTTTCTTCAGTGGAGCAGATCGGTAATCCAATTCAACGTCTGGACCGCTCCTTTGTTTCGTTTGGACGCAAACAGAGCTGGCACGTCGGTCCAGTACGCATAGCTCACCACAATGTCAATATACATTTGGTCTAAAATGGATGTCTTCAGCGTACAAGACAATCGCCCTGCGTCACGCGACTACATTTTTCTGGCGCATGGCGACATAGGTAGCTTGTTTCATACAAATCCACTCTGGTGGTCGATCGTATATCTGCGCGACGATATCGATCAGGCGCACGCTGAAACTTGTACAAAATGAGTTTTGTTCAGTATAGCAGTCAGATAAACCCATATGGAACAGAAGGCACGTCTTGATCAGTCCGACGTGGCGGAACCGTGGACATGGAATGGAAGGAGACTTGTTAGGCTAGCTGGTTCATCCTGATGATGACGAGGCCGCATGTGACCTCGTAGAAAAAGAAGGCATGTCTACTCATGTCGTCACACATTGACACATACAGACCTGCACGCCATGAAACCCCTTCTCTTCCTCTACACTGCACTGCGTGACATAGAGGAGATAGCTTAGCTAGAGGCTCACACTGGCGTAGTACGGAGTGGTAGCTTTAGTGCGAGCAAGCGTATCCTTTCAGGGAACAGAAGAGTGTACAGAGTAGGTACCGTACGTCTCCCTCCCGCTAGCTGCACTCAACCAAAGTACTCCCTCCGACTCATAATACTCTTTGTTAATATAGATGTATCTAGACACATCTTAATAGTAGATATATCCATATTAGCAAAGAGTAATATGAGTCGGAAGGAGCACTTACGTGTATAAACTACGGACACGTCAGGGTTCCTCCAAACTACAGGTTCAGTTAACAGTGGAGTGACACTGATACGTTTGATTTCCTGCCAAACGCGCTCATGATAGTACAAAGGACTGTTCTAGTTAATTGTCGAGAAAGTGACCGAAGAATCTTAATTTGACAATCGATAATACTACCATGCCCATGTACTTTATAGATGTATCTTTGGCTGGACAAGAACGGCAGTGTGTGTCGACTGTAGGTACGTCGCCGCTGTTATCAGGCCCGCCCATGACGGAAACTGATTAGTCCAACGAAGCAATTAGCGGACAGAATATGGACCATTTGCATGCGAGGGAGAGATGATCATGAACTACAGGAGCTAGCTGATTCTAGAGTGCGAGAGCAAGAAGACGCGTAATCCTACTAACTTTGCCCAAATTAAGCATATTCCAAGATCCCAATGGCGCCGTTGTTTCCATGGACCAAACACCAAGAGAAGAAGACATGCACCAACTGGACAGACCAGCCACATATTATCACATCTTTTTATACAGAGCCTCGAAGACGACTTGCGTGTTTTTGCCTTACCACACTCCCAGAGGAACAGGTCTCGGCAAAAATATATCCACCAGTGAACCCCCTGCTCCAAGGTATTTTAAGGGAGAATGTGTGCCTGCAAACATTAGTACTTTCTCCAATCACTATTACTTATCACTAATATAGATATATCTAGACGTATTTTAATATATAAATATATTTATATTAAAGAAAAACAGCAATCAAAGGAAGTACGATTTTTTTCGACAGCTTTATTGCGTCTCGGACTGCACATGTACCACTTGGTCACTAGCTTGGAGAACAGATTTTCATGCAGCACAAGCGAAAACGACAGCGGAATGAGACGAGAGTGGTGAGGCCGACTCGTCTAATTAGGTCAAACTTTAAAGCGAAAAATTACAAATATAATACTCCTAATCAATTGGCACCACCAATAATAACTCAAACGAAGAACGTTCTGGAGATCTATCATATCCCACACGCACGTACACGTATGGTCCGTGCAACTACATTGTCCTTCGAGTGTGGCTGAATCCTGACATGTGCTCTGTCTTACAGAGCACACCGCAAGGAAGGATAATGACGGAATCCTGACATGACCATGACGTACGTCCACAAAAAATATATTCCTACACGCGGAATCAAGTGTTTGTAAGGAAAAAACGTCCGGCGGGTGACGTGTCAAGTTAGACGAGGGTTCAAGCAAAGAGGAAAACAAGTCTATCAGCGATAACACATCTTAATCAGGCCGATGTGGCTACGTGAGGATAGTGGACCTAGGGGTTCGTCAATTTTTTTATCAGGGACTTGAAGATAATCCTAAAAACAAACACTAGATCAAGGATACTTCTTTTTATGTTTCATTCAAGAAAAAGGAGACCTCCTTTTTGACATTGTGATAATCATCTTTCCAGTTCTGCATCTTGCAGTGTCTGCAACTAAACCATGGTCAAATGACGTTCAAGATGTCGATAACTCGATATCAAACGACTTGACGGAGAGAGTAGCACATTACAATTGACCAACTTCACAAAAGGACTGACATATAGCACATACTATGGACCAACTTCTCGCAACAAACAAAACATATAATTGTAATAGTACACCCTCAACGAGTGAATTCTCAAAATTAATTGTTCGTAGATTGCCGTGCACGGGAGATCTTTTATGGCTCAATTTACTAGTCATGTAGAGTTGTATTGAGATTTATCCACCGTTATTGATTGAAATTGTATTTATGGACAATTCACTAAGAAGAAACCATGATATAGATTTGATTTGATTTATCTATATGTATATCTATGCCTAACTAGCAAAAATGCATGTACATTGTCACAGGTCTAAAATAAATTAATACGGCCATTGTTCAATTCCTAGAAACATTGTAATATATATTGATGGAATCCCTTAGGTTCCACATCATGCTTTCTTTTATACCTCTTGAAATATGGAAGGCTCACTTCAAAATTAGTTTTATTGCTCACATCTCGAATATAAAGAGAAATTGATAAATTCACAACTTACTTTCCAAGCTTATTTGTGCTTAATAGTATAGACAATGTTAATATATTGGACATATGACGATGTATTTGATTCTAGGTATCTTACATATATTTATTTAATAACAAGAAAAGAAACAAAAACTCTCACGTATTGGAGTGCACTACACAACTCTCACATTTACATGAACTCTTCCTCGGAACATAAACCTAAGTATCAAGTGTAAAGATTTGACCCAAATTTGGGGTACTCTTGGCACAAATATTTTCTAAAGAAATGAAAATAAGGCATCTATTCTGAGGAAGGTTAAGCAATGGAAACTAGTATACGACAGTTCCCTATGTTAGATGGACCAGCATTTTTTGCACGTGCCAAATCCGCTATTGGATGAAAAAAATACTACTCTTCTAGTCATCAAGTATTGGTTGGAAGGTTAATATTTTCCTGTTCCTACTGTAAAAGCCTCTTAGTAAAGCGTTTTTGATTAAAGTTTGAAGATGCAAACTTTGACCAAGTTCTTAGAAAAAATATCAATATCTATCATATCAAATCAATGTCATTAGACACATCATGACATACATTTCCGTATTACATCTGTATGGTATCATAGTTCTCAATGGATTTTTCAATAAGCTTTGTCAAAAATTTACATTATTTGATTTCAGTAAAAAAATATACGTCTTCTTCTACGGAATGGAAGTAATACAACGGAGATTAATTACTCTCTTGGTTACCGGTTGATTTTCTATTTAATGGTTGTTCCGCAAGTTGTTTTCATCCCAAAATGCCAAGGATATGGCATTTCGAATGTGACTTTCGCCCATATAATTAAGACAAGATGAAAAAACCGGAAGCTAGAGATCACGCTTTCTCATGGATCCAAGTTGGTCTAGATGGAGATGGCCATGAACTGCTAGTCTCGAAGGATAGCACGCCGGAGTACTTCCCGCCTAACAAGGTTGAGAATGTAGTCGTTTTTTGCTGATATGCCTTGCCGTGGTAGTGGACTTGAATGGAGCAGATTGGTAATCCGATTCAACGGTGGGCCTGGTTCGCTAGCTCCTTGTTTCATTTGGGCGTACGGATACAGAGCTGGTACGTCGATCCATTGCACATAGCTCACCACAATGTCATACCTTGGTCTAAAACGAACGTCTTGATCAGCGTACAAGACAATCGCCGGCGTCACGCGAAGACAATTTTTCTGGCTAGATAGCTTGCTCGTTTCATACAAATCCACTGTGGTCCATCAGGGCCGGATCTATGTTGGGTAGGGCCCTTGGCCAAATTAGCGGCATGGGCCCTAAGTTAGAGACATGGACCCTAAGACTGGAGACAGGACAATCGGCGAGGTTACGATCGCGATGGGCTGCAAGGACCGTGAGGAGTCAAGTCGGCAATACAGCCCGCAGGGTACGTGCTAAGCTAGGCCTTTTTTGAAATGTATACCAGCGGCGCCTCCTGGAAGCCCCTCCTTCTGCCGCCTGGAGGGCGCGCGCCGCCCCACCTCTGGCGTCTCTCCGTAGCGAAAGCGAGCCGGGCCACAGGATCCTCCCGGCCTCCTCCGCCACTGAGCGGCCACGACCTCCTCCAGGCCGGTCGGGCACCTCCTCCAGGCCCTCTCCGGCTGCTAACAGAGCCGCATCCTCCCATAAGTTCCTTCGCCGCCGGAAGTGGTCTCCGCCACCGGAAGGGTCAGTGCTGATAAACACTGATGCAACGATCTTCTCTCAATCACAGCGCATGGGAATCAGAGTGGTGATTCGTAATCACCGGGGCCAGGTCCTCGCTGCGTGCAGATTATACGTCGAGCATGTTAAGGTACCTTAACTAGCTGAGGCTGTCGCCATGCGCCATGCTCTGAACTTTGCAGAAGATGCAGGTTTCCAAAACGTTATTATGGCATCTGATTGTGCATCTCTGATCAGCAAAATAAAGAGTTTGAAAACTGACAGATCCCAAAAATCATGCAGCAAAGTTGGAGCTGGTCAGAAGTGTTCTGGCCAGTATTCCTCTGTATTTACTTAGTGTCATTAAATTTCCTAAGTGGGCTTTAGCCTTGATCAATTCTCAGATGGCTCATTGCTTGTGGGATAACTATGAGGGTCATCATAAGTATCACTTAGCTAACTGGGGTTTAGTTGCCCAGAAGAAAGATTATGGTGGGTTAGGTGTTCCTAACTTAGCTGAGCTAAATTTGTGTCTGTTGGCTTCTTGGGTTACGAGATACCAGCTAGACCATGAAAAAATTTGGAAACAAATTATTGATTTCAAATATAGAGTGGATGATCCTAACATTTTTTGCTGCCCCTCTGGTAATGCCTCTCCTTTTTGGAAAGGTGTTATGTGGGCAGCAAAAGCTGCCAGGATGGGTTATCAATGGCAGGTGGGCAATGGGAAGAAAGTTAAATTCTGGGAAGACCAATGGTTTGGCACTTCCAGCCTAGCCATTCAATATTGGGATGTGTATATTCTGGCTAATGAGCAAAACATTAGTATTGCTGATGCCTGGGATGGGTCTCAGTTGAAAATTAGTTTTAGAAGGTGTTTTGATCACGATTTAATGATGAAATGGTTTGAAATAGTTCAAGTTGCAAAAACTTTATCCTTGAATAATGATCAAGATGCTTTGGTGTGGAAGCTTGAAGCAAATGGGATCTTTAGTGTTAAATCTATGTATGCTGTTGTTAACTTTCGGGGGGGTTTTGCCTGTTAGTGTTCATTCGGTTTGGAAAATTAAAGTTCCCCCGAAGATTCATTTCTTTTTGTGGTTGATTGCTCATAACAAGTTGCTCACTAGAGACAATTTGGTGAAGAGGCAGAATGTGGATGATTTAACTTGTTTATTTTGCAATGAGGAGGAATCTGTTAATCACCTGTTTTGTGAGTGTACAGTTTTCTCTGTTGCCTGTAATGAATTGAATAGAATTTGTAATAATTCAGTTGTCATTCATCACATTAGTGATTTAACTAATCTGTGGAATCATGATAAAAAGTGTAGAATTATAAATATGATTTTGGCTGCCCTGTTAAGGGTTATTTGGCTTATGCGAAATGATATGTGCTTCAATCGGACTAATTGGCCTGGTATGCAGACTCTGTGGAGGAAAATGGCCTTTTTGCTTGCTCAGTGGGGGGTTCTTCTTCACGAGGAAGAAAGAGGAAAGCTTCAGATGGTGTCTACTCAATTGGAGGCTTTGGCTCGTGCTCCACCGCTGCTATTGTGGCCGGAGCCTGGGTAAGGCCAGAGAAGCTACTGAAGTCTCATCTTGAGCTGGTGGATATGGGTTTGGGTTCGTCGGGCTCTAGGCACCTGAAGGTTTCTGCCCCTGATCTAGCTAGGACTTTAAAGGCAAACGACTTGGAGCTGGTGGGGGATGGAGAATCCTTCAGGGTGGTGCGGAGGAACTGATGTGTGCTTCCTGGGTGTGTTTTCCCCTGTGTGGGGCAGTCTGTTCTCTATGTTGCACTTGATTTTTAGCTGCTCTTTTTATTGGGCTGTAATCTGAGTAGTAACTAGGTGCTGAACTTTCTGCTGCACCTCGTGTGCTGGTAACCTTCTGTAAAAGACTCGTGTGGTTCAGTAATGGAGCCGGGGCGAGGCCCTCTAGTTCTAAAAAGATCCCAAAAATCGGTGCCTTAGTTCACGATATAAAGAGCAGGGCTTCAAAGTTTGTTTCCTGTTCTTTTACTCATGTCAATCGATGTTGTAATATGGCAGCTCACGTGCTGGCTAGATCTTCTGAACATGACCCAGGGTCCTGCTGGTTTAACGTTGTCCCTGATGTAATTAGGACTACTGTATGTTCTGAATAATCGTTGATTGAATAAAACGAAGGTGCCTTTTTTTTAAAAAAAGTCCACTTCGCCGGTCGGCCGTGAAGTCCTCCCGAGTCTCACGAGTCACGCCACCATATGAACTGCGTTCTTTTTCTGCTTTGCCTGGACACACATCTTGTACTGCTCAAGAGTCAAAAAATGAATTTCTTTGAATCAAAAAGTTGTACTGCTTTTGAGGTGTCCACTCCTAGATGGGATCATTGGATCTTTTCTCCCATGTTGTGGTTATTGATGCCTCCGAATTTTACATTATAATCCATCTAGAATTTGCTCGACTCACAAGAACGCCAAGTACACATCTAGGTTGAAGGAAGTTTAGAAAAGATAAAATAAAAAGCTATATGAAGATACTAATATATGTCTGAAAAAATTGTTAGGAGAGTGTACACCATCGATTTTGACGGGAAATACAAAATAGTGATACTCCGAAATACATGGACCATAAAAGAAGTATACCTTTTGTTTGGAAAAGTAGCTATTAGACCAACTAGCCTTTAGACAAGGATGTGGAGATAAAAATGTTTTCCAAAAAATAAAAAGATTAACACTAGAATTAGGAAACTTTGATTTTACAAATATACAAATTTTATCGGTAGCCGATTAAATATAAATAAGATAGGGATGTACACTCTAATAATATTAACAAGTACAGAACAAAAGAAGATAAAAAAAACACTCTATTAAGACTGGGAAGTACACCCTACTACGATTCAAAATAATTGGACCATGTGATGCTCCCCTTTTGATTCGATTAAATTTTCTATGAAATGTTTAAAGGAAGTTCGAACATCTAGTTCAAGAAATTACAAGACACAACTACAGTTGGGAGAAGCAGACGGTTCCTTCAAGGATAATTGTAAAAAATGCGCCAAGACGTGCATGCACTAACTATAAGAAAGATCACAAATTTTGATTCGAGAAGACTACTAAAAGAGAAAAAATATCTATCTAGAAGTACACGAGTATCAGTAGAAAAGTACAAAACTCCGGTTTGAGAAAGTATATATTAAATCAATAAAAATAATTAACCATTTTATCTCGTGTACTTTTCTACTGAGTTGCAAATGCAGCTTTCAGGCAGTTAGAAAACTTCCAGCAAATAACTATTAGAAAAATTAAAAAAAATATAATTATTGAAATGAATTCATGATAACGCTAGGAAACTACACAAAATAATTTTTACAAAGAAAAATTGGATTCCAAGGAAGTATAGGAAAGTAATTTCGAGAAGTGCAACGTTCAAATTCAAGAGTATAGAAAAAGCTATATAGAAGTGCACAATTAATGAAGTACGACCAGTGGGAAGTACACACGGTGACTGCGAGAAATACAAATATTCATTTTTCGGAAGTGCAACTTTCACGTGAAGTGCTAGAAAAATATGAGAGTGGGAAGTACATGTATTGATGCCGGGGAGTACAATGTTTAGTTTGGGAAATGTGATGCGAGCCTCCCGCAAACTGCAAGAAAAACAATTAAATTATTTGTAAATATGTAGGAAGTACACAAAATGAACGAAAAGTCCAAGGTCTCGACTTTGGAAGTACACATGTTAAATTTTGGTAACTAAACTTACCCATAAATTATATTAGAAATATAATAAATCACATAGAGGAAGCACATAAATATGAGGGTGGAAAGTACACATATTAATAATAGGAAGTACAAATGTTCAGTATTAAAAGTGCATGGGCTCCCGTAATGTGCAAGGAAAATAATGGAATCATCCGCAAAAATACAGGAAGTACACATAGTGACAACGGGAAGTGCAAATGTCTCAGTTCGAAAAGTACATATGTTAAATTTGTGGGAAGTACACAGGGTGATGACAAGGAGTACACACAATGATGACATAAAGTATAGAGGTTCCTAGTAAATTTTGTATGAAAAATAAATGTCATGATAAGAAGTACAACACTGCGATAGATAGAAGTACAGGCCACCAAAACTGGGAAAGACATATATACAGTTTAGGGAAGTATACAACCCCGTAATTTGGCATAAAAATGATTGTTAGATGGAAAGTACATGATTTGACATCAAAAATACACACAACCATGGAGAGAAGTACATTAATGACTCAAAGTAAAATACACACAACAAACAAAAGGAAGTACACATAGTGACTGAAGTACACACAAAAACAATGGGAAGTACATAAAATAATGATTGGGAAGTATAAAAGTTCAACTTTGGGCCAACTATTCTATCATGTACACAATAGATTCGCATGGTTGTGTTGGGCAGTTTGAGTGGTCTTGGATCCAAAACGGATATTGTATGATAAAGTAGGAGCTTTTTTACTAAATAGTTTTTCAAAACTACAATAGGAAGTACAAACTCGTATAATACAAAGTACAGAGATGTGTCGAGGGAAGTACAGATATTTTTAGAGGTGGAAATTTATTGTGCAAATCTCATCGTTTTCAGCTTCGGTCGCCACAACCATTTGCACAAATAATTTCTATGGTAGAGCATAACTCTAATTTATTTATCTACTACATTCCACACTGAATCAAAAAGTCTATCTTTTTATTTTATGTTGCCATCTCTCAAACAATGCAAATATATGAATGACCTTAAGGAAACTGGTGAAAGTGACCTGGAAGAAAAAGTTCCACCTTGTTGAAGCATTTCTAACAATATATTTCTAACAATATACTACCCATTTTGAGAAGTGCAGAACTTCTATTCCAGGGAGTACACACAGAGACTACGGGAAGTATACCCGATGATGGCAAGAAGTATGGGTATTGAACTTTGGGAAGTACACACGATGGCAATGAAAAGTTCAAATAGTTTTGACGATTAGTACATAGGATCAAATTTAGGAGTGCTAGAAACATTATGATATCATTGATGTCTACACATGCTTCTGTTCTTATAGACAGTGTTGGGCCTCCAAGTGCAAAGGTTTGTAGAGCAGCAGCAAGTTTCCCTTAAGTGGATCACCCAAGGTTTATCGAACTCAGGGAAGAAGAGGTCAAAGCTATCCCTCTCAAGCAACCCTGCAATTATGATACAGAAAGTCTCTTGTGTCCCCAACACACCCAATACACTTGTCAGATGTATAGGTGCACTAGTTCGGCGAAGAGATAGTGAAATACAAGTAGTAGTGATGATTATAAGTAGTAAATGCAATTTGGAGTAAAAATGGCAGCAAGCAAACAAGTAACAAAATAGCAAGTAAACGATGTGCAAAGCTTGGAAACAAGGCCTAGGGATCATACTTTCACTAGTGGACACACTCCCAACAAATATAATATAATTGAACAAATAAATAACTTCTCTTCACTATGGTACTCTGAATTACTCTCCTATCGAATAACACTAATCATTGCGTAGGGCTACGAAGCACTCCTCAAAGTCCATCAAGTACTTGACAAACACCACTCATAGAGATATCCAAATCAAATCACAACTCAAGATAAATATTATTGCAACTTAGACCAAGTACTAACACGGTGCACACACTGTCAACATTACACCATGAAAGGAGGAATAGATCACTTCAATACTATCATAGTGATAATTATTCTCATAATCCATAAGAGATCACAATCATAGCCTAGACCAAGTACCACCACGATGCACGCACTGTCACCGTTACACTATGGTAGGAGGAATAGATTACTTTAATAACACACTAGAGTACACATAATGAAGAAGAGTAACATCTACTTATTCAACATGATACAAAGCTCACGATCACATAAAGATCACATCATGGGAGAGAGAGGTGAACCACATAGCTACCGGTAGAGCCCTCAGCCCCGGGGATGAACTACTCCCTCCTCATCATAGGAGACAGCAAGGTTGATGGAGATGGCGGTGAGGTCGATGAAGACAGCGGAGACAGCGATGGATACCGATGGATATGGCTCCGGGGCACTTCCCCATCCCGGCATGGTGCCAGAATAGAGACTTCTATCCCCCAAAATTCATCGGTGGCGGCGATGGAGCTACGGAACTGTTCTGGAAATTTCACCAATTCCTCTAGGGTTTTCTGTCCCGAGGCTTTATATAGGCGAACGGGCGTCGTCAGGGGGCTGCCAGGGCACTCTCACACCTAGGCGGCACGGCCAGGGCCTGGGCCGCGCCGGCCTGGCGTGAGGGCCCCTCGTGGCCCCACTCCTACTCCTCTTCGGTTCTCTGGAAGCTTCCGGGAAAAATAAGACTTCTGGAACTTGTTTCATCCAATTTCGAGAATATTTCCTGTGTAGCTTTTCTGAAACACAAAACAGCAGAAAATAGGGAACTGGCACTGTGGCATCTTGTCAATAGGTTAGTTCCGGAAATCGCATAAAAACGCCACAAAGTGTAACGAAACACAAGGCAAATGGTGTAAAAACAAGCATGGAGCATCAAAAATTATAGATACGTTTGAGACTATCAGCATCCCCAAGCTTAACTCCTGCTCGTCCTCGAGTAGGTAAGTGATAACAAAAGAAATAATTTTTGAGGTGACATGCACCTACGCAATCTTGATCATCTATGTAAGCATTTGTGAGCTGGGATCATAAGAACTTAAAACATGGGCATGAAAGATATAATCTTGATAATAGAAACTTAGCAACCATGTTATAACATGGAAATGAACACAAACAAAAGATCATGAAAATGAAACAATGAAAGTCAAACATGTGTTCAAATCATAAGGAAAAACATACAAATGGTTTTCAGCTTGTCCTTCATGGAGAGCAAAACATAAATGCATAGGACACCTTCAAGTTTAAGAGGGCGACTAGATACAAATAATTTAGGAATAAGTGAAACCATAGTCATGAATCAATCAATGATAAACTTTGGGACAATGCACATTATACTCAGAATAACAACTATGCTCTCTTAATGGTGCATAAAGATAGAAGGTGGTGACTCAACATAAAAGTAAAAGAAAGGCCCTTCGCAGAGGGAAGCAGGGATTAAACATGTGCTAGAGCTTTTCATTTGTAAAACAGAGAGATAAAACTTGAGTTTTGAGAGGTGGTTGCTTTTGTCAACGACTAGCAATGGGGTTCTTACTATCTTCCATACAAAAATGAAGCAAGTTTTTAAGAGAGAGATTGGCACTTTTGTGCTCTTTTATAAAGCTTGGCACTCCTCCCCACCTTTTTTTCCTTTCACAAACCATGGCTAACCGATTCCATCGGGTGCCCACCAACATTCACATTCCATGGAGGAGTGCCTTTTTTCTTTCTTTTTTCTCCTTTTTTTGGAATAAGCAATATGGAAGATAGCAAATCCGACCACTATGTCCCCATGAGCTGAAAACAGTGTCACAAAACGAGAAGTGTTTTGAAGGTTTTTGAAAGGTAGCACATGCAAATTTACTTGGAATGGCTTACAAATACCATGCATAGGAATTTATAGTGGACACTTTGGCAAAACTTGGTTTTTAGGAGTTGGATGCACGAGTAGAGCTCATACTCAGTACAAGGCGAGGGCTAGCAGAAGACTGGGAGCGACCAACTAAGAGAGCAATAACGGCTATAATCATGCAAAGTGACAAAGCAACATTAAAAGAAGCATAAGATGGCATCAAAAGTCAAAAACTAAATGATCATAGAGGCTATAGGCGACTTATTTTGTAGTCAACATGGTGTAAGCATGTGCCAAGTCAACCCAAATAAAGCATCAAAGGAGAAAACCAAATAAATGCTTCCATATAATAAAAACAACGCATGATTTTTCAAAGGCTCATTAAGCAATCTCAGTCATTTGAGACAAGTCATGCTACAGCAAAACCACTAAGCATACTATCAAAAAGACATCAAGCATGACATGCAAAAGCCTAAGCCGCAGTCTACACAAGCTCCTTCTTGTACCACTTTTTTGCATAAAGCTTTTTCTCTTTTCCAACACCATTCAAACCTTTTATAAACAATCCTTTTGAGGAAAACCAACAAAGACCAGAGGCAAAAATACACCCTGATGCAATGATAAAACAAGATCTGAACAAAAATCAAGGTGAAAAACAAAAGCTAAATGCAGTAGCAGAAAAAGAGAACACTCGTTGAACGATAAGAGTGAAAACTAGAGTGTTCTTGGCAAATGAAAAATGGAGCATGTCTCTCTCCAAACACATGATGTGATCCAAACATTTATTGCAGCAAAAAAAGCAAAAGAAAGCTGAAAACAAAAACAACTGATGCTCCAGGAAAAATGCATAGTGCATGAAGCAATAAAAATATAGTGTTTTGAAAGGTGACCTGATTTTTGCCGATGAAGAAGGGGTGCCTCGGGGGCATCCCCAAGCTTTGACGCTTGTACTTCTTGGATATTTCTTGGGGTGATTGATGTCTACGCACTTCTATTCTTGTAGACACTTGTTGGGCCTCCAAGTGCAGAGGTTTGTAGAACAGCAGCAAGTTTCCCTTAAGTGGATCACCCAAGATTTATCGAACTCAGGGAGGTTAGAGGTCAAAGCTATTCCTCTCAAGCAACCCTGCAATTACGATACAGAAAGTCTCTTGTGTCCCCAACACACCCAATACACTTGTCAGATGTATAGGTGCACTAGTTCGGCGAAGAGATAGTGAAATACAAGTGGTATAGATGATTATAAGTAGCAAACGTGATGTAAAATAAATATCGCTGAGAGCAAACAAGTAACAAAATAGCAAGTAAACGGTGTGCAATGCTTGGAAACAAGGCCTAGGGATCATACTTTCACTAGTGGACACACTCCCAACAATATAACATGACTGAACAAATAACTTCTCTTTGCTAAGGCACTCTGAATTACTCTCCTATTGAATAACACTAATCATTGTGTAGTGGCTACAGAAGCACCCCTTAAAGTTCATCAAGTACTTGACAAACACCACTCATAGAGATATCCAAATCAAATCACAATTCAAGATAGGAATCATTGCAACTTAGACCAAGTACTAACACGGTGCACACACTATCACCATTACACCATGAAAGGAGGAATAGATCACTCAAATGATCATAGCAATAATTATTCTCATAATCCACAAGAGATCACAATCATAGCCTAAACCAAGTACCACCAAGATGCACGCACTGTCACCGTTACATCAAGGCAGGAGGAATAGATTACTTTAATAACATTACTAGAGTACACAAAATATCTGAATAATAACATGTACTTGTTCAACATGATACAAAGCTCACGATCACATAAAGATCACATCATGGGAGAGAGAGGTGAACCACATAGCTACCGGTAGAGCCCTTAGCCCCGGGGATGAACTACTCCCTCCTCATCATAGGAGAGAGCAAGGTTGATGGAGATGGCGGTGAGGTCGATGGAGACGGCGATGGAGACCGATGGAGATGGCTCCGGGGGCACTTCCCCGTCCCGGCAGGGTGCCGGAACAGAGACTTCTGTCCCCCGAAATTCGTCGGCGATGGCGGCGGAACTGCGGAACTCTTTCTGGAAAATTGCCGAATCCCTTAGGGTTTTCCGTCCTGAGGCTTTATATAGGCAAAGGGGCGTCGCGAGAGGGCAGCCAGGGGCTCCTCACACATGGGTGGCGCGGCCAGGGCCTGGGCCGCACCACCCTAGTGTGAGGGCAGGCCCTGGCCCCTCTCCGGCTCTCTTTCGGATGTCTGGATGCTCCCGGGAAAAATAAGACTTCAGGAACTTGTTTTGTCCAATTCCGAGAATATTCCTGTGTATCACTCTGAAACACAAAAATAGCAGAAAACAGAGAACTGGCACTGTGGCAACTTGTTAATAGGTTAGTTCCGAAAAATGCATAAAAGTGCCACAAAGTGTAACGAAACATCAGGTAAATGGTGTAAAAACAAGCATGGAGCATCAAAAATTATAGATACGTTGGAGACGTATCAGCATCCCCAAGCTTAACTCCTGCTCGTCCTCGAGTAGGTAAGTGATAACAAAAGAAATAATTTTTGAGGTGACATGCACCTACACAATCTTGATCATATATGTAAGCATTTGTGAGCTGGGATCAAAAGAACTTAAAACATGGGCATGAAAGATATAATCATGACAATAAGAACTTAGCAACCATGTTGTAAACATGTAAATGAACACAAACAAAAGATCATGATAATGAAACAATGAAAGTCAAATGTGTGTTCAAATCATAAGGAAAAACATACAAATGGTTTTCAGCTTGTCCTTCAAAGAGAGCAAAACATAAATGCATAGGACACCTCAAAGTTTAAGAGGGCGACTAGATACAAATAATTTAAGAACAAGTGAAACCAATCATCATGAGTCAATCAATGAACTTTGGGACAATGCATATCACACTAAGAATGACAACTATGCTCTCTTAATGGTGCATAAAGAAAGAAGGTGGTGACTCAACATAAAAGTAAAAGAAAGGCCCTTCGCAGAGGGAAGCATTGATTGAGCATGTGCTAGAGCTTTTCATTTGTAAAACAGAGAGATAAAAATTGGTTTTGAGAGGTGGTTGTCTTTGTCAACGACTGGCAATGGGGTTCTTACTATCTTCCATACAAAAATGAAGCAAGTTTTTGAGAGAGAGATTGACACTTTTGTGCTCTTTTATAAAGCTTGGCACTCCTCCCCACCTTTTTTTCCTTTCACAAACCATGGCTAACCGATTCTATCGGGTGCCCACCAACATTCACTTTCCATGGAGGAGTGCCTTTTTTCTTTTCTTTTTTCCTTTTTTTTCTCTTTTTTTTTCTTTTTGGAATAAGCAATATGGAAGATAGCAAATCTGACCACTACGTCCCCATGAGCTGAAAACAGTGTCACAAAGCGAGAAGTATTTTGAAGGTTTTTTGAAAGGTAGCACATGAAAATTTACTTGGAATGGCTTGCAAATACCATGCATAGGAATTTATAGTGGACACAATGGCAAACTTTGGTTTTTGGGAGTTGGATGCACGAGTAGAGCTCATACTCAGTACAAAATGAGGGCTAGCAAAAGACTGGGAGCGACCAACTAAGAGAGCAATAACGGCCATAATCATGCAAAGCGACAAAGCGACATTAAAAGAAGCATAAGATGGCATCAAAAGTCAAAAACTAAATGATCATAGAGGCTATAGGCGACTTATTTTTGTAGCCAACATGGTGTAAGCATGTGCCAAGTCAACCCAAATAAAGCATCAAAGGAGAAAACCAAATAAATGCTTCCATATAATAAAAACAACGCATGATTTTTTCAAAGGCTCATTAAGCAATCTCAGTTATTTGAGACAAGTCATGCTACAGCAAAACCACTAAGAATACTATCAAAAAGACATCAAGCATGACATGAAAAAGCCTAAGCCGCAGTCTACACAAGCTCCTTCTTGTACCACTTTTTTGCATAAAGCTTTTTCTCTTTTCCAACACCATTTGAAATTTTTATAAACACCTCTTTTTGATAAAAACCAATAAAGACCAGAGGCAAAAATGCACCTTGATGAAAAGATATAACAAGATCTGAACACAAATCAAGGTGAAAATCGAAAGCTAAACGCAGTTCTAGAAAAAGAAGAACACTCGTTGAACGATAAGAGTGAAAACTAGAGTATTCTTGGCAAATGAAAAGCGAGTTCATCTCCTTCAAAAGAAACATGATGTGATCTCACCATTTATTGCAGCAAACAAAACTAAACAAACTAAAACAACTGACGCTCCAAGAAAAACACATAGTGCATGAAGCAATAAAAATATAGTGTTTTGAAAGGTGACCTGATTTTTGCCGATGAAGAAGGGGGTGCCTCGGGGGCATCCCCAAGCTTTGACGCTTGTACTTCTTGGATATTTCTTGGGGTGATGCATGGGCATCCCCAAGCTTGAGCTTTTGTCCATTCTTCAAATCATCTCATCATTCTCCAATCCATACACTTGAAAACTTCCTTCATACAAAACTAAACACAATTCTATTAGCAACATTATTGTAAGCATAGTAATGAATCAACCCTTTTCAGTTCAGATTTCAACACAAAACCACCACATATATAGCATATACTACTGTAGCAACTTCCCCAAAAGTTCCGTGGTCAAAAGAACTCAAAAGAAAGCGATAAAGCGGCAAACACAAATATTGGCAGAAATCTGTCAAATTTTTAGAGGGTTTTCTGTTGCTCAAATCAAAAAGTGTTCAACTAATGAAAGTTTGGATATAACCTGGGGCATATGTACAAGAAATCGCAGGTCCAAAAGATATACAGAGAATTTTCACGAATTTTTACGGTGCAGCACTGAAAACAGTTTTAGGACAGCAACATCCCCAAATCTTACCTCACTCAAATTAGAGGCTTCTCTTGGCACAACAATGAAATAAAAAGGATAAGGAGTGGTTATTACAGTAGTAATAACTTCCAAGACTAAAATAAAAGAAAAAGTACTGAAAATAAACAATGGGTTATCTCCCAAGAGTGCTTTTCTTTAACGCCTTTGAGCTAGGCGCAGTAATTTGCAAAGATGCTCATGTGGGCACCATATAAAAGTTTGAGGCAAATGCGCCATATAAGAACTTGAAGCAATAGAGAGCATAAAAAAGCATGTATGAAACACATTTAAATCTAAACCACTTCCTATGAAAAATAGTCTTGTAAAGAGACAAGTCATGAAAGCGCAAAGCAAAAAGCATAGGAAGACAAAACAAGTACAACTTCAAGAATTGCAACATAAAGAGGGGAAACTCAATATTGTTGAGGTCCATCAAACCATGTTTCCCTCTCTCATAATAACTTTCAGTAGCATCATGAATAGAATTAACAATATAACTATCACATAAAGGATCTCTATCATGAGCCACATGCATAAAAGAATTAATACTCCCTACAGGAACAATAGTAGTAGGAGCAGATTCAATAGAATAATTATTCTCATCACCATAATCATCAAAAATAGGAGGCATATTGTAATCATAACTAATTTTATTCTCAATAGTAGGTGAACTGAAAATATTATGCTCATCATCATAACCATCATAAACTAGAGGTTTAGTATCATCACAAGCTAAACAACAGCTATTTCGCAAAGCATATTCTTCAAACATATCATCATAAGAAGGAACATCACATATGGGAGATAAAATATCATCAGAGCAAATTTTTCCCACTAAAGCTGGGGAACTAAAAATATCATGCTTAACAAAACCAGCTTCCCCAAGCTTAGACTTTTCTATAGCATTAGCAATAATGGTGTTCAAAGCATTCATACTAACAACACTATTAGCATGCAAATTAAGCTCCAAAGGTTTTTCAATTTTCTCTTCAAACACTTCATATCTAAACTCAGGAAAAAGACTACAGAACTCTTTGTTTTCCATTAAGCCTAACTAGTGAAAATAAAAATAAGAAACAAAAAGATGTAATTGCAGAATCTAAAGGAAATAACTCCGAGCACTCACACAGGAGGATGCGAGTACCTTTTACCTTACCTACCCGGCAACGGCGCCAGAAAATAGCTTGATGTCTATGCACTTCTATTCTTGTAGACACTTGTTGGGCCTCCAAGTGCAGAGGTTTGTAGAACAGCAGCAAGTTTCCCTTAAGTGGATCACCCAAGGTTTATCGAACTCAGGGAGGTTAGAGGTCAAAGCTATTCCTCTCAAGCAACCCTGCAATTGCGATACAGAAAGTCTCTTGTGTCCCCAACACACCCAATACACTTGTCAGATATATAGGTGCACTAGTTCGGCGAAGAGATAGTGAAATACAAGTGGTATAGATGATTATAAATAGCAAACGTGATGTAAAATAAATATCGCTGCGAGCAAACAAGTAACAAAATAGCAAGTAAACGGTGTGCAATGCTTGGAAACAAGGCCTAGGGATCATAATTTCACTAGTGGACACACTCCCAACAATATAACATGACTGAACAAATAACTTCTCTTTGCTAAGGCACTCTGAATTACTCTCCTATTGAATAACACTAATCATTGTGTAGTGGCTACAGAAGCACCCCTTAAATTTCATCAAGTACTTGACAAACACCACTCATAGAGATATCCAAATCAAATCACAATTCAAGATAGGAATCATTGCAACTTAGACCAAGTACTAACACGGTGCACACACTATCACCATTACACCATGAAAGGAGGAATAGATCACTCGAACTATCATAGCAAAAAATATTCTCATAATCCACAAGAGATCACAATCATAGCCTAAACCAAGTACCACCAAGATGCACGCACTGTCACCGTTACACCAAGGCAGGAGGAATAGATTACTTTAATAACATCACTAGAGTACACAAAATATCTGAATAATAACATGTACTTGTTCAACATGATACAAAGCTCACGATCACATAAAGATCACATCATGGGAGAGAGAGGTGAACCACATAGCTACCGGTAGAGCCCTTAGCCCCGGGGATGAACTACTCCCTCCTCATCATAGGAGAGAGCAAGGTTGATGGAGATGGCGGTGAGGTCGATGGAGACGGCGATGGAGACCGATGGAGATGGCTCCGGGGGCACTTCCCCGTCCCGGCAGGGTGTCGGAACAGAGACTTCTGTCCCTCGAAATTCGTCGGTGATGGCGGCGGAACTGCGGAACTCTTTCTGGAAAATTGCCGAATCCCTTAGGGTTTTCCGTCCTGAGGCTTTATATAGGCGAAGGGGCGTCGCGAGAGGGCAGCCAGGGGCTCCTCACACATGGGTGGCGCGGCCAGGGCCTGGGCCGCGCCACCCTAGTGTGAGGGCAGGCCCTGGCCCCTCTTCGGCTCTCTTTCGGATGTCTGGATGCTCCCAGAAAAAATAAGACTTCAGGAACTTGTTTCGTCCAATTCCAAGAATATTTCCTGTGTGTCACTCTGAAACACAAAAACAGCAGAAAACAGGGAACTGGCACTATGGCAACTTGTTAATAGGTTAGTTCCGAAAAATGCATAAAAGTGCCACGAAGTGTAACGAAACATCAGGTAAATGGTGTAAAAACAAGCATGGAGCATAAAAAATTATAGATATGTTGGAGACGTATCGGTGATGCATGGGCATCCCCAAGCTTGAGCTTTTGTCCATTCTTCAACTCATCTCATCATTCTCCAATCCCTACACTTGAAAACTTCCTTCATACAAAACTAAACACAAATCTATTAGCAACATTAGTGTAAGCATAACATATAATCAACCCCTTTTTGCTTCAGGTTTCAACCTAAAACCACCACATATTAAGTATATACTACTGTAGCAACTTCCCCAAAAGTTCTGTGAACAAAAGAACTAAAAAAGAAAGCGATAAAGCAGCAAACACAAATATTGGCAGAAATCTGTCAAAACAGAACAGCTGACAAAGGTCAAATTTTTAAGGTGTTTTCTGTTGCTCAAATCAAAAAGTGTTCAAATAATAAAAGTTTGGATATAACCTGGGGCATATGTATAAGAAATCGCAGGTCCAAAAGATATACAAAGAATTTTCACAAATTTTACGGTGCATCACCGAAAACAGTTTCAGGACAGCAACATCCCCAAATCTTACCTCACTCAAATTAGAGGCTTCACTTGGCACAACAACGAAATAAAAAGGATAAGGAGTGGTTATTACAGTAGTAATAACTTACAAGACTCAAATAAAAGAAAAAGTACTGGAAATAAAACATTGGGTTATCTCCCAAGAGTGCTTTTCTTTAACGCCTTTGAGCTAGGCGCAGTAATTTTGCAAAGATGCTCATGTAGGCGCCATATAAGGGCTTGAAGCAAGGGCGCTATATAGAAACTTGAAGCAAAAGAGAGCATCAAAAAGCAAGTATGAAATACATTTAAATCTAAACCACTTCCTATGAAAAATAGTCTTGTAAAGAGACAAGTTATGAAAGCGCAAATCAAAAAGCATAGGAAGGCAAAACAAGTATAGCTTCAAAAATTGCAACATAAAGAGGGGAAACTCAATATTATTGAGATCCATCAAACCATGTTTCCCTCTCTCATAATAACTTTCAGTAGCTTCATGAATAGGACTAACAATATAACTATCACATAAAGGATCTCTATCATGAGCCACATGCATAAAAGAATTAATACTCCCCACATGAACAATAGTAGTTGGAGCAGATTCAACAGAATAATTATTCTCATCACCATAATAATCAAAAATAGGTGGCATATTGTAATCATAACTAATTTTATCCTCAATAGTAGGTGAACTGAAAATATTATACCCATCATCATAGCCATCATAAACTAGAGGTTTAGTATCATCACAAGCTAGAGAACAGCTATTTCGCAAAGCATATTCTTCAAACATATCATCATAAGAAGGAACATGGATAGCACTAATGGTACAACAATTATTAACCTTAGAATTGGTACCAAAAAGATTTTCAATATTAAAAGTAGAGTGCTTTTCCCAATCATGATCACTAACATAGGTAATAGGCATAGGAACATCATCCTAATCAGAATTATCATAATCTATAGCAGGATCATAATGCTTAGGGGAAGATACCGAGTCCTCTCACCTTTTACTCCTCTTCTTCTTCTTCATACTCTTCTTACTCTCTCCTTTAGGAGAGAGAGACTTGAATGGCATCTTCTCCACCTATTCTTCAGGAGGGAAAGGCATCTTCTCCACATAATCTGGTTTGCTGACAGAAACAACAGAAGAAACTTTGGAGGATTCCTCCTCTCTATTAATAAGATAAAAACATCTATCAGTCCTATCATAGCTTGGCAAAATATCAAGTTTTATAAGATTTTGTATGTAAGTATTTGCAAGGCAATCTTTAGCACAATAGAGTCGACAACCACGAAGGGTGCTATTAATATCAACATTATTCATATCTACCAAAGCAATCTTTCTAGATATCTCTTCACATGCCAAGAACAAAGTGAGCTCATCATGCTGATTGAGAGTAATCTTGTCATCACAATACAAACTTAAGGTACTAGAAGAGTAACTATTAGGGCTTGAGCATTGGAAATTAAAATGACCGATGTCATCGCAATGTTTACAAAGAAAAGGATAAAGCTCACAAACCTTTTTACCGATCTCGCCTATATCCTTGTACCACATTCAGGTTTCTTCATTTGCATGGTGGACACAATAATCTTCCTTGTTGTAACTCTGTTCACAAGGTCTATGTACTCCACAAAAATTAACATGCTTATAAGAAATAGGACATTTAGAAGTTTGAGCATGTTTATTGGATTCATCAATAATAATATCACTTTGTATGCAAGTGTCCTTAAAAGGTTCATGATACACGTCCCCATTTCCTTTAGGAACATTCATATGGGAAGCAAAGGCTTTAAAGCAACCAACCATAATTTGAGGATCAAGACCATATTTAGCACTAAGCTCTTGAAAATTAGCAGTTTCAGTGAAAGACTTAACGCAATCAAATTCGTAATTCATACCTGATCCTTTACCTTTGTCGCTATCCCAACCTTCAATATTGTTTTGAATTGTTTCAAGCAGATCCCACTTGGTGTCAACATCCTTGCTTGTGAAAGACCCATCAAAGCATGCATCTAGATAGTCCTTGTAATATCCTGAAAGCCTTGCATAAAAATTATTAATAACAATATTACGGGGAAGATCATGAATAGGACATTTGTGCATTAGTAACTTCAATCTTCCCCACGCTTGGGCAATGCTTTCTCTCTCATGCGGATGAAAATTATAAATGTAATTTCTATCCTTATAAACCTGACTAGAAGGATAGAATTTAGAATAAAAGAGAGATACAATTTCCTCCCATGCAATGGATGGACCATCTTGAAGCAGTCGATACCACTCCTCAGCTCTGCCTTTCAATGATAAAGAGAATAGCTTCTTCTTAACTTGATTCATTGAAATACCTGCACACTGGAACAACTCGCATAATTCATGTATAAAGAGCAAATGATCACCAGGATGGACAGTTCCATTGATGTCTACGCACTTCTATTCTTGTAGACACTTGTTGGGCCTCCAAGTGCAGAGGTTTGTAGAACAGCAACAAGTTTCCCTTAAGTGGATCACCCAAGGTTTATCGAACTCAGGGAGGTTAGAGGTCAAAGCTATCCCTCTCAAGCAACCCTACAATTACGATACAGAAAGTCTCTTGTGTCCCCAACACACCCAATACACTTGTCAGATGTATATGTGCACTAGTTCGGCGAAGAGATAGTGAAATACAAGTGGTATAGATGATTATAAGTAGCAAACGTGATGTGAAATAAATATCGCTGCAAGCAAACAAGTAACAAAATAGCAAGTAAACGGTGTGCAATGCTTGGAAACAAGGCCTAGGGATCATACTTTCACTAGTGGACACACTCCCAACAATATAACATGAATGAACAAGTAACTTCTCTTTGCTAAGGTATTCTGAATTACTCTCCTATTGAATAACACTAATCATTGTGTAGTGGCTACAGAAGCACCCCTTAAAGTTCATCAAGTACTTGACAAACACCACTCATAGCGATACCCAAATCAGATCACAACTCAAGATAGAAATCATTGCAACTTAAACCAAGTACTAACACGGTGCACACACTGTCAACATTACACCATGAAAGGAGGAATAGATCACTCAATACTATCATAGCAATAATTATTCTCATAATCCACAAGAGATCACAATCATAGCCTAAACCAAGTACCACCATGATGCACGCACTGTCACCGTTACATCATAGCAGGAGGAATAGATTACTTTAATAACATCACTAGAGTACACAAAATATCTGAATAATAAAATGTACTTGTTCAACATGATACAAAGCTCACGATCACATAAAGATCACATCATGGGAGAGAGAGGTGAACCACATAGCTACCGGTAGAGCCCTCAGCCCCGGGGATGAACTACTCCCTCCTCATCATAGGAGACAGCAAGGTTGATGGAGATGGCGGTGAGGTCGATGGAGACGGCGGAGACGACGGTGGAGACCGATGGAGTTTGCTCCGGGGGCACTTCCCCGTCCCGGCAGGGTGCCGGAACAGAGACTTCTGTCCCCCGAAATTCGTCGACGGTGGCGGCGGAGCTACGGAACTCTTTCTGGAAAATTGCCGACTCCTTTAGGGTTTTCCGTCCTGAGGCTTTATATAGGCGAAGGGGCGTCGCGAGAGGGCAGCCAGGGGCTCCTCACACATGGGTGGCGCGGCCAGGGCCTGGGCCGCGCCACCCTAGTGTGAGGGCAGGCCCTGGCCCCTCTCCGGCTCTCTTTCGGATGTCTGGATGCTCCCGGGTAAAATAAGACTTCAGGAACTTGTTTCGTCCAATTCCGAGAATATTTCCTGTGTATCACTCTGAAACACAAAAACAGCAAAAAATAGGGAACTGGCACTGTGGCAACTCGTTAATAGGTTAGTTCCGGAAAATGCATAAAAGTGCCACGAAGTGTAACGAAATAGTAGGCAAATGGTGTAAAAACAAGCATGGAGCATCAAAAATTATAGATATGTTGGAGACGTATCAGCATCCCCAAGCTTAACTCCTGCTCGTCCTCGAGTAGGTAAGTGATAACAAAAGAAATAATTTTTGAGGTGACATGCACCTACACAATCTTGATCATATATGTGAGCATTTGTGAGCTGGGATCAATAGAACTTAAAACATGGGCATGAAGATATAATCTTGACAGTAAGAACTTAGCAACCATGTTATAACATGAAAATGAACACAAACAAAAGATCATGAATAATGAAACAATGAAAGTCAAACGTGTGTTCAAATCATAAGGAAAAACATACAAATGGTTTTCAGCTTGTCCTTCATGGAGAGCAAAACATAAATGCATAGGACACCTTCAAGTTTAGGAGGGCGACTAGATACAAATAATTTAAGAACAAGTGAAACCAACAATATGAATCAATCAATGAACTTTGGGACAATGCATATCACACTAAGAATGACAACTATGCTCTCTTAATGGTGCATAAAGAAAGAAGGTGGCGACTCAACATAAAAGTAAAAGAAAGGCCCTTCGCAGAGGGAAGCAGTGATTAAACATGTGCTAGAGCTTTTCATTTGTAAAACAGAGAGCTAAAAATTGGTTTTGAGCGGTGGCACATGAAAATTTACTTTGGAATGGCTTACAAATACCATGCATAGGAATTTATAGTGGACACAATGGCAAACTTGGTTTTTGGGAGTTGGATGCACGAGTAGAGCTCATACTCAGTACAAAATGAGGGCTAGCAAAAGACTGGGAGCGACCAACTAAGAGAGCAATAACGGCCATAATCATGCATAGCGACAAAGCAACATTAAAAGAAGCATAAGATGGCATCAAAAGTCAAAAACTAAATGATCATGAAGGCTATTGGCGACTTTGTAAGAGTCTAACATGTGTGAGCATGCGCCAAGTCAACCCAAATAAAGCATCAAGGAGAAAACCAAAATAATGCTTCCATACAATAAAAACAACGCATGATTTTTTTCAAAGGCTCATTAAGCAATCTCAGTTATTTGAGACAAGTCATGCTACATAAAAACCACTAAGCATACTATCAAAACGACATCAAGCACAACATGCAAAAGCCTAGGCCGCAGTCTACACAAGCTCCTTCTTGTACCACTATATTGCACAAAGCTTTTTCTCTTTTCCAACACCATTCAAACTTTTTATAAACACCTCTTTTGATGAAAACCAATAAAGATCAGAGGCAAAAATACACCTTGATGAATAAATATAAGAAGATCTGAATGCAAATCAAGGCAAAAATGAAAACCAAAAGCAGTAGCAGAAAAAGAAGAACACTCGGTGAACGATAAGAGTGAAAAACTGAGTGTTCTTGGCAAATGCAAAGCGAGTTCATCTCCTCCAAAAGAAACATGATGTGATCTAACCATTTATTGCAGCAAACAAAACAAAACTAATACTGAAAACAAAAACAACAGACGCTCCAAGAAAAACACATAGTGCATGAAGCAATAAAAATATAGTGTTTTGAAAGGTGACCTGATTTTTGCCGATGAAGAAGGGGTGCCTCGGGGGCATCCCCAAGCTTTGACGCTTGTACTTCTTGGATATTTCTTGGGGTGATGCATGGGCATCCCCAAGCTTGAGCTTTTGTCCATTCTTCAACTCATCTCATCATTCTCCAATCCCTACACTTGAAAACTTCCTTCATACAAAACTAAACACAATTCTATTAGCAACATTAGTGTAAGCATAACATATAATCAACCTCTTTTAGCTTCAGGTTTCAACCCAAAACCACCACATATAAAGTATATACTACTGTAGCAACTTCCACAAGAGTTCCATGATAAAAAAGAACTCAAAAGAAAGCGATAAAGTGGCAAACACAAATATTGGCAGAAATCTGTCAAAACTGAACAGCTGACAAAGGTCGAATTTTTGAGGTATTTTCTGTTGCTCAAATCAAAAAGTGTTAAACTAACAAAAGTTTGGATATAACCTGGGGCATATGCACAAGAAATCGCAGGTCCGAAAGATAAACAGAGAATTTTTACGAATTTTTACGGTGCAGCACCGAAAACAGTTTCAGGACAGCAACATCCCCAAATCTTTACCTCACTCAAATTAGAGGCTTCTCTTGGCACAAAAACGAAATAAACAAGATAAGGAGCGGTCATTACAGTAGTAATGACTTCCAAGACT
The DNA here is from genome assembly GCA_007115705.1 of Dactylis glomerata. Classification (NCBI taxonomy): domain Eukaryota; kingdom Viridiplantae; phylum Streptophyta; class Magnoliopsida; order Poales; family Poaceae; genus Dactylis; species Dactylis glomerata. The sequence continues at coordinate 677,510 of QXEO01000140.1, read as the reverse complement.
CAAATAAAAGAAAAAGTACTGAATGTAAAAACATTGGGTTATCTCCCCAGAGTGCTTTTCTTTAACGCCTTTGAGCTAGGCGCAGTAATTTGCAAAGATGCTCATGTGGGCGCCATATAAAAGCTTGAGGCAAAGGCGCCATATAGGAGTTTAAAGCAATAGAGAGCATCAAAAAGCAAGTATGGAACACATTTAAATCTAAACCACTTCCTATGAAAAATAGTCTTGTAAAGGGACAAGTCATGAAAGCGCAAAGCAAAAAGCATAGGAAGGCAAAACAAGTACAAATTCAAGAATTGCAACATAAAGAGGGGAAACTCAATATTGTTGAGATCCATCAAACCATGTTTCCCTCTCTCATAATAACTTTCAGTAGCATCATAAATAGAACTAACAATATAACTATCATTTAAAGCATCCCTATCATGAGCCACATGCATAAAAGGATTAATACTCCCCACATGAACAATAGTAGTAGGAGCAGAATCAACAGAATAATTATTCTCATCACCATAATCATCAAAAATAGGAGGCATATTGTAATCATAACTAATTTTCTCCTCAAAAGTAGGTGAACTGAAAATATTATACTCATCATCACAAGCTAGAGAACTACTATGTCGCAAAGCATACTCATCAAACATATCATCATAAGAAGGAACATGGATAGCACTAATGGTACAACAATTATTAACCTTAGATTTGGTACCAAAAAGATTTTCAATATCAAAAGTAGAGTGCTTTTCCCAATCATGATCACTAACATAGGTAACAAGCATAGGAATATCATCCCAATCAGAATTATCATAATCTATAGCAGGATCATAAAGCTTAAGGGAATATACCGTGTCCTCTCATGTTTTACTCCTCTTCTTCTTCTTCTTCTTCTTCTTCTTACTCTCTCCTTTAAGAGGGAGAGATTTGAAGGGCATCTTCTCTACATAATCTGGCTTGCTGACAGAAATAACAGAAGAAACTTTGGAGGATTCCTCCTCTCTATTAATAAGATCGAAACATCTATTAGTCCTATCATAGCTTGGCAAATCATCATATTTAATAAGATCTTATAAGTAAGTATTCGCGAGGCAATCTTTAGCACAATAGAGATGACAACCAAGAAGGGTGCTACTAATATCAACATCATTCATATCAACCAAAGAAAGCTTTCTAGATATCTCTTCACAATTCAAAAACAAAGTAAGCTCATCATGTTGATTGAGAGTAATCTTATCATCACAATACAAATCTGCGGTACTCGTTCGATTAATTGGGCATTGAAAATTAAAGTGACCTTTTTCAATGCAAAATTCACAAAGAAAAGGATAAAGCTCACAAACCCATTCGCCAAGCACATCTAGATCCTTGAGCCACATGCTGGTTTCTTCATTTGCGTGGGTGATGCAATAATCTTCCTTGTTGTAACTCTGTTCACAAGGTCTATGTATTCCGCAAAAATTAACATGCTTCTAAGAAATAGTACTTTTAGAAGTTTGAGCATGTTTATTGCAATCATCAATAACAATATCACTTTCTATGCAAGTGTCCTTAAAAGGTTCATGATTCACGTCCCCATTTCCTTTAGGAACATTCATATGGGAAACAAAGGCTTTAAAGCAATCAACCATAATTTGAGGATCAAGACCATATTTAGCACTAAGCTCTTGAAAATGAGCAGTTTCAGTGAAAGACTTAATGCAATCAAACTCATAATTCATACCTGATCCTTTACCTTTGCCGCTATCCCAACCTTCAATATTGTTTTGAATTGTCTCAAGAAGACCCCACTTGGTGTCGACATCCTTGCTTGTGAAAGACCCATCAAAGCATGCATCAAGATAGTCCTTGTAATATCCAGAAAGCCTTGCATAAAAATTATTAATAACAATATTACGGGGAAGATCATGAATAGGACATTTATGCATTAGTAACTTCAATCTTCCCCATGCTTGGGCAATGCTTTCTCCCTCATGAGGCCAAAAATTATATATCTGATTATGATCTTTATGAATCTCACTTGGAGGATAGAATTTAGAATAAAAGAGAGGTACAATTTCCTCCCAGCCAACAAATGGACCATCTTCAAGCAGCCGATACCATTCCTCAGCTCTGCCTTTCAGTGACAAAGAGAATAACTTCTTCTTAACTTGGTTCATTGAAATACCTGCACACTGGAACAACTCGCATAATTCATGTATAAAAAGCAAATGATCACCAGGATGGACAGTTCCATCTCCTAAATAGCAGTTATCCATAACACGCCTAACAATTTTCATAGGTATTTCAAAAGGATGAGGAGCACAAGCATCATTAGAAACATCACATATGGGACATAAAATATCATCAGAGCAAACTTTCTCCACTAAAGCTGGGGGACTAAAAATATCATACTTAAAAAAACCAGCTTCCCCAAGCTTAGACTTTTCTATAGCATTAGCAGTAGCGGTATTCAAAGCATTCGTACTAATAACATTGCTATGCGAAATAAGCTCCAAAGGTTTTTCAATTTTCTCATCAAATCTAAACTCAGAAAAAAGACTAAAGAACTCTTTATTTTCCATTAAGCCTAACTAGTGAAAATAAAAACAAGAAACAAAAAGATGTAATTGCAGAATCTAAAGGAAATAACTCCGAGCACTCACACAGGAGGATGCGAGTACCTTTTACCTTACCTCCCCGGCAACAGCACCAGAAAAGAGCTTGATGTCTACGCACTTCTATTCTTGTAGACACTTGTTGGGCCACCAAGTGCAGAGGTTTGTAGAACAACAGCAAGTTTCCCTTAAGTGGATCACCCAAGGTTTATCGAACTCAGGGAGGTTAGAGGTCAAAGCTATCCCTCTCAAGCAACGCTGCAATTACGATACAGAAAGTCTCTTGTGCCCCCAACACATCCAATACACTTGTCAGATGTATAGGTGCACTAGTTCGGCGAAGAGATAGTGAAATACAAGTGGTATAGATGATTATAAGTAGCAAACGTGATGTGAAATAAATATCGCTGCGAGCAAACAAGTAACAAAATAGCGAGTAAACGGTGTGCAATGCTTGGAAACAAGGCCTAGGGATCATACTTTCACTAGTGGACACACTCCCAACAATATAACATGAATGAACAAGTAACTTCTCTTTGCTAAGGTACTCTGAATTACTCTCCTATTGAATAACACTAATCATTGTGTAGTGGCTACAGAAGCACGCCTTAAAGTTCATCAAGTACTTGACAAACACCACTCATAGCGATACCCAAATCAGATCACAACTCAAGATAGAAATCATTGCAACTTAAACCAAGTACTAACACGGTGCACACACTGTCAACATTACACCATGAAAGGAGGAATAGATCACTCAATACTATCATAGCAATAATTATTCTCATAATCCACAAGAGATCACAATCATAGCCTAAACCAAGTACCACCATGATGCACGCACTGTCACCGTTACATCATAGCAGGAGGAATAGATTACTTTAATAACATCACTAGAGTACACAAAATATCTGAATAATAACATGTACTTGTTCAACATGATACAAAGCTCACGATCACATAAAGATCACATCATGGGAGAGAGAGGTGAACCACATAGCTACCGGTAGAGCCCTCAGCCCCGGGGATGAACTACTCCCTCCTCATCATAGGAGACAGCAAGGTTGATGGAGATGGCGGTGAGGTCGATGGAGACGGCGGAGACGGCGGTGGAGACCGATGGAGTTTGCTCCGGGGGCACTTCCCCGTCCCGGCAGGGTGCCGGAACAGAGACTTCTGTCCCCCGAAATTCGTCAACGGTGGCGGCGGAGCTACGGAACTCTTTCTGGAAAATTGCCGACTCCTTTAGGGTTTTCCGTCCCGAGGCTTTATATAGGCGAAGGGGCGTCGCGAGAGGGCAGCCAGGGGCTCCTCACACATGGGTGGCGTGGCCAGGGCTTGGGCCGCGCCACCCTAGTGTGAGGGCAGGCCCTGGCCCCTCTCCGGCTCTCTTTCGGATGTCTGGATGCTCCCGGGTAAAATAAGACTTCAGGAACTTGTTTCGTCCAATTCCGAGAATATTTCCTGTGTATCACTCTGAAACACAAAAATAGCAGAAAACAGGGAACTGGCACTGTGGCAACTCGTTAATAGGTTAGTTCCGGAAAATGCATAAAAGTGCCACGAAGTGTAACGAAACAGTAGGCAAATGGTGTAAAAACAAGCATGGAGCATCAAAAATTATAGATACGTTGGAGACGTATCATCCATCTCCTAAATAGCAGTTATTCTTAACACATTCAACAATCTTCGTAGGTATTTTAAAAGGATGAGGAGCACAAGCATAATTAGAAACATCACATATGGGACATAAAATATCATCAGGGCAAACTTTTTCCACTAAAGCTAGGGAACTAAAAATATCATACTTAACAAAACCAGCTTCCCCAAGCTTAGACTTTTCTATAGCATTAGCAGTAACGGTATTCAAAGCATTCGTACTAATAACATTGCTATGCGAAATAAGCTCCAAAGGTTTTTCAATTTTCACTTCAAATCTAAAATCAGGAAAAAGACTAAAGAACTCTTTGTTTTCCATTAAGCCTAACTAGTGAAAATAAAAACAAGAAACAAAAAGATGTAATTGCAGAATCTAAAGGAAATAACTCTGAGCACTCACACAGGAGGATGCGAGTACCTTTTACCTTACCTCCCCGGCAATGGTGCCAGAAAAGAGCTTGATGTCTACACACGCTTCTGTTCTTGTAGACAGTGTTGGGCCTCCAAGTGCAGAGGTTTGTAGAGCAGCAGCAAGTTTCCCTTAAGTGGATCACCCAAGGTTTATCGAACTCAGGGAGGAAGAGGTCAAAGCTATCCCTCTCAAGCAACCCTGCAATTATGATACAGAAAATCTCTTGTGTCCCCAACACACCCAATACACTTGTCAGATGTATAGGTGCACTAGTTCGGCGAAGAGATAGTGAAATATAAGTAGTAGTGATGATTATAAGTAGTAAATGCAATCTGAAGTAAAAATGGCAGCAAGCAAACAAGTAACAAAATAGCAAGTAAACGGTGTGCAAAGCTTGGAAACAAGGCCTAGGGATCATACTTTCACTAGTGGACACACTCCCAACAAATATAACATAATTGAACAAATAAATAACTTCTCTTCACTATGGTACTCTGAATTACTCTCCTATTGAATAACACTAATCATTGCGTAGGGCTACGAAGCACTCCTCAAAGTCCATCAAGTACTTGACAAACACCACTCATAGAGATATCCAAATCAAATCACAACTCAAGATAAATATTATTACAACTTAGACCAAGTACTAACACGGTGCACACACTGTCAATATTACACCATGAAAGGAGGAATAGATCACTTCCATACCATCATAGTGATAATTATTCTCATAATCCATAAGAGATCACAATCATAGCCTAGACCAAGTACCACCACGATGCATGCACTATCACCGTTACACCATGGCAGGAGGAATAGATTACTTTAATAACACACTAGAGTACACATAATGAAGAAGAGTAACATCTACTTATTCAATATGATACAAAGCTCATGATCACATAAAGATCACATCATGGGAGAGAGATGTGAACCACATAGCTATCGGTAGAGCCCTCAGCCCCGGGGATGAACTACTCCCTCCTCATCATAGGAGACAACAAGGTTGATGGAGATGGCGGTGAGGTCGATGGAGACGGCGGAGACGGTGATGGAGACCGATGGAGATGGCTCCGAGGGCACTTCCCCATCCCGGCAGGGTGCCGGAACAGAGACTTCTGTCCCTCTAAATTTGTCGGTGGCGGCGGCGGAGGTACGGATCTGTTCTAGAAATTTTGCCGATTCCTCTTGGATTTTCCGTCCCGAGGCTTTATATAGGTGAAGGGGCGTCATCAGGGGGCTGCCAGGGCGCTCTCACACCTAGGCGGCATGGCCAGGGCCTGGGCCACGCCAACCTGGTGTGAGGGCCCCTCATGGCCCCACTCCTACTCCTCTTCGATTCTCTGGAAGCTTCCGGGAAAATAAGACTTCTGGAACTTGTTTCGTCCAATTCTGAGAATATTTCCTATGTAGCTTTTCCAAAACACAAAACAGCAGAAAACAGGGAACTGACACTATGGCATCTTGTCAATAGGTTAGTTCCAGAAATCGCATAAAAATGCCACGAAGTGTAACGAAACACAAGGCAAATGGTGTAAAAATAGGCATGGAGCATCAAAAATTATAGATACGTTTGAGACGTATCAATCATCTCGAGGGAACTACAGAAGTACGAGAGCAAGAAGTACATGTATTAACAATAGAAAGTATAGATGTCCACTTTTGGAAGTGCAAAGTCTTCCATAATTTGCAAGACAAATAATGGCATCATCCGTGAAAATGAGAGGAAGTACAACAATGACAAATAGGAAGTGTAAGGTTTCAAGTAAGGAAGTACACATATTAAATTTTGAGGAGTACAACAACCTAATGATTTTTATATTTTATATTTTTGCTCAGATAGGCATTGCCTTTATTTTGAGAACATAACAAAAAATAACACAATTCGAAAATCGAATGGAAGCTCAAATGATTATTTAAATATATAGAAAACAGATTGACCAAACTTTGACCGTATAAGACCTTACTTAGGATGTGTTTTTTAAGATTGTAAATGAAGCGCGTTGTTGTGTTGAGCATTTTAAGTGGTCGTGGACACAAATCGGACATCGTATGAGAAAGTTGCATCTATTTTTTTAAATAGTTTTTGCAGCTATGACAGAAGTACAAACGGTTGTAAGAAAGAAGTACCGATACGTGTCAAAGGAAGTACAACATGGTAGTGCTCAGAAGTACATAACTCCGTTTACAAGAAGTACACAAGTATATTTTTTGAAGAAATGTAGAACTACTATTCAAGGAAGTACACGCAGTAACTATATGAAGTATACACAATGATGACTAAAAGTACAAAACTATGACGATGAGAAGTACATGGTTCAACTTAGGGAAGTGCAAAGTCCCATCGAAGGGTTTTAAAAAAATAAGAAAATTATCCACAAAAATTGAGGAAGTACAGACATCAACTCTAGAAAGTACACAAGATGATGATGATGAAGGAAATATGCCCTAGAGGCAATAATAATATTGTTATTATCATATTTCTTGTTCATGATAATGTTTATACTCCATGCTATAATTGTATTAAGCGGAAACATTAATACTTGTGTGGTTTATGAACAACACCGTGTCCCTAGTATGCCTCTACTAGACTAGCTCATTGATTAATGATGGTTAAGGTTTCCTAACCATAAACATGAGTTGTCGATTAATAATGAGGTCATGTCATTAGGAGAATGATGTGATGGACAGACCCAAATTAAAGCAGAGCAATTAGATCGTGTCATTGTGTTCATCTTTGCGAAGCTTTTCCTATGTCATGTATTGTATTCCTTAGACCATGAGATAATACAACTCCCTAGTATCGGAAGAAAGCTTTGAAGTCATCAAACGTCATCCTATGTGAGGGTGATAATAAAGGTGTCTCTCAGGTGATCGGAAAGTACTTGTTCAGTTGTATGTATCGAGATGGAATTTGTCCCTCCCAAGTCGGAGAGATATACTTCGGGCCCACTCGGTAATCGATATCAACACCGCTTGCAAGCATGTGGTTAAGGAGTTAATCACAAAGTGATATCGGATTACGGAACGAGTAAAGTACTTGCTGTGAACGAGATTGAACTAGGTATGGTGATACCGACGATCAAATCTCGGGCGAGTAAAATATCGTGTGACGAAGGGAATACATATACGGGATTAATTGAATCCTGACATCGTGGTTCATCCGATATGATCATTGATGAATATGTGGGAGTCAATATGGGTTTCCAGATCCCGCTATTGATTATTGATAGAAGATCATGTCTGCATATTCTCGAACCCGTAGGGTCACACACTTAACGTGCATCGACGCTAGGATAGAATGGATAATTGGTTTATGAGTTTTAGTTCGGAGTCTCGGATGAGATCCAGGACGTCACGAGAGGTTCCGGAATGGTCCGGAGAATAAGATTCATATAAAGGAAAGCAGTTTTTGGATTCCGGAAAGGTTTCGGAGTTTATCGGTATTGTACCGGAAGGTTCTAGAAGGTTCCGGAGTGGGACCAACGTGGGCCCACTTGACGGAGGCCTACGTGGGCCTAAGGGGAAGTGCCCTGGCCGCCTTGGGCCAGGTGCACAAGGCCCCTAAGGCCCAGCCGGCCAAGCCCAAGTGGAAACCCTAAAGGAATCTTCAAATAAGGAAAGGGGGGGGGGAAACTTGCCCCCCACTCTTCCTTATCCAAGTCGGCTAGGGATTGGAGGAGGGGCTAAGCTGGCCGCCCAGCCCCCCATATAAGGGGGGGCAGGGGCGCAGCCCTCCTACACCCTAAGACCCAAACCCTAGCCGCCCCTGCTGCCCTCCCTCTCTCTCTCGCGACTGCGCGTAGGCGAAGCCCTGCCGCAGAAACTCTCCACCATAAGCACCACGCCGTCGTGCTGCTGATCCAATCTATCTCTCCACCATACTTGCTGGACCAAGGAAGGAGGAGACGTCGCTGCACCGCACGTGTGCAACTCTCGGAGGCACCGCCACTTGCGGCGTAGGATCGGATCGGATCGCGAGGAGGAGACGGCGAGTACGACTACGTCAACCACGTTCTCTTGAACGTTACCGCTGTGCAAATCTTCAAGGGTATGAAGATCTCATCTACCTCTCTCGTTGATTACATCTCCTAGATTAGATCTTGGCTTTCTTGTTCGTTGCGTAGAAAAATTTTGTTTACTATGCTACGAAACCCTTCAGTGGTATCAGAGCTAGATCTATGCGTAGATGTGTTTCACGAGTAGAACGCAACATGCTTGTTGCGGGCGTTGATGTTTTCTGTTGCAAACCTCTTGTTGTGTATCTCTTATGGCGCGGTATAGTGAGATCGAAGCGGTCCAGGCCAACTTTACGCGACCGCGTTCGCGAGACCGGCTCCGCACTTGACGTGTGGCTTGTTCCACACATGCGGCTGGTGGATGCCAGTTTCTCTCACTATAGTAGTCATGGGACTTACATCGGATGTTAGCAACCATAATATCACCGTTGTGGCTTTTCGTAGGTAAGAATCGTTCTTAGCTAACTACTCCCATAAGCCACGTAAAACTTGCAACAACAAAGTAGAGGCGTCTAACTTGTTTTTGCAGGGAGTGTTTTGTGATATGGTATGGCCACAAGATGTGATGTGATATATGTGATGTATGCGATGATCATGTTTTGTAATCTTTCACGACTTGCATGTCGATGAGTTAACAACCGGCAGGAGCCATATGGTTGTCTTTATAATTGTGTATGACCTGCGTGTCAACTTCTTATACGCCATGTAATAGCTTTACTTTATCGCTAAATAGTTAGCAATAGTTGTAGTTGCTATTCGTGGTGGAGGCAATCATGGTGGAGTGATGGAGATCATGGCGGCGCGCACAAGATGGAGATCATGGCGCGGAGATTGGCTATACCATGTCACATAAAATTATATGCATGTGATGTTTATCCTTTTATGTATCTTATTATGCTTAGATCGCGACGGTAGCATTATAAGATGATTCCTCACTTAAAGATCAAGATAAAATTGTGTTCTCCCCTCGTATGCGCCGTTGCAAAAGTTCGTCGTGTTCAAGCATCTCGTGATGATCGGGTGCTATAAACTCTACGTTCACATACAACGGGTGCAAGCCAGTATTTGCACATGCGGAGATACTTGGGTTTGACTTGACAAGCCTAGCATGTACAGACATGGCCTCGGAACACACGGACCGAAAGGTCAAGCATGAGTCATATGGATGATATGATCAACATGTTGATGTTCACCATTAAAGCTACATCATTCACGTGATGATCGGTATCGGTGTAGTGAATTTGGATCATGCTTCACTAAACAACTTTGAGGGATGTTGAATTTAGTGGGAGTTCATTAGTAATTTGATTAACTTGAACTAATTATCTTGAACTAAATCTTGTTGTATTTGCATAAGTCGTTGTAGTCTTTGGCACCGTTTCCCACCGACACTTAGCTTAAATTGAGTTAAAAGAAACTATAGAATTCTGGATAATCTTTTTTGGTCTAGTGCCGTTTAGTTAGAATGTCAAGACTAAAGATTAAGTCCTATTGCAAACTTTAGCAAATCTTGCTTGCTTCATACGATTTAATAAATTGTATTAATCTAAGAGCAACGATTCAAGTTTAGTATCTAAAGATCATATGTTTGCCTTCATGATAAATTGATCTTCAAAATTGTTTGAGAATCAAAGTGATCATCGAGCTGAAAGAATTGTTTCAGAAACAAATAAGAAGTGAAAGATATTTGATATCTAAAACTTTCATTGTTTGCAAAATGATGAAGTATAATTTAGTAAAAGAACATATGCTCATATTGTATGACTATGTGCGAAGATTGAAGATGCTAGGCATCCCGATCACCCAAAAGTTTGGGAACTAATATTATACTTGCATTTATCCTTATAAGCTATAGTAGTTTCATCATGAAAGATGTCATGATAGGATGAATGAAAAGGTATTGGCTAAATGGTTTTGCTATACCAAAAGAATACTAAAGAATGGAATCTGGAAGAATACCAATCATATGATGATGGCGATCCACTTCAAAGTGTAAAATCCAAGGCTATTAGTATTTGACTAACATCCTTTGGACTATGTATCATATGATTGATGCCACTATTGATGTCGATAGATTCTTCTAAATAGAGAGGAAATGCTAAATAGGATCTGCAAAATATTTGGTAGAAAAGTAAAAGACTGAAAAAATTCCATCTCAGGTATATAAATGATATACATGTTATAGATGTATTCTTTGCTAGTACATAATTCTTGGGTATTGGATACTAGATTGTTGGTATGAAATGTCATACAAAGCAATAATACAAGAACTATGATGGCCTAAGTAACTAGTAAAAGAATATGGTAATGATGCATGTCGAGATACAAATAAAAGTGTTATTGTGCTTCTCGTCGACATCAAACCTAGCCTTCAAGATATTTCATGAACTTAATAATTGTTATTTTGTTCTGGTATTATGAGAGCAATGGTTGTTCAAATTATTACCGTCTTCCATAATCGATGGATAGATTATTATTATCTTGTTGGTGAAATAGACATTTATAACACTGATGCTAAAGGTTGCAAGACAAAACAAATTTCACTTATATGTGACACCGCCGTTTAAGTCATTTTGGAAACAAAACATGAAAGAAATTCTATATTGATAGATTTTCGAGTCATTTGATTTTGAATTGATTGACGCTTGTGAAACTTTTCCTAAAGATGATTAAACTCCGTTCATGGGCCATGGACAGAACAAGTGACTAACTAAATGGCGATCATATATGTTGATGTATGTAGTCCATGGTGTGAAGTCGATCATGGTGTATTTTCTATTTCATCAATGACTCGAATAGATGTATGGTATATCTGCTTGATGAGATAGAAGTATGAAACAATTGAAATTGTTCAGTTTATGAAGTGAAAATTGTTGTAACAAGAATATTCAAATAGCATGATTAGATCATAAAGAAGAATATTTGAGTTACAAGTTTAGCAAACATCTAAGAGTTAGAGGAATTGTTCCACAAACTTGCATCATGATAGACACCATATGAGTATGGAGTTTTTGATGGATATAATCAAACCTTGTTTGACATGGTTAGATCAATGATGAAATAAACTACCAATATAATTTGTGGATTATGCTTTAAAGACTACCGCTTTTCACTAAATAGAGCACCATCATAATCCGCTGAAATGACACCATACAAGTTATAGTTGTCTTTTCTTGAATTTTGGTATGCAAGGCATATGTGTAAAATGTTTACAACCAAAATTGGATTAGTAAAGTCTTTGTAGGTTATCCCATAGAAAGTCAATGGGTATTCCTTCTACTATGAACCCAAACACATAGTGATTGTCACTAAAAGAAGTGAATTTCTTATGAAGGAGTTTTTCGCAAAAGGTTTAAGTGGGAGGAAGATAGAACTTGATGAGGTTATTGAATCTGAGCAAGATGATCAGAGTAGCGCAGCACCAGAAAAACGTTCTGGAAGCGGCAACTACATTCATAGCTCACGCGTCTACAATATGTTGTAGTCATGACATCGAAGTTCCTATTTAACCAAGTTGGTCGTAATCAAATAGCAAGATTTGAGGACGAGATATTATTAGATAATAGTAACCAACAATATACAAAGAAGCGATGATGGGCCCTGACTTCGTCATATGAATTATTCTAGCAACAATTACATATTGAGATATGAAAGTTGAATAAACGAAACAACGTTCCTCTACTGGAATGCACACCAAGGACGTGTATCTGACACGACCCAATGGGTTTTGTTGATTCAAAGGTTGCTAGATATGTATGCAAACTTCTATGGTAGAAGAAAGCATAGCGAAGTTGGAATCTTCAATGATGAAAATGTTAAAGTGTTAAATTCATCAAGATATTTGAAGATGCTTGTATTACAAGAAAGTAAGTGGGAGCGCTAAGACATATTTCTAATGCTTTATGTAGATGACATATCGTTCATTGGAAATTATGTGTTTTTCTTGATATTGTTAAGTTTTCATTAAAATTAGTTTTTTGATGAAAGACTTAGGTAAAACCAGAATATTAAGCTTCAATGTCTATACAGATAGATTGAGGCGTTAATATAGTTTTGCCAGAGTACATAGATGAAATATTGAATTTGTTCAATATGGAAACAATAAGAACGGTTCTCGTTGCATGGAAGAGGTTGAAGCAAGAATCAATTGTTTTGACACTTGATGAGTGAAACCACAAGAATGATTTTATCAATCTTGTATACCATGATATGTAGATCCAGATATGTCCAATGCTCTAAAAGTTATAGCATTCATATGATGATCGTTGGACAATAGTAAAGATATTCTTATGCACTTTTGAAGAAGTAAGAATATGTTCTGTATGCAGAAGTGACAAATGGTTCATTGCAATGAGTTACATTGGCTTTGTCACACATACAAGTAAAATTTTATCTCAATTTTAAGCTATTTGTTTTGAGTTAGAAGGTGGCATAATAAGATGGAAGAAAGTTCCATGATGACTTGGATGAGTTCCATTGTGGCGGACACTGCAACGAGGGCTAAGTATATAATCGTTTTAAGAAGCGGCATAAAGATGCAAAGTAGATAGTGATAATCCAACTTTTTGTGGCACTGTCGTCCAGGTCATATTGGCGTAAAACGCATGAAGAAACTCCATTCTGATGGACTTTCGGAGTCTCTTGATTTTGAATCATTTGACACGTGCAAGCCATGCCTCATGGGCAAGATGATCAAAAACCCATTCTCCAGAATAATGGAGCGAGCAACGGACTTATTGGAAATCATACATACTGATGTGTGTGGATCAATGAGTATTTCGACGCACGGTGGATATCGCTATTTTTCTAAGTGTGCTAGTACTATGTAGTTCTATTGTATGACAATAGTGACAACATAGTCTCGGCAAAGAAATTGAGGTCTTGCCAGAAGACCAAGTTTATACGATGCCATCTCATGTCAAGATGAGTAATGCGTGATGACGCAAAAGATATGCAAATACAAACGGACCTGAAAGTGTCAGACCCGTAGATAAGGTTTACCACGTGCAACGCGTATGAGTAACACCGGAATGCCATAGGTGTTGAATACGCAAGTATTGACTAGATTATTGACTCTAGTGCAAGTGGGAGACTGAAGGAAATATGCCCTAGAGGCAATAATAATATTGTTATTATCATATTTCTTGTTCATGATAATGTTTATACTCCATGCTATAATTGTATTAAGCGGAAACATTAATACTTGTGTGGTTTATGAACAACACCGTGTCCCTAGTATGCCTCTACTAGACTAGCTCATTGATTAATGATGGTTAAGGTTTCCTAACCATAGACATGAGTTGTCGATTAATAATGAGGTCATGTCATTAGGAGAATGATGTGATGGACAGACCCAAATTAAAGCAGAGCAATTAGATCGTGTCATTGTGTTCATCTTTGCGAAGCTTTTCCTATGTCATGTATTGTATTCCTTAGACCATGAGATAATACAACTCCCTAGTATCGGAAGAAAGCTTTGAAGTCATCAAACGTCATCCTATGTGAGGGTGATAATAAAGGTTTCTCTCAGGTGATCGGAAAGTACTTGTTGAGTTGTATGTATCGAGATGGAATTTGTCCCCCCCAAGTCGGAGAGATATACTTCGGGCCCACTCGGTAATCGATATCAACACCGCTTGCAAGCATGTGGTTAAGGAGTTAATCACAAAGTAATATCGGATTACGGAACGAGTAAAGTACTTGCTGTGAACGAGATTGAACTAGGTATGGTGATACCGACGATCAAATCTCGGGCGAGTAAAATATCGTGTGACGAAGGGAATACATATACGGGATTAATTGAATCCTGACATCGTGGTTCATCCGATATGATCATTGATGAATATGTGGGAGTCAATATGGGTTTCCAGATCCCGCTATTGATTATTGATAGAAGATCATGTCTGCATATTCTCGAACCCGTAGGGTCACACACTTAACGTGCATCGACGCTAGGATAGAATGGATAATTGGTTTATGAGTTTTAGTTCGGAGTCTCGGATGAGATCCAGGACGTCACGAGAGGTTCCGGAATGGTCCGGAGAATAAGATTCATATAAAGGAAAGCAGTTTTTGGATTCCGGAAAGGTTTCGGAGTTTATCGGTATTGTACCGGAAGGTTCTAGAAGGTTCCGGAGTGGGACCAACATGGGCCCACTTGACGGAGGCCTACGTGGGCCTAAGGGGAAGTGCCCTGGCCGCCTTGGGCCAGGTGCACAAGGCCCCTAAGGCCCAGCCGGCCAAGCCCAAGTGGAAACCCTAAAGGAATCTTCAAATAAGGAAAAGGGGGGAAACTTGCCCCCCACTCTTCCTTATCCAAGTCGGCTAGGGATTGGAGGAGGGGCTAAGCTGGCCGCCCAGCCCCCCATATAAGGGGGGGCAGGGGCGCAGCCCTCCTACACCCTAAGACCCAAACCCTAGCCGCCCCTGCTGCCCTCCCTCTCTCTCTCTCGCGACTGCGCGTAGGCGAAGCCCTGCCGCAGAAACTCTCCACCATAAGCACCACGCCGTCGTGCTGCTGATCCAATCTATCTCTCCACCATACTTGCTGGACCAAGGAAGGAGGAGACGTCGCTGCACCGCACGTGTGCAACTCTCGGAGGCACCGCCACTTGCGGCGTAGGATCGGATCGGATCGCGAGGAGGAGACGGCGAGTACGACTACGTCAACCACGTTCTCTTGAACGTTACCGCTGTGCGAATCTTCAAGGGTATGAAGATCTCATCTACCTCTCTCGTTGATTACATCTCCTAGATTAGATCTTGGCTTTCTTGTTCGTTGCGTAGAAAAATTTTGTTTACTATGCTACGAAACCCTTCAGATGAGAAATATAAATGTCCAGTTTTTGGAAGTGAAGCTATGACAGAATATTTGTACAAGAAGTACAAATATTCAGTTTCTAGAAGTGCAACTTTCACATTAAATGCTAGATAAATGATAAATTATCTAAAAGGAAGTACCAAACTATGCAATTGGGAACTATATGCAATAATATTGGAAGGTATAGGCAATAATATAGGGAAATACAAAACTATGCGAGCGGGAAGTATATGTAATAATATCGGGAAGTACAAAATGTTCAATTTCGGAAGTGCATCTTTCACGTGAAATGCTAGAAAAATGATAAATCATGTGGAGGAAGTATAAATGTTCAGTTTTGAAAGTGCATATTCCACATAAATATGCTAGAAACGTAATAAAATTATCTAAAGGGAAGTACTAAAGTATGAGAGCAAGAAGTACATGTATTCACAATGGGATGTACATATGTTCACTTTCATAAGTGCAAGTCTTCCATAATTTGCAAGACAAAGAATAGCATCATCCGTGAAAATGACAGGAAGTACAACAATGGCAAATAGGAAGTGTAAGGTCTCAATTAAGGAAGTACACATATTAAATTTTGAGGAGCACAACAAAATGATTTTTATTTTTTTTATTTTTTTGCTCAAATAGGCGTTGTCTTTATTTTTAGAACATAACAAAAATCACGCAATTCAGAAATCAAATGGAAGGCCAAATAATTGTTTAAATATGCATAAAATGGGTTGACCAAACTTTGACCGCTTAAAAACTTACTTAGGATGTGTTTTTTAAGGTTGTAACTGAAATATCTTATTGTGTTGAGCATTTTATGTGGTTGTGGACACAAAATGGACACCGTATGAGAAAGTTGCATCTATTTTTCTAAATAGTTTTTGAAGTTATGACAGAAGTACAAACACTTGTAAAAAAGAAGTACTGATACGTGTCTAAGGAAGTACGAATACTATGTTTTTTTGGGGCGGAAATATATTATGCAAATCTCATTGTTTTGAGCACATATCATCTCAATCATTGGCACAAATGATTTCTATGGTAGAGTATAACTCTAATTTCATTATCTATTGCATTCCATAAGGAATCACGAATTTTAGCTTGTTAATTTCATGTCACCATCTTACAAACAATGCAAATATGTAAACTTAAAATTTTACAAATTATTCTCAAACCTTAAGAAATTGAGGAATATGATCTTGACAAAAAAATTGCTCCTAATTGACACATTTTGAACAATATATTACTTGTATCATTTGCATATACCATTTGATAATACCGGTAAAAATCGTTCGAAGCTAATCACTACAAACAATGAGCTGTAATTTCAAATCTGCTCCTAAGCCATAAGAAATTTGTGAAAACACTGTGAACAAAAAAGTTGTGCCTACTCCATAGCTTTCCAACGCCATATTACTTACATTATTCTGACAAACGGTTGGAAAACTCTGCTCAAATTACTGTCCGTCATTTTTGAGTAGAACCGAAATATCGTATTTTCAAAATTACTCGAAAACCGTAAAGAATTTGAAAAAACTTGCAGAGATACAGAAGTTGCGCATTTTCAGTAGCTTTACAACGGTATATCATTTGCACCATTCCTATTAGCGATTTGGAAATTAAGTCCAAAATACGTTTTATACATGTTTATGAAGATTTCTGATTTTTGAAATTAAATTTAAATAGATGATAATTTGAACTAAGTTAGTATACAAAAAAGTTGCGGATTTTCATTAGCTTTCCAATGATATATTATTGCACAATTCTAATAAACGGTTTAGAAATTAGATGAAAAATAATATATAGACAGACGAGCAGTTCAAAGTTTGCAAACAAGCAGTACGTTGTAGTTATACGAAGCAGTATGAATGTACCTACTGAGTAGTACAGAATATGTACATAATATTATTCTGTCATCGATGACAGAATAGTCTCTACAACCAATATATATATGACAGAAGTATAAACACTTGTAAAAAAGAAGTACTGATACATGTCTAAGGAAGTACAAATACTATGTTTTTTTGGGGCGGAAATATATTATGCAAATCTCATTGTTTTGAGCACATATCGTCTCAATCATTGGCACAAATGATTTCTATGGTAGAGTATAACTCTAATTTCATTATCTATTGCATTCCATAAGGAATCACGAATTTTAGCTTGTTAATTTCATGTCACCATCGTACAAACAATCTTTTTTACAGAATATATATATTAAAAGGGATCTCACGGGCGACTAGAGGGGGGGTGAATAAGCGCTACACAAAATTTTACCTTTTTCAATTTTAGGCTTGACACAAAGTAAATTCTCTAGATGTGCAACTAGGTGAATTTCCTAAGTGGCAAGCAAGCAAGTGAACAAGTAAGCAAGTAAGCAAGTAAGCGAGTTCGGGTAAGAAATAACCAAGGAGCGCAGACCGGAGACACAAGGCTGTATTCCCGTAGTTCCTTCCCTTTGAGGGGAAGTACGTCTACGTTGGAGAGGTGTGGTGACACGGAGTCGACCAACGCCACGGAGGCTCACCTTATTCTCCGGTGAGCAAGCCACGGAGGCTAGCTCGTTCCACTAAGCGGTGGTATTGGGGGAACTCACCGAATCCCTTACACGGAGATTGGGGCACACATCCACAACTGAATTGGAGGCTCCCAAGAAAGCCACGGAGGCTAGAATCCACAAAGACTAGAGAAAACTCGAATCAAACTACCTAGTGTTTCCAAAGAACCACTAGGAGTAAATCCCTCAAGCAAAAGGAGGGGAAAAAGAAATTCCTTCGGTGGAGATGTAGATCGGGATCTCCTCCTTCGATCCTCCAAAGATCTAAGACTTTGGGTGGTTGAGGGTGGAGATCTTGAGGTGAGGTTGGCTCCAAATAGTGTCTTGTTCTTGATGAGGACGAGCAAGCTGGGGAAGAAGAGAGGAGGGGGTATAAATACCCCTTCCCGAAATGTATCCGTTGCAGTCCCCAGGGACCGGATTATCCGGCCCAGACTTGCACCGGATAATTCGGCGGCCGGATAATCCGGCCCACTTCTGGAATAATCCGGCCGAAAAATCCGGCCAGGAATCTGCATGACGCGCATCGGGTCTTCTCCTGGTCCTTAGCCGTTTTCGCGCGCGGGGGGGGGGGGGGGGGGAAGGGCGGATTATCCGGCCCAGATCTGAGAAAATCCGGCCCAAAAATCCGCCCCAAGATCTGGGTGACGCGCATCTTGGTGCTTCTGGTCCTTAGCCATTTTCATGGGGGGGGGCGGGGGGGCGGATTATCCGGCCCAGACTTGCACCGGATAATCCGGTGGCCGGATAATCCGGCCCACTTCTGGAATAATCCGGCCGAAAAATCTGCCCCAAGATCTGGGTGACGCACATCTTGGTGCTTCTGGTCCTTAGCCATTTTCACGGGGGGGGGGGGGGGGGGGGGGGGATTATCCGGCCCAGATTTGGAAATATCCGGCCGAAATATCCGCCCCAACATCTGGGTGACGTGCATCACGTTGCTTCTGGTCCTTAGCCGTTTTCAGGGGTGGCCGGATTATCCGGCCCAATTTTGGAAAAATCCGGCCAAAAATCCGGCCAAACTTCCTGCACAAAAGCATTGGTAAAATGTCCTGGTGTTGTCAACTAACACACAAAACTAGGGAGGCTAGAAAATGCCCTAACAATCTCCCCCTTTTTGGTGTTAGATGACAACACTAGGATTCACAATAGTAAGATCAATTAAGCAAGGGAGCTCCCCCTAAAGATATGCATAAGTTCAAATGAAGCTCCCTCTAGAGATAAGCAATGTAACAAGTAAGACAATAACAATAAGAGCATAGACACATTTAAGCAAACAGACTTTAAACAAGTTCCACACACAATAGTTCAAACCTAAAGAATTCACCAAGCACACGATAACACTAAGTTTGACGAAAAGTTCATAAGCAAGAAAACTGAAAAACAGCTCCCACCAAAGCAAATCCCAACGAGAAGTCCTACTAGAACAACTTATCCCCCTTTGGCATCAAGACACCAAAAAGGGATAAGAGCATACTACATGCCCCAAGAAGTCACTCAAAGTCGTCGTCCTCCTCGTCCTCCTCACATTCCTCCTCCTCTTCATCATCCTCTTCAAACTCTCCTTCCTCATCCTCTTCCATATCCTCTTCCTCTTCATCTTCATCTTCATCATCAACACGAGTGGTGCGACCAACATAGAGAGCCTTCTCCAACGCGCCCCAATCATAGGTCTCGGAGTGCCACTTGTTGTAGGCAATGGGAGGGGCAGGAGGAGACAAAGCAGCTTGGTCCCCACTAAGCTTATGAAGAATCTCACGCTGAGTATCAAGGATGGTCTTGCGCTCACAATAGGCATCATAGTTCTCACGATGTATCTCCACCTTCATGCAAAGAACATGCTTCTGAAACCAGCTCAATTTCTTCACTCTCTTGGGCACATCCTTGGACACAAACTTGCCACGTGGCACACTAGAACGAGCATCTCTCATGAAGGAATCAGGACCAATGGGAGCTGGAGCTGGCTTGTTCTGCTTCACATAAAGCTTCTTGAACTTGTGAGACACACACTGACTGCTGAAATCCTGACCTTTGCAAGTGTCAATGATAAGCTTCATGATGTAAGGAGCGTACGGAAGAGAGCCCCTGCTGACCATAGCATCGTACATCTCGTTGAAGATAAAGTCCATCACATCAAGAGAGAAATCTTCATCCGGATCGGTAGACGTGGCACAAGTATGAAAAAAGATAAGGAGATCCACCAAGGAGCTCCTAATAGCATCATTGTTCCCTCCACTTGGAGCAATGTTCTCCCTGAAGATATGCACAAGAAGATCATACGGAGACCTCAGACCAGCAACTTGACCAGGAACACCACCAGGTTCATATAGGTCACAAAGCAGATTCTTGTCGACTGGAAGCGGAGAGTGAACCCGGTGACCAACAGGATTCGTTGGGCCATTGAACGGGAAGCCCAACAGAGAAGCAAACCGAACGAAGGAAGACTGACAGAAATGAGTCCCGGTCATCCACTTGAAAGTCCTGGCATCATCAGCTTCGAAAGTGAAGGTGGCATAAAACTGCAGAATGAGCTGAGGATCATAATCACACTGAACAGACAACAAACCAGTGAGGCCTAGCCTCTCCACAACCTGGACAGCTGGAACAAAGTACTCCTTTGACTTCAGAAAAGTGAGATCAATGGGTTGCATCGGACGAATAGGCTTACTCATGGGAGCAAAGATATCCTGAAAGATGTACAGCTGCTCTGGACAACAGAAACGACGGTCTTCAATGTGAGTTGCCCTCTGCTGATTGGCATACCAATCTTTCTGCCTCAGAGCTGAGTAGGAAATCTGACTCATCTGCTTGTAGTTGACACGAGGTTCCTTTCCTTTGTTGGCTCGAGCAGCCCTCTTAGCAGTTCGCTCAGCTGCCTTAGCATCCTTGGCTTCCTTGACTTTCCGGACCGCAGCATGCTGTTTTGTCCGGATGGACACCTCATCTTCCAAAATACCATCTTCATTGTAACGGAGGTAGCGAGGACGACTCCTCTTGGCCGGACCGGCACCTGTGAAGAGAATAAGTAGGAAGCATGGTGACGAGGATGCACACAAGTTCCAGGAACATACACTAGAGTGATGAACATAGCAGAGGAACGCATGACATTGATGGACAAGAGAAGAGAAAATAAGACAAAAAATACCAGGCCGGATTATCTGGTCCAGAACTGGGCCGGATAATCCGCCCCCTGGCGAAATCTTCTCAAATCTTGCCCTAACAAGTCAAAATCGTAGATCCGCTAGGTGAATCACTAAAGTATACCACAAGGCCAAAGGAGAGATCAAAGGGAACAACTAGACTCCAAGAACTAGGCAAAATAAATCTCACAAGAACTTCACCACTAGGGCTAGGAGATGCGAAATTTACCCTCATCCATTGGAGGAACTGCTTGGAAGAACTTGTTCCCGAGATGAAGGAGAACACGAGCCTTGAAGATCGGCCGGATCCGGCGGCCGGGGAGGCGCCGGCGAGCAAGAGGAGCAGCAGGTGGCAACGGTGGGGAGAGAGGGGGTGCGGAGGTGGAAGAACTGCCAAAGTGGCCAGTTCACCCCGCGCCCCCTTTTTATATGGACTGACCGCCGGACCGGATTATCCGGCCCATACTTGGACCGGATATTCCAGCCCCCGGATAATCCGGCCCAGAAGTGGCCCGGATAATTGATGACCCACAAGTATAGGGGGTGTATCGTAGTACTTTCAATAAATAAGAGTGTCGAACCCAACGAGGAGCAGAAGGTGTTGATGAGCAGTTTTGATCAAGGAATCACTGTAAATACTAGCAAACAGGTTTTTAGGAGTATTTGGTAATATGAGTAAATAAAGTGCGAGTAAATAAAAGACAGTAGTAACAATTGCAGCAAGTGGCCCAATCCTTTATTCAGCAAAGGACAAGCCGGTTGTGTTCTTATAATAACCAAACGTTCTCGAGGACACACGGGAGGTTTCTGTCAAGAGCTTTCGCTTCATAAAGCCAATAGTATTTATTGATTTGGTAAGTGTTATGGGGGTGAACCTGTGCTAGCGCACTACCCTTACTAGGATAAATACACACTTGTGATTATACCCCTTGCAAGCATCCGCAAATACAAGTAAGTAATTAAGATAAATCTAACCACAACCTTAAACTCTAGGATCCTACGCTCCCTGGTGCAATGGTTTCCCAACGGAGGTTTAGGTTTCTGTCACTCCAGCAACCCCACAATCGGTGACCAAATACACAATGCATCTCACTAGGCCCATAAATGGTGAAGTATCATGTAGTCGACGTTCACATGACACCACTAGTGAAATAGCACCACAACAATATCAAACCATTAAATATTTCTTAACAATAATTCACTACTAACATCTTGACTTCTCCCATGTCCTCAAGAACTAAACGAACTACTCACAAGACATCATATGGATCATGATCAGAGGTGAAATAATGGTAAATAACAATCTGGACATAAACCTTAATTCAACGGTTCCACTCAATAGCATCAACTACAAGAGTAATCAACACCAGGAAAGTTTCCCCTATGAATATAACAAGATCCAACTCAAGATGTTACAGCGGGATGGCAAGGTGATGGTGGAGATGAAGGTGCTGGTGATGGAGATGATGACGATGATGATCCCGATGAAGTCCGGTGCGACGGTGATGATGATGGCGACGATCTCCCCTCTCCGGGAAGGAATTTCCCCGGCAGATTTCTCTCTGCCGGAGAGCTTTCTCTCTCTGGTGTTCTCCGCCCCGCAGAGGCGGCTGTGTCTAACTCTGAACCCCCCCCTTGACTTAGGTTTTTGGGGACGATGATGTACGCAAAAGGGCGATGGCAGAAGTGGGCCAGGGCGACCTCACATGGGCCCCGCGCGGCCAGGGGGCTGGCCGCGCCGCCCACGTGTGAGGGCGCCTCCTGGCCCCTCTCGTCTCCTCCTTCTGGCTCCGTGAGTATTCTGGGAAATTATAATTTCTGGGTATTTTTCTGGAATTTTCCTGATCTTCAAAATATGGTCTTCTGATGGTCCTTTTTCCAGCAGAATCCTAACTCCGGCAGCATCTCCTCCGATGATCATCAAACATGTGAAAACAAGGGAAATAACATAAGTATCATATCTAAATATGAAATATATCAATGAATAACAGTAAATTATGATACAAAATAGTGATGCAAATTGGACGTATCAACCCCCCCCCAAGCTTAGACCTCGCTTGTCCCCAAGCGAAAACTAAACTTGGTAAACATGACCACAGGTTTATGGAGTGAAGTGTCGATAATCAAAATACGAACAAGAAGCATCACATTCACTAAGGCACAAATTATAATAGACAGCAACTTCCCTTTATAAGATGTAAACTTGCAATAGGTAAAAGGGAATCACATATAAGAATGCACAAGGTAAATTATAATTGGCAATGGCAAACCTTAGTTCCTGGTCAATGAATGGAGAACAAACTATTCTCTCTTTTAAACGGAGCCTTTTAAAACGGAGCTGATATAGCAAAGACTATATGCTCAACAAAGTAAACTTTTGCATTCAACGAGAACTTTCAAAGATGTATTCCTTCAGACAAAAGCATTATACAAAAACAAGGAAGATAATAAACATGATTAAACGGATCAACATATGGATGAGTGAAACATAACAACTCAAATGCTTGCTTGAGATAGGGGGAAATAGGTTGACTCAACATAAAAGTAAAAGATAGGCCCTTCGCAGAGGGAAGCAGGGATTAAGCATGTGCTAGAGCTTTTCTTTTGTAAAACAGAGGTAAAAGTTATTTTGAGAGGTGGTTGCTTTTGTCAACGACTAGCAACGGAGTTCTTGATATCTTCCATACTAAACAAGTGAGAGCGGTTCCGAGATATTTAATTAGTTGGCACTTTAGTGCTCTTTTAAAACTTTGCACTCCTCCCCACCTTTTTCCTTTCTCAAACCATGGCTAACCGATTCCATCGGGTGCCGACCAACTTTCACAATCCATTGGAGGAGTGCCTTTTTCTTTCTTTTTAGAAATAAGATTATAATGGTCTGACCAGCTCTCTTGCAAAATTAATGACGAGCAGATGAAGCTGCCTAGTCGAGGGGTACTTAATTTAGTATGGAAGATAACAAACCCATCCACTACGTCCTCATGAGCTAAAAACCAATGGACCTGATCAACTATCATCCTAGCCTGAATAAATCCTCCCTGCTGTTAACTGAAGAAACTGATCTAGTACATCCAGAATAAATTCAGAGTATGTTACTGCTCTGTAATCTTGTATGGTACTGTGGTAGAAGTCGTAGAATCAAGATGGAAAAACCTTATGGGGGTTGGGGGGTGGGGGTGGGGGTTGGGGTTCAGTGGTGTCAAGGGATGCAGACTCCAATCTTGAGGAGGCGACGTGTGAGGTGGCGGCGGCCTGTTAGGGCGTTTGGGCGGTGACCACGGGCAGGGTGCAGCGTCGGCGTCTGAAGATGGCCGCAAGGGCGGGGTATGGAGGTGCGGCGTCGACGGGTTTAGAGGTGCAGTGGTGATGGGGACTGCAGGTGCGGCCGTAGCGGCGGGGGTTATGAAGGTGCTGCGGCGGCGGAGTCCGGGCGTGTGGCGGCGGCGAGGTATTGGCATGCGGCGGCGAGGTCTGGGCGTGCGGGGGCGAGGTCTTGGTGTCCGGCGGCGGCGTGCAGTGGGCGGCGGAGGTTCTGGTGGTGTCGGAGTATGACTAAGGTGGCGGCAGGAGGTTCTCGTGGTGTGGTGAATTTTTTTCCTGTTTCAACTAATGTTTTGGCTTGATAATGGGCCTAATGGATCTTTCATACTAGTGGCTATCATAGGAGTAGTATGAATTCAAAAGAGGTACCGTAAAAGTTGCCTTCAGGGAGCTCTGATTCATCAATGCTCTGATCTGTAAAGCATTTGTCATCCGATTACCACTGAATATGTCACAGCATTAGGCAAGAATCTTCATACAGTAATGCAAGTATGCCAATTCACATTGGACCTGTAGCGGTAAAACTAATCTACATATATTCTTGCATACAGTTGGAGAAATTTGGGAATATTATGCAAATCCTGGGGCAGAAGGAATACAAAGACAACAGAGATATGTTATCAATGAACTACTCAGGACTCAAGTTCAAAATGAGATCGATATGAACTATATCATTAAGGTAGAAGCAATATGACATGACATTACATTGCCAATGAAACATGGGAATGTCAAGAAAACAGTAGAAAATGGATGAACCAGGTAACCAAGTGCATACCTGCATCATTTTCCCCAACTATACAGCACAGCAGCACATCATTCTCATTCCGATACCAATAGTCAACTTCAGACAAAAATAGCTTAGTACTGCCGGCATCAGCAGACTGACGGTCCTCATGCTGCTTAGCTGTGAAGTTATAATGGATGCAGCCCGCTCCAAACTCGTAAAATATAGAGATCACTTTAACCTCCACCAGCTCAAACTGTAACAACAAAATGGGAATACAGGTAAAATGGATTATCACGAGATACAAATGCTGGACTACCGCATCTGAATTGTCACACCTCACATACACGGAGAAAGAAAGAAGAATACCTTGGTGTTGTTTGCTCTGTTGTATTTACACAGGGCTACCTCAACGTGGTTACGTGCAGCATATTGTTTGAAGGCCATCCTTTTTTCGCGTAGCGCATTCCTCACCTCTGGAGGTTTCCTCTGCTTCACAGCTTCAGTACAAATGGACGTCCAGAGAAAACATATGGGGCCGGGTTTATTCTTGGGGGTTGGGGGAGAGGGCACTTGAACATCTCAGCATGTTGCTCCAAGTTGATATCGTCAGGAGTGGTCCTCTCCTTGGACATCCAACCAGCTCTACTCCTGATCATTATCATAACATATTATTATGTCATAAAAAGGATGATATCACTTGTATGAGTATGATTTACCCAGGTTGATTTTCTTATATATATATAATAAAGGTGTATGCAGAATTTAAGAAACATGTTCAAAAACTTCTCGAGTTTGTTTGGATTCAAGTTTGGCATGATGGATCAAACAGCTACCATGTGTGGATGCCGGATATAAACTGCTGCTATGGCATGAAGAGGCTGACGACATGACTTAACACAATGTGAGCAAATCATGCGTATTTGTGATATTATTATTATGGAATTGACTGCCGCGTTTGTGGTACGATCTTAGCCCATTATTGATGCAGCTTGTACGTAGAATGTTTTTTAAAGGAACAAAATCAGCTAACCATATGGGAACGAGAGGAACTGTGTTACGTATGTCCAGGAAAAACCAAGTTCAGAATATAAACAAAAATGGATAACTTAATACCGGGAACCGGACGATTTGAGTTATCGATCTTACAGAATACAAAATCAACTCAGAATGCCGAATGAAGATGCACAATGGTGTTGAACAGTGTAGTCCAGAAGAAAGTGAAGAGGTTAGGAGCTTTTAATTTGCATACCTCCCCGTTGAAGTGGCGCATGAGACTGCATCTTGAGAATTATGTTGTTGCTTTGTCTCCTCTGGCAAGACGTGCAAATTCTTCTTCAACCTGAACCGGAAATAAACAAAAATGCACAACTTAATACTGGGAACCAGAACCAGAACCAGGTTTGAGTTATAGGTCTCGCAATCACTTTTCATAGCAGGGATACAAACAAAAGTGCACAACTTAATACTGGGAACCAGAGGATTTGAGTTACATATCTTGCAATCATTTTCGCAGATGCACACTGCGTTGAACAGGGAGAAGCCCAAAGATAAAGTGAAGTGGTTAGGAGTTTTACCTTGCATATCTCCCTTTTGAAGCAGCACGTGAGACTGCAGCTTGGAAATGATGGGGTCGCTTTGGCTCCTCTGGCAAGACATGCAAATTCTCCTTATACCTGAACCAGACCATACGATTTATTCAGAATCACAGCAAAAGGAAGCGGATTCGTCAACATAATCTCTGACTGTTGTAATTTCAGCAATGTTCTCCTATACTTTTCTAGCTTCGGCACCTTCTATTTTTAGAACCATAAGAATTGTCCTTGGATGCACTTCCAATTTCAGCAAATGACAGAACCATACGAATTTCTCCCCATACATTTCCAATTTCATCAAATTTCAGAACCATCAAATTTGCATCAAAGGTCAGGGCAAGGTACCTGGTACAGGTTCTTTTGGTGGTGCTCAATAATTAATCGTGTTATGCCCAAAACGCATAGGCAGGTGGTAGGCCCACGTAGAGGCAGGTGCTAGGCCCAAAACAGAGTCCCACACGATCTCAACTCTTGTCGATCTAATCTCTCCTCCTCCGACTCAAACTTTGCGAGCAGGTAATCCGACTAGAACTTTGCGAGCAGCCCCCATGGAGATGCACATAAAAAGAGCCTCGACTACCTCATCGTGAGCAACAATAGTCGCCGTTTGACAGAGCTCCCTACTTCGCCGGAAGTCCTCTGCTGTTTCGCCGGAACTCTGCTGCCGTTTCGCCGGAACTTCGCTGCCGTCTCTTCTCAAAAGAGATGAAGCTCCGCTCCCATCTCATCTCAAAAGAGACGAGTAGCATCCAAGAACAGCATGAGGATCACCTGCCAGACATCAGCAGCCAATCCTCATCCAAAACAGAGCCTTCCTCCAGCCCACCTGTCAACCTTGATCTGTCGCCCACCTTTGTCGTCAGCACCGCCACCACCATCACCAGCATCCAAGAATAGCATGAGAACCAACTGTCAGACATCAGCAGCCAATCGTCCTGCCCGCCAGTCAACGATTATTTGTTGCCCACCGTTGTCACCGGCACTGCCACCACCAACACCGATTCAAGCACCATTGATAGCAACAGCGACTCGCCAGGACATTCGAACTCCCAATCCGTACTGGTTGGTCTCGCATCGCATGCAATAGCAACAATACAAGATACGGTAATCACTTCTACTCATAAAGATACTATCAAATAGCACAACCACTTTTTATTCATTCTTTTTTAATAATTGTTTGAACAATCTGAGTATGAATTTCTATTTTTTACTATTGCAGAATATGGATCCCAATGTTGATTCAATCACTGATGAGGATTTTGATAACCGGCCTTTTAAAAAAACCAAAAAAATTTAATCAATTGTTTTTGATAATCCTTTACCATCACCTAACATCTCTACATTAGAATCAGAAGATCAGATAAATGAGTTGGCGTTATCACCGGTTTCTGAAGTTCAGAATGAAGAAACAAAGCCTAAATCTAAACATATAATCGAAAATTTCACATATGACTATCTCCCACAAGGTAAAATATTCAATAATTATTTTTACTTTTGCAATCTATGATATGTATCTGTTATTCACCCCATACTTGCTTTTTCTAACGTTTTCTGCAGATTATAAATTGACCGAACAGGATGAACTGGCTCATTGTGTTATAGAATACTCTAATAAAGATGATATATTGGTGCACATAGATGATACTTCTATCGAACAACGCTATTTGGTTTGCCTGCTAGATGAAAGAGAATGGCTAGATGATGAAGTAAGTATCCTTGCTAACAATGAAATAGTTTGTGATTATTAATATCATTTCGTAATATACTTTATTAATCTCTATATAGGTAATCAGCGCATATATAAGTTGTCTTAAGGATCAAGCACATCTGCAGAATCAAAATGATAGTAAAGTATATTTTGAGAATCCATTTGTTACGCGGCTGTTAAAACGGGATGGTGAAAGTGGAATACGTGAACCTACTTCTATGACACAGATTGTCAACAACTATCTGAACCATGACATGGTGACATCAATACCCTAATCATCAAGTTATAGTTTTCTTATATTGTTTTGATAAGTATCTCCATCTATAAGTAATTCATTGTATTTCTTATAGATTCACCTTCCAATAAATATGAAGGACTCACATTGGTATTTAGCTTCCGTAAATTTTGAAAAGCAAGAGATACAAGTACTCGATTCATTGTGTTGGAAGCACACTCGAGTCGACCTCACTATTACGGTTTGTTACTATATAATTTGTAATCATTCGTGTGTAATGTTTAAAACTGATCATATGATTATTTGTATCATTTTTTATCAATAACCATTTTACAGCTGCAAGGACTACAATATCATTTGGACATTCTTAGAAGTGAAGGATTTTTTATCAATAATAAATGGAAAGACGTTGATCTTACTAAATGGAAGATTACGGAACAACTACAAAAGCCAATCCAGAAAGACAGGTATATATATCAAAATAATAATATAATAATCACCAAATATGAAATATTGTGACTAAGATTTTTTTAATTACACAGCTCATCTTGTGGTCTATTCATACTTAAATTCATGGAATATTGGACCGGACACACACTGTGCCATCCAGTTACACAGGTAAAAAAATATTCTGCTTGCCAAACATATGTAGTTGGTGCCTTTTTAATTTTTGTCTATACATAATATTTGTTTTTCATGCGCAGGAAATTATTACTTCTTTTAGATATAAGTTAGCTGCCATATTATTATGTTGGAAAAAAAACACGGCGACACCAACTACAAAGGTTAAAGAAAGTAATTACAGTGATGAAGATCCAGATGATGTTGTTATGTCGGACCGTCCATTTGATCAAAATGAATCAAAAGACAATAACTCATTATCTATTGAGAACAATTATCAATCGCTGATTTCTGTTCTTTCTAACCTGAGCGTACATGAGTTAGTAGGTGGACTTTGCAACTACATCAAATCAGTCAGTTCTGGAGAAAGTTTAGAGTAAGCTATCTATTTGCTAAAAAAAATATTTGACAAATTGAATAAATTTTCAACCAAAAATATCTTATTTTCCACATGGTAATGATTTACAGGAAAGTCTGGGTACAAAGCTCTAATCCATATCCAATTAGCTTGACTCTCAAAAATCTTCAAGAAATGCTAAATGACGAGTTGCCTATGGACCGCAACTGTTTTAATTTGGTCATACAGAAGTTTATGTTTGACGACATCCAAACAGTGAAGAGAAAGAGAGGAGTGATATCCAAGCGTTATCTTGACATGCAATTCTGGGTATGTTCTTATCATTTACTACATATTATTTTGTCTACATATATACTATATCTTTTTTATCTTCTTTCTAACAATTATTTTCTAATATCCTAGATGATTGCTGATTTTGGGAGACATTCAAATTTCCGAAAGAAGTTAGATGTGGAACAGCTAGCATATTCCGTTCGTAGCTGGCCTGGTATCAAATATAATGTTTCATCATGCAAATCGGTAAGAAAACTTCCCTATACGTGTCCTCCAAATTATTTATTTTGATACTTCTAATATCAAGTGTATTTTAGATTCATATTCCAGTACAATCCAGCAGTGAATTTATTCTATTCATCCTGGACAAAGATACCAAAACTGTGTATATTTTGGACCCTAATCCTATGGAACCCATGTACCAACGGAACCCACTTGCAAAATATGTGCACAGACTTCTATGGATTGCTGAACACTTACCAAAAGCCATGTCAAAGGCATGTCCTGATTCTATTTGGCATGAGAATATTTTCCTATGGCAACATAAAATCGTACAGGATATTTCGGGTAACAAAAGGTAACATTTCTTAATAGAGAAACACTATATGCTAAGTATTTGGTCTACTGGATACGTACGATTTAAATTTGGCATTCATCTCTATTTTTCCTATCTTATACCAGGGAACTATCTGGTTACCTTGTTGCACTATTCATGTCAACATGGAAAGATGAAAACGTGCATTTGCCATATATAAAGGTAAAAATTAAAACCATTTAAATTATTATCTTTCTTACACATGTGTTGCTTTTATTATTCACTTATAACATTATAAACGTGCAGGACGGATACGAACTAAGGAAACAAATTTTGGGACAACTGCTAACATTAAAGGAGAATGAATGTGAAGACAATATGCCTACCGGTGTACTGGATTTCATCAGTTTTATCAGGAAAATCAAAGACACTTAAATGTGAAGACCTGAGGATCCAAAGTCAAACAAGATCTTCAAAGAAGCTACATTGCAAACTACATCTCCAGATGCTATCACTCAATTGTCACTACGCTCCTAGAGGGCTTTCATACACTTGTAAAATTGAGTTTGTCCGGCTTTTAGTAAAAACAAATATACTTCAACTTTCTTTGGTTCTATATATAGATATACGAGTTTGTCATATATCATTAAAATATTTTATGTGCTCACCACTGGTTGCATGATCGCGTATACACAATCAACTACTTTTATCCGTGAGTATGTGTATGTGTACACTTAGGCTAGAGAGACCAAACACATAAAATTGTATCATCATATTAATTATCACCAGTTAGTCTGTTAGAGGCTAGGTGTCGGAACTTATCTGGATGAGTGCGTTTGCCATAACTGCATAAACTTCAACACATCAAATCCACAAGACCAGACTGGAAATTGCAAGTTCCAAAGGCAGCTGCATAGATATCCTTTACTGCCAAGGCTACTCCATATCCAGGTACATTTTGGAGTCTGCAGGGTAATGGAAAAGGACAAACTTAAGAACTCATGTGAATCGTAATCACAAAGACTGTGAAATTTAACACAAAATAGTCAATGAATGATGCCTGAGCACTGAACTGCTCATTGTAAAAAGCTAGCTAAGGCACAGCAAGCATACTTCAGTTAATTGTTTCCCAGACGGTGATTAAAGCCAAATTTTACAAAGCTCAAGAGAGTGATTTATCCTATATTCCTATTATGGTCATACCAAGTTACTAAGCCTTGAGTGAAGATATTTTTTGTTTTGAGCTGTGGATGATGAGAATACTAGCAAAATTTGATGAATTGATGCTGAAATGGTCTTCAGAACACAGTTCCAACAATTTATAAGGTACCTAAATACATACCTAAATACAATCTGACTTTAACAAAAATAGCAAGGTAAATTATATGAAATAATACTGTAGTCTATGATCTCTGAAACTGAAACTCAAGAACAGAGAATAGGTGGTTTTGGCGCAGTGTAAAGTGTACTGCTTTTCTTGGGGTTTATGCTATTTATTCAGAGATTACAACGAGAGGGAGAGAGGTCGAGATTGTGCCCTCCTACTAGGTCGCGCCATCCCGCGTTCTGGGGCATGCCCACGCACTCCTGAACTACAGGATCGGAACCAAACAGATTCGTTCTCATCCTCTATCTAGAGCCAATAACAACAAAATTATTTTATTTTACTTAAAACACATGTAGAACAATTGGTTTACCCGTAGCAAAGCACGGGAATTATATATAGTCAGATGGTGCGGGTTTCTCATGTCATCCCATCATATTTATTGTAACTATGGGAGTAGCAAAAACAGGTTCAGAAGCATACCCTGCCGACCACTCTCCGCCATCAAATCCACAAGCTTCACCCCCTTCATTGCCATCCTTCACATTGTGATCCTTGATAATGACATTCTCAATGTCAATGCCTTCCACAGCACCATCTGTCAATCCCTTGAAGAACTCTTCGTAGTCAGGGCTACGCAGTTCCTCCTTGTGCTCTTCCGAAACGACTGCATTAGGATCCAAGCTTGAGCTTGTGCTAGCAAAATCAACCATCTGCCCTGCAGGGGGTTGACTCAAAAAGGATGAGTTCTTCAGTGACGGTAGAAGGCTCCCGGCAGTAGAGATGAGCTGAACTATGAGGCAAGTCAGGTCTGCATTGACCTGCTGTTGCTGCTGCTGTATGAGCTCCCCTGGTTCAGTCCATAACTGGCCACCATTACCAACCATTGAACGGATAACATTCTTTACTTGCCCGATCTTAGCTTCAATAAAGGTGAGGTTGTCAAGCATCGTATCCGGGTTCCAATCCATATGTGGGATGCCGGCGGACGGTGCAGCGTCCAATGGTGAGGTGAATGCTGGAAAGGGCTGTTGGATTCCCATGTAAGGAGCAGATTCTCTGAACTGCGATGGTAGTTTGAAATCAGAGGATGGGAGCTGAAGTTTGCAGATTCCTCTTGGATGATATTCTTGCCACGGTCCATCGTCAACTTCTATAGAGCCACGTGTATGAAATCAGGGGAATGTAGCCTGTTTAGATATTTGAAGCCAAACAACGTCAGTTGGGAACATTGAACCTGTACATACTGCACAGACTAGTGTAATACCCGTGCGTTGCGACGGGTCTAAATTTAACAAGAAATAACGGTTTTAATGATGTTTAATTATGTTACATGTAGGATCATAATAAATCTCACACATGTCTAACAACTGGGAAAATCACCCCCAATTGCATGAAATAATAAGGACTAATATACTTTGTCATGTCTGTGTCTCGCTCTTACCATCCAGCAACAGAGGGCGTACTAATTTTTAATGTAGAATAACACAAGGAACATTTCAGCAGAGCATCATTTCCTGAACAAAACACATGGATTGATATATGTATTATTGCCTTAACCGTTTAAACTGAAATATTTCGTATCCAGTAACTGTAATCTGGTGCGCATGCATATCCGGATTGATCAAGCTCTTCGCCTCTACCATGTACTTCCTCCTGTTGTTGCTGCCGAGTGTCAACAAGCAAGATGACATAGATGAAGGCCTCTAAAAGAAATCATGAAACCCACCATGCCCATGAGACACATCCATTTGCGTAGGTCTGTGCGCGAGCACGTCGGCTACGCAGTTGCTGGCTGTCATTTGTGTGTCAGTGTGTGGACTATGGAGTGTGGTGCCCATGGCGCCGAGCACGTGCATCTTGATGGCCACTGGCATGCCGCGGTTGGTAGTCACATAGACCGTATCAATACTGCCGTCCTGCGCACAAAGCACCGGGTAACGCTGACAACATCTGGTCACTGCCTACCCGGTTTGAAAGGGTAGTTTTATGACCGGACTTTTAGCGATCGTGTGGGACAAGGATATTCCAACGAATTTTTTCTGACCGGATTTTCTCGATCGCGCTAGACAAGGATACCTTACGCCTAACGAGGGGCGTACGTACCAACGTTACACGAGCGAGCCAATCACGCGTGACAGACGGACAACGGAAAACTCGGTTTTTTTGACGAACGAAATTGTTTTTTTTTACGTATCACGGTTTTATGACCATCATGACCTCAAGCCGTATTATTAGTAGAGATTTGAATAGATAAAATTAACAGAAAATTAAGGCATTCGTAATGCAAACCAGAACTCGGACAAGAAAGCTCACAAATTTAGTTTCTGTGCTAAGATTTTCTGAATTAAGTTTACTACACAAATCTTTCTTCAGAGGACAGAACTATTTAAGAAAGCTCACAAATTTAATGATAATAATCAGTTTATCAAGTGCAATTTAAATGAAAACCAAAACTCAGACAAGAAAAAGGAATACTATGCAGTCTTTGTTTTAGTAACACCCAATTTGATTGTACTTATTTGGAAGAAGATGGGTATGTGGGGGTCTACATGTCTTCCTTACATTTTGGGGTTCTTTTTGTTGTCATGCTATGACATCTATCCATCTTGTATCGTTCTGGTATCTTCATGGGTATGTGGTGGTCTACATTTTGTAACACCCAATTAACTCGCTACATCTCGACTTCGATCGAGGGCTTTCACCTAAAGGTATACCACGCCAGCCTCGCAAGGACTCGGCGGACTTTGTTTTGTCTTCATCAATAAGTCGTTCATTGTCAGGTCACTAATCGACCCTTACTCTCAAACTCTGCAGCCGCCATCATAAAATCCAGCTCCTCGTCATAATTCTGCATTGAGCCGTCTCCGCTGAGCGCTGACTTAGCCCTAGGCGCGCGACCCTTGATCGCCGGCCTCTGGGGATGCTAACCGCAGGCAACCAGGCGACGCGATGGTAACGAGACGACTTCACACTGGAGAGAGAATTTGGGAAGAAGATAGATGTGGGACTAGCTATGGGGTTGGTGGAGCCTGGTCTTCCGACGGCAGAGCTATACTTGGTGAATATCATACCAGTTAGTGTATTCAGATGTGTTCTCAGTTTATGCAGCGTGGGCTGCAGGCTTACTTAAAACCTATCTCCTCGTATTTGGCTAATTAAAAAACGAGCAACCATGGCTAACAAAAAGAAATGAAAAGGGCCCAATCTCAGCCCACTTGACACCAGTCATAACGCTTCGGTCCGTCCTCTCCCTCCCTGGAACATACGAGAGATAAAAGTCGAGCTGATCCAATGGCAGGTCGCCCCTCACGCCCCAACCCCCCTCAGGGCCTGTTCCAAACCGAGAGAAAAAGGAGTCCAAATCCTACTTTAGTTCAATCTGAAAAGTATACACGTTCCAAAGTTTTCCAAAAACACGTGCAATACGAGTTCTAATCCGACTTAGGAAGGGGAATCCTAAAACGAGTGGAATACAAATCCTAAACCTCCTTAGCACGAGGAATCCAATCCGACTTAGACTGCTATAGTTTCTCCTATAAATTCCAATACTAGATAGCTATAAACTGCTCAGAAACAAAGCTTTCCAGGTAGATTTGTCACTACGGCTAGCTTAGGTTCGACTTAGCTTCTTAGCAAGTCAGCCGGCTGCTCTGCTCCTCTGAAAAAAGGTTAGCTTCTTATTTACTATCAACGCAAAGCCTCTGCGATGATCTTAAAACACGTTCAGACCCTGATCGGTGGTGTCTTTTAAGAGCTCCATCTGTTGGAGCTTCGTTAATCTCTGTCCGACTCCTTCTCGTTTTCTCAGAGCTAGCTGCCTGTGTGCCATGCATAGCATAACTATCTGCCTTGCTTTATATTTTATTGTTTGAGCATGCATTCTGACGCTCCGACTAGACTTGAATTCTGTGGCCAGAGCTTGGCATCACTTCATTTTAAAGACTCGACACCCAGCCAGCCAAAACATTCATATATTCTCTGAACTAGAAAAGTCAAGCATCAACTGCTTTTCTGTTGGTTTCTAATACTTTTAAAGTTATATTATAGGTCAAAAATGAACTGAGATGAAATTTTTAATCATGTAGTAATCAGAACTTTTAAGGGGAAAGTTTGGGGTTGTAGGAGAA
This sequence comes from Dactylis glomerata, assembly GCA_007115705.1. Lineage (NCBI taxonomy): Eukaryota > Viridiplantae > Streptophyta > Magnoliopsida > Poales > Poaceae > Dactylis > Dactylis glomerata. The sequence continues at coordinate 641,491 of QXEO01000140.1, read as the reverse complement.
GGGTACTTACTTCTCAAGTTTAACCTCTCGTGTATTCTGAACCTTGAGAGAAAGTACCAATAGATTTCCTGCAAAAATAGATAAAGGTACATGAAATAAAATGCAGTACATAGTCTCCACTGACTGATCACTATAAAAAATAGCAAAGTGTTCATTGATTTGCAAATATTAGTTCATGACTTCCCATTGATTTATTAAAGTGCTTAATGTTAATTTCATACATACAATATACATATTCTGATGCAGACTAGCCATCTTGGTTGCAATCTAAAGTCATGGATGTAAAGGAAGAAAGAAGAAAAAAAGATAGAGAGCGGTATGCACGGATGACGGATGAAGAAAAGCAAGAGAAACTAAAAAAAACGTCGCGAAGCCTACCAGCAGAAAAAAATAATAGAAGAGGCCAACAAGCAAAGCATGCCAATTCAAGATTCAATTGCGATTGTGAACCCAACATATATCACAACAAAAGAAGTAGGAGCTTCTAACTTAAATGAGAGACAAAGAAAGCCTGTGAGTCCAGTAGAAAGACATACATTTCTACATCACCGTAACAAAGAGTTCTCGACAAAACAGAGAACAACTACTTCGTTATCATCACAAGAAAACACATGTGTGATGAACGATGGCAACTATCGCAGAAAACAGCTACAAGTTCTGATTAACGGTAATACTATCTAAAACAGCCACAACTCATTATTAATATGTACAACTAACCATATTTATTGGACAGGAATCCCATATTCATTGACTCCAACAAAAACAAAACATTCATTCTGCAATGATGCTGAACACGGTAAGGCTATCGATGCCATAATAACAATGATGAAAAACAGAAACGGTGACATACAAACTATGAAGCCACCAGGTGTAATGATTAACGGTAATACTCTAAATTATTTATAGCACTCATAGATTCCAAAAACATTCTATGGTATGGACAACTAATCATCTTTTTTGATAGACATCCCCTCTTCGGCGTGTCCAACAAACAAAGACATAGAAGCTACAACAAAATCATCCTGCAATGATGATGATCAAGGTATGGTTATCAATTTCATAACATACTTATGGAACACATAGAAAGAATGCGCAATCAAATTTTGCTGCGCAAGTATGCTAAAGTCATATTTAAATCTTCAGATCTTACAAATCAAGCAAGACATGAATATAATAGAGCTCGACGAAATAATTTGACGGCAAATCAAAAGGAGGATATTAATGCACGTAGACGAGCAGCCCGACAAAATAAAGCTCTCCTTAAAAGGCAGAAAAAATCCATGCCAGAGAGGCAGGATGACGACACACGGCGAAAGGCGATTAATGCATGTAGAAGAGCAGACCGGCAAAACAAATACATAGATGAACGGAACGCACAAAAAGGGCTAGCAGGCAAAATATATCAACTGAAGAGAGGCAGCAGGAGAACGCAAGGCGATGCTCATCTATGCAAAGCATAAGCGAAGAAAAGAGGGCAAGACACCTAGCTCAGTGATACGTCTCAAACGTATCTATAATTTTTGATGCTCCATGCTTGTTTTACACCATTTGCCTATTGTTTCGTTACACTTAGTGGTATTTTTATGCATTTTCCGGAACTAACCTATTAACGAAGTGCCACAGTGCCAGTTTCCTGTTTTCTGCTGTTTTTGTGTTTCAGAAGTGATACATAGGAAATATTCTCGGAATTGGACGAAACAAGTTCCTGAAGTCTTATTTTTCTCGGAAGCTTCCAGACATCCGAAGGAGAGACGGAGAGGGGCCACCAGGGCCCCACACACAGGGCCGGCGTGGCCAGGCCCCTGGCCGTGCCACCCCTGTGTGAGGGAGCCTGGCTCCACCTCTGACATCGCCCCTTCGCCTATAAAGACCCCCCGACGGAAAAAACCTAAGGACCCGATCAGTTTTCCAGAATACATCGCGATCCGCCGCCGCCGTCAACACGAAGATCGGGAGGGTCCAGAAGCTCTTCCCGGCACCCTGCCGGAGAGGGGAATCGCCACCGGAGGTCTCCTTCATCGCCATGATTGCCTCCGGAGCGATGAGTGAGTAGTCTACCTTGGACTATGGGTCCATAGCAGTAGCTAGATGGTTGTCTTCTCCACTATGTGCTTCATGTTTAGATCTCATGAGCTGCCCTACATGATTGAGATCACCGTTATGTAATTCTATGATGTTGGTTTGTTGGGATCCGATGAATATTAGTGTTTATGATTAAGTTGCTGTACTGAATTATATCTTTTGTTATCTCTATGTTGTTTATGATCTTGCATGCTCTCCGTTGTTAGTAGCTATCTTGGCCGAGTAGTTGCTAGTGACTCCAAGAGGGGGTATTTATGCTCGATAGTGGGTTCATGTCTCTATTTCACCTAGGGGAGTGACAGAAACCTCTAAGGTGGTAGATGTGCTGTTGCTACTAGGGAGAAAACAACATTCATATGCTCAAGGGCATATGCTTTGTTTACATTACACGCTTTGCTTAATGCAATTATCTGTTGTTCGCAACTTAATACTTCTAGGGTGTTCGGATTGATATCCCCGGGAGTGGATTATTAGTCATAGATGCAGTTGGATGGCGGTCTATGTATTTTGTTGTAATGCCCAGAGTAAATCTCATAGTGATCTTCTTGACATATCACGTTATCTTTATTCTATCAATTGCCCAACTGTAATGTAGCGTACCTGTGCTTTAATTGTGCTAGTCCCGGATCGACTGCTAGCACACACAGTTACAAGATGAAATATCAAGAATACAAAGGTCTTTATTACAACGCTTGATCCACAAATAACTTAGTCTTTTACAACTCAAGAGGCACAAAGCCACAAATCTTATTACAACTCAAGAAAGTGACTAAGTAAATAAACTACAAGTCTTCTTTCTTCATTGATCCGCAGGCAGACGTGTTGGACGAAGACTCGTGACCGTAGCGCAGCTCCCTTCAATCTTCATAGTAGCATCCTGCAACATGATACGTTGCAGCCACGGAGGGTCAATACTTTGAATGTATTGGCAAATGTCACTTTGGTGGACTCAATGGCACCTACACGTATATGCTTTTTGGCCAGGTGGAGTTTAACTTAGCAAAAGCAAGCTTTTTCCTATCTTTGTAAAACTCAAATTTTCCTTAGCAAAATTTTGTCCAGAAGGACCTTTTATTACCCAAGTTCACCCATCAAGTTTTAACTTAGAGAAATTGGGGTGAGGAGATTCTTGAACGGCTTCAAAGTCATGTCACTCAGGATTGTCCGTAACCGGGGACACGGCTAAGTACTTAGTTCTAAACACTCTGCAGAGGTGGTGCACTTTTCCCACAGGACTTAGTTAACCCGTTTTGTCGTGAGACTCATTTTGCCTCAAACGGCCAAGTGAAAACTAAGACGAGGCCTTTCAGAAGCATTCCCTCAGACCAAACGGACGCGTTCCCGAAAACCACCCTCTGTCCGCCTGACTTGAGTTCTTGCAACTTAATTGACCAAGACAGAGCCCATATTGTCGTGTGGTTGCACTGGAAGCTTCACGACTTGAACGTCTCCAATCTCCGTTGCTCCTGGGTGGCCTTCCACAAGTGAGATACACCTGGTGGTTCAGAGGCTCGGTGGCATGACCCCAGGGAACCACTCAACACAATCCAATCAAGCCACTTCAACCCAGGTGGTTTGTTAACTTAGTTGTTTTCTTAGTTTTTGCAAAACAAGGTTTTCAACACTTAGCCAAAATCATTGTGTAATCCCTTCCCACAACAAGAGTAAAAGTAAAGTCCTATAGCAGCAGCATTTCTACCAGGAGATGCAAAACTAGGCAAGCTAGACAAAAACTTAGCATAAAAATCTAGCAAAGAAAACATAAAAACACCTATTCATGCATCTTCTACTAGAAAAGCTACAAGACCAAAACTTTCAGTAGGACAAGGGAACATGGTGACACTTGCCTTGATGAGGAGAAGAGTTGGTGCACTCGTCACATAGACACTCGTTGCACTCAGCACAATCTATACATAAAATATAACATCATAAGCACATAACAAACAAAACAATCATGAAAATAAATTATGCATGCAATATGTGAGTTAAAACATCACAAAGACACTTAACATTTTCTCTGGTTGTTAACTATATGCATGATGTCATGATCAAAATTTTAGAGTTATTTTATAAAGCTCAAAGGAATATATTTAACACACAAAGACCAATTAAACAAACTAAACTACAAAAGTACTATAGAAGATACTAAAATTATTCTGAACGTGCTACAGTACTAAGGAATATCATAGGGACTTAAACCAAAAAGATTTACTGTAAAAAGAATTTTATAACTATTTTTAATAACCAAAACACAAGATTAAAGCTTGCAGCAATTTACTGATTAAAATAGCTACTATACAAGCTTTTGATACCGTAGATAGAATCTACACAATTTTCTGAAACCACAGACGCAAAATTTGCTAAATTTGGACGTATAGATCTCAAGTTATGAATTAAACAAGTTTTTAACAAAATCTGGTGAATTAAAACAAAAACGAAATCGGTTAAAACAGGTGCCGACACGTGGCGCTATCCGATTCGACGGTACCGCTTCGCGCGGATCGCCGTTCTAGGCCGCTGGATTTAAAGATTGATGGACGATTCTGATCGCCCGGTACCTCTTCGTTAAGTGAAGCAATCCTAGCCCTAGATCTTAGATCGGACGGCAGAGAGAGGGGAAAGGAAGATCTTACCGTCGGCCTAGGGTTCCGGCGGGCTTCTCCGGTGAGGGCGGCTCGGTGGTGAAGGGCGGCGGCGTTCTGGGGCTTCTCGTCGATGATGGAGTGGATGACGGGATGCAGGGCGTCGAGGAGATCTCGGGTGTTTGATCTCCGACGTCGATTGCTTCCTGACGCGGGAGAGAGAGGCGGCTGGAGATCGACGGAGCGGCAGTGATCTTCGGGCGAGCTTCGACGCTTCGTTTTGCTACAGGTTTGAGTGATTCGAGGATATGAGAAGGAGCGCCAGAGAGAGTAAAAGGTGTTAGAGGGAGAGAGGGAGGTTGGAGCTCACCGGCGGTGACGAAATCGGCCGGTGTCGCTTGCAGATGGCAGAACTCTGATGAGAGATTGGTTCCTTCTGGAGGCATCTCGGGCGAGAGAGAAAAGGGGGCGCGAGGGAGGTGCGGCTGGGGCTTTTATAGACGCAGGGTGGCGTGCAGAAGGGGCTATGTCAAAGGGATCTCACGCGCGACTAGAGGGGGGGTGAATAGGCGCTACACAAAATTTTACCTTTTTTAATTTTAGGCTTGACACAAAGTAAATTCTCTAGATGTGCAACTAGGTGAATTTCCTAAGTGGCAAGCAAGCAAGTGAACAAGTAAGCAAGTAAACAATTAAGCAAGTTCGGGTAAGAAATAACCAAGGAGCGGAGACCGGAGACACAAGGATGTATTCCCGTAGTTCCTTTCCTTTGAGGGGAAGTACGTCTACGTTGGAGAGGTGTGGTGACACGGAGTCGACCAACGCCATGGAGGCTCACCTTATTCTCCGGTGAGCAAGCCACGGAGGCTAGCTCGTTCCACTAAGTGGTGGTATTGGGGGAACTCACCGAATCCCTTACACGGAGATTGGGGCACACATCCACAACTGAATTGGAGGCTCCCAAGAACGCCACGGAGGCTAGAATTCACAAAGGCTAGAGAAAACTCGAATCAAACTACCTAGTGTTTCCAAAGAACCACTAGGAGTAAATCCCTCAAGCAAAAGGAGGGGAAAAAGAAATTCCTTCGGTGGAGATGTAGATCGGGACCTCCTCCTTCGATCCTCCAAAGATCTAAGACTTTGGGTGGTTGAGGGTGGAGATCTTGCAGTGGGGTTGGCTCCAAATAGTGTCTTCTTCTTGATGAGGACGAGCAAACTGGAGAAGAAGAGGGGAGGGGGTATAAATACCCCTTCCCGAATGTATCCGTTGCAGCCTCCAGGGGCCGGATTATCCGGCCCAAACTTGAACCGGATAATCCGGCGGCCGGATAATCCGGCCCACTTTTGCCAAAAATCCGGCCGAATAATCCGGCCAAGGATCTGGGTGACGCGCACTCTGGAACTTCTGGTCCTTAGCCATTTTCACCGGGGGGCGGATTATCCGGCCCAGATCTGGAAAAATCCGGCCGAAAAATCCGCCCATGGATCTGGGTGACGCGCACTCTGGAACTTCTGGTCCTTAGCCATTTTCACCGGGGGGTGGATTATCCGGCCCAGATCTGGAAAAATCCGGCCGAAAAATCCGCCCATGAATCTGGGTGACGCGCATCCTGGAACTTCTGGTCCTTAGCCAATTTCACCGGGGGGGCGGATTATCCGGCCCAGATTTGGAAAAATCCGGCCGAAAAATCCGCCCATGGATTTGGGTGACGCGCACCTCGTTGCTTCTGGTCCTTAGCCATTTTCAGGGGTGGCCGGATTATCCGGCCCAGTTTTGGCCTAAAAATCCGGCCAGTCTTCCTGCACAAAAACTTTGGTAAAATGTCCTGGTGTTGTCAACTAACACACAAAACTAGGGAGGCTAGAAAATGCCCTAACAATCTCCCCCTTTTTGGTGTTAGATGACAACACTAAGATTTACAATAGTAGAATCAAAAAAGTAAGGGAGCTCCCCCTAAAGATATGCAAGAGTTCAAATGAAGCTCCCTTTAGAGATAAGCAATATAACAAGATTGACAATAGCAATATGAGCACTTTAAGCAAACAGACTTTAAACAAGTTCCACACACAATAGATCAAACCTAAAGAAGATTCACCAAGCACACGATAACAATAGTTCGACGATAAGTTCATAAGCAAGAAAACTGAAACTAAAAAGCAGCTCCCACCAAAGCATCCCAACGAGAAGTCCTACTAGAACAACTTCTCCCTCTTTGGCATCAAGACACCAAAAAGGGACAAGAGCATACTACACGCCCCAAGAAGTCATTCAAAGTTGTCGTCGTCCTCCTCCAAGTCCTCCTCCTCTTCATCATCTTCTTCGAACTCACCTTCCTCATCCTCTTCCACATCCTCTTCATCTTCATCTTCATCAACATGAGTGGTGCGACCAACATAGAGAGCCTTCTCCAACGTGCCCCAATCATAGGTCTCGGAATGCCACTTGTTGTAGGCAATGGGAGGAGCAGGAGGAGAAAGAGCAGCTTGGTCCCCACTGAGCTTATGAAGAATCTCTCGCTGAGTATCAAGAATGGTCTTGCGCTCACAATAGGCTTCATAGTTCTCACGATGTATCTCCACCTTCATGCAAAGAACATGCTTCTGAAACCAGCTCAACTTCTTCACCTTCTTGGGCACATCATGGGACACAAACTTGCCCCTTGGCACACTAGAACGAGCATCTCTCATGAAGGAATCGGAACCCATGGGAGCTGGAGCTGAAATCTGCTTCACATAGAGCTTCTTGACCTTGTGAGACATACACTGACTGCTGAAATCCTGACCTTTGCAAGTGTCAATGATGAGCTTCATGATGAAAGGAGCGTACGGAAGAGAACCCTTGCTGACCATAGCATCGTACATCTCATTGAAGATGAAGTCCATCACGTCAAGAGAGAAATCTGCATCCGGGTCGGTAGACGTGGCACAAGTATGAGAAAAGATAAGGAGATCCACCAAGGAGCTCCTAATAGCATCATTGTTCCCTCCACTTGGAGCAATGTTCTCCCTGTAGATGCGCACTAGAAGATCATACGGATACCTCAGACCAGCAGCTTGACCCGGAACACCACCAGGTTCATATAGATCACAAAGCAGATTCTTGTCGGCAGGAAGCGGAGTGTGAACCCGGTGACCAACAGGATTCGTCGGGCCATTAAAAGGAAAACCCAACAGAGAAGCAAACCGGACGAAGGAAGACTGACAGAATCGAGTCCCGGTCATCCACTTGAAAGTCCTGGCATCATCAGCTTCAAAGGCCAAGGTAGCATAAAACTGCAGAATGAGCTGAGGATCATAGTCACACTGACAAGTCAACAAACCGGAGATGCCAAGCCTCTCCACAACCTGAATAGCTGGAACAAAATACTCCTTCGTCTTCAAGAAAGTGAGATCAAGGGGATGCATCGGACGAATAGGCTTACTCATGCGAGCAAAGATATCCTGATAGATGTACAGCTGCTCTGGACACCAGAAATGACGGTCTTCAATGTGAGTTGCCCTTTTCTGAGTGGCGTACCAATCTTTCTGCCTCAGGGCAGAGTAGGAACTCTGACTCATCTGCTTGTAGTTGACACGAGGTTCCTTTCCCTTGTTGGCTCGAGCAGCTCTCTTAGCAGTCCTCTCAGCTGCCTTAGCATCCTTGGCTTCCTTGACTTTCTGGACCGCAGCACGCTGTTTTGTCCGGATGGACACCTCATCTTCCAAAATGCCTTCTTCATTGTAATGGAAGTAGCGAGGACGACTTCTCTTGGCCGGACCGGCACCTGTGAAGAGAATAAGTAGGAAGCATGGTGATGAGGATGCACACAAGTTCCAGGAACATACACTAGAGTGATGAACATAGCAGAGAAACGCATGACATTGATGGACAAGAGAAGAGAAAATAAGACAAAAATTACCAGGCCAGATTATCCGGTCCAGAACTGGGCCGGATAATCCGCCCCCTGGCGAAATCTTCTCAAATCTTGCCCTAACAAGTCAAAAACGTAGATCGGCTAGGTGAATCACTAGAGTATACCACAAGGCCTAAGGAGAGATCAAAGGGAACAACTAGACTCCAAGAACTAGGCAAAATAAATCTCACAAGAACTTCACCACTAGGGCTAGGAGATGCGAAATTTACACTCATCCATTGGAGGAACTGCTTGGAGGAACTTGTTCCCGAGATGAAGGAGAACACGAGCCTTGAAGATCGGCCGGATCCGGCGGCCGGGGAGGCGCCGGCGAGCAAGAGGAGGAGCAGGTGGCAGCGGTAGGGAGAGAGGGGGTGCGGAGGTGGAAGAACTGCCAAAGTGGCCAGTTCACCCCGCGCCCCCTTTTTTATATGGACTGACCGCTGGACCGGATTATCCGGCCCATACTTGGACCGGATATTCCGGCCCCCGGATAATCCGGCCTAGAAGTGGCCCGGATAATCCGGCCTGGAACTCCTTTTGCTCAGGAAATTTGTGGCAGGAACTGAACTTGTGTGCATGGAAAGAATGTTTAGGGATGAGATGGGCTTAGGTTAGAAGGCAAACAAGGAGTGGTTCTCGTTACTTGAAGTTGCAAAAACACAAGAAAACATCGAAAGACCAACCCAAGTGCCTTCCCATATCAAGGACAAACACAAGAAAAACTTAAACCAAACTCAAAAGATTTTCATGGAATGAACTCTTCAAAAGAAGAGGTCGGTGGCCGAAGCCACCATATATGAGTGTTTTGGCATTGAACCGCAAAGATATATCTTGGGTCCATAACCAATACTCATCATTGAGGCTCACATATCACAAAATGATATTAAGAGAATGATTGCATTACTATCGGCATAACGGGGGGAGGGATAGCCCAATGGATTAGGACCACACTCCCCCTATGTCCATGCCCACATCTAGAGTCGAACACGTGCTGTCGTATGGGAATGAGTGCACACTAACAAGCCACATTGCAAGAATCAATGATATTCAATTCATGCCTCAACTCTCGGAATCTTGCTTCATCAAGGGGCTTCGTGAAGATGTCGGCGAGTTGATCATTTGTACCTACATAAGACAAGTTAATATCACCTCGATTGACGTGATCCCGGATGAAGTGATGCCGGATCTCAATGTGCTTCGTCTTGTTGTGTTGAACCGGATTATGAGCGATCTTGATGGCACTCTCGTTGTCACATAAGAGTGGAACCTTGTCGCAATGAACTCCATAGTCCTTCAATGTTTGCCGCATCCAAAGGAGTTGAGCACAACCACTTGCCGCGGACACATACTCGGCTTCGGCGGTGGAGAGAGACACACAATTTTGCTTCTTAGAAGACCAACTAACCAAGGACCTACCAAGAAGTTGGCAAGTCCCGGAAGTTGACTTCCTGTCCACTTTGTCTCCCGCCCAATCCGAGTCCGTGTACCCAACAAGCTCGAAGCTTGATCCCTTCGGGTACCAAAGGCCGAAAGTTGGAGTATGAATCAAATATCGAAAGATTCTTTTCATGGCCATTAAATGGCTTTCCTTTGGGGCTGCTTGAAAATGTGCACAAATTCCCACACTAAGCATGATATTGGGTCTAGATGCGCAAAGGTAAAGAAGCGAGCCAATCATCGAACGGTAAAGCTTTTGATCCACTTCCTTACCACTAGGATCGAGATCAAGAGTAACCTTTGTCGGCATGGGGGTTTTAGCTCCTTTAACTCCGGAATCCATGTTGAATTTCTTGAGCATGTCTTGGATGTACTTGGCTTGATTGATGAATGTCCCTCCTCGCAATTGCCGAATCTCAAAGCCAAGAAAGAATTTCAACTCTCCCATCATGGACATCTCGAATTTGTCTGTCATTAGCTTTGCAAATTCATCATTGAAGAGCTTGTTAGAAGAGCCAAAAATAATATCGTCTACATAAATTTGGCAAATGAAAAGCTCCCCGTTGACTTTCTTAGTAAAAAGAGTTGGGTCGATGAGCACAATTTCAAACCCACGGTCTAACAACAACTCCTTAAGGTGCTCGTACCACGCGCGTGGGGCTTGTTCAAGGCCATAAAGCGCCTTATCGAGTTTGTAGACATGGGTCGGGAAATGGGGATCTTCAAACCCCGGGGGTTGCTTCACATAGACCAACTCATGTAGAGGACCGTTGAGAAAGGCACTCTTCACATCCATTTGATATAGCTTAAAGTTAAAGTGAGAAGCATAAGCAAGAAGGATACGGATTGACTCGAGATGAGCCACGGGAGCGTAGGTCTCCCCATAGTCGATTCCTTCCACTTGAGAGTATCCTTGAGCAACCAAGCGGGCCTTGTTCCTTACGACAATCCCATTGGCATCTTGTTTGTTCTTGAACACCCACTTGGTTCCAATGACATTGCGGCACTCCTTGGGCTTCTCCACCAAAGTCCAAACTTCATTGCGCTTGAAGTTATTGAGTTCTTCGTGCATGGCTTCCACCCAATCCGGGTCTTCAAGTGCCTCAAACACCTTTTGAGGTTCCACACAAGAGACGAAGGCATGATGGATGCTAAAGTTGGCTAATTGTCTCCTTGTGGAAACCCCCTTTCTCACACTTCCAATAACACTATCCAAGGTATGACTCCCTTTGCGAAGAGCTTCTTCCACTTTCCTTGCACGGCGAGCTTGAGCTTCTTCAAAAGACTCTTGAGAAGCCACTTGGTCATCACCACTATTTTGGTCCTCGCCTTGACCTTCAACTTGAGCTTGATCAACATCATGAGCATGCTCACCATCTTGAGCTTGGCCTTGATCTACCATTGGTGAGAAATCGCCATCGTCCTCTTGGTCTTGATCTTGGCCTTGCTCGCTTGAATGAGGGTCTAATGCTTGTCTTTGGTTAGCATCAATCGGTCCTTGAGGAGCTTGTGGAGCTTGTGAGGGTGAAGGCTCCACTTGAGTAGAGCATAGTCCTTCTCCTTCCGCCAAAAGGTGTCCCTCAATGGGTATGAGATGACCCACACCCATTCTTCTTATGGCTTGGGGAGGTATTTCGTCACCTACATCACAAACACCACTTTGCTCCACACGGGAGCCGTCATTCTCGTCGAATCTCACGTTAGAAACTTCAACAACACGAGCGGACTCTTTGTCAAAGATTCTAAAGGCATGAGATTCGGCGGCATAACCAACAAAGATACCCTCAAGAGCTTTAGAATCAAACTTGGACAAATGAACACCCTTTCTAAGATAGAAGCACTTACAACCGAATACTCGAAAGTATTTGATGTTAGGCTTGTTGCCGGTGAGGATCTCATAAGGAGTCTTGTTCAAGCCCTTGCGAAGATATAGCCGGTTAGAAGCATGACAAGCGGTATTGATGGCTTCGGCCCAAAATTTATACGGAGACTTAAACTCCGCTAACATTGTTCTTGCCATGTCCATCAAGGTTCGGTTCTTCCGCTCGGCTACACCATTTTGTTGCGGAGTGTAGGGAGTGGAGTATTGATGTTGAATTCCCTCATCACTCAAGAATTCGTTGATGGTGTAGTTCTTGAACTCCGTCCCGTTATCACTCCGAATCATCAAGATATCTTGGCCAAATTGACGTTCCACTTCCTTGATGAAGTCCTTGACGGTTTGTTGGGTCTCGTATTTGTGCTTGAAGAAGTAGACCCAAGTATATCTTGAGTAGTCATCAACAATCACCAAGCAATACTTCTTCCCTCCTAGACTTGCATGAGATGGAGGGCCAAAGAGGTCCATGTGAAGGAGCTCCAAGACCCTTTTAGAGGAAATGATCGTCTTGCTAGGATGAGGAAGTTCATGCATCTTTCCTTCAATGCAAGCTCTACACACACGATCTTTGGCAAAGGTTAGATCGGTTAGTCCTAGGATGTGGTTACCTTTGTGGAGTCTTTGCAAAGTTCTCATATTGACGTGGCCTAGCCGGCGATGCCATAGCCATCCCATGTCAACTTTAGCCATTAAGCAAGTTGCGACTTTAGTGACCTTCTCCGAGAAGTCAATCACATATAAGCCGTTTTCAACATGCCCAACAAAAGCTACTTTAAGAGACTTGCTCCACAAAAGAACCACAATCCCAACATCAAAGAAAGTTGCAAAGCCCATATCGGCAAGTTGAGCTACGGAAAGTAAATTGTAAGAGAGAGACTCAACGAGCATGACATTCTCCACGGTAACATCTTGAGATATAACAACTTTACCAAGACCCAATACCTTTGACCTTGAGGAATCTCCATAGGTGACGTAGCCCGCACTAGATGAACCGGTGCGTAGCTCCTTCACCAACTCTTTGCTTCTGGACATATGATTGGTAGCACCGCTATCAATTATCCATTGTCCCGCACCGGAAGCAAAGCCCTACAAAAGTCAAGCTTTGTTTTTAGGTACCCATTTTTCAATGGGTCCTCTTTTGTTAGTGACAAGGGTCTTAGGAACCCAAATAGACCAAGCAATGCGTTCATTAGGCGAGCCAACAAATTTAGCATAAACATGTCCATCGTAAGCACGGCGAAGAACATAGGAGGGGTTATATTTTCCTGCAAAGTCGTTATGATTGGGCATTGCCCTCTTGGCATTCCCAACCACTTCCCTCACGAGCTCCCCGTCCTCCTCATAAACATTGCCATCCTCGTCAAAGCATATGTCATTTGGGATGTGCTTCTTAGGAGGAGGAGTGGGCACAAGAAATTGCGTCTTCTTGTTGTTCTTCTTCTTGTTCTTTTTCTTGTTCCTCTTCTTGTTGGGCTTGGGAGTAAAACCAAGTCCGGTCTTGTCACCATGTTGCTTTTGAGCACTCAAGAGCTCGTCAAGCCTTGTGTCACCTTTGGGAGCATCTTTCTCATAAAGAGGATTAGTGTAACAAGTACTTGCAACAAAGGTGCTAGAAGATAACTTGGTTGCTTCTTTAGCAATCATAAGATTTAGTTTCTCATTTTGCAACCTAAGTTCATTAGCAACTGATTGAGCAATATCACGATCATTCTTAAGCCTAGCAATGTCCAAGTTATAGGATTCTTCAAGACCTAACTTGGATGCCTCAAGTGCCATCCTTAGATCATGCTCAACCTCAAGAGATTGATTGAGAGTTGCCATTTCATTGGCATACTCACGAGCATGCCCTTCTAGCTCAAAGATGCGTTCCTCATTTTTATCATTAAGTTGTAGAGACTCATTATATTGATTTAGGAGAATCTCAAATTGAGTTTTGGTCTCCCCATGCAAGGTTGACATGAAGGTGTCAAATTCATTAGCCTCATCCTTATCACTACTAGTATCAACACAATCCATCAAAGATAAGCTTCTAGGTATGATGGGTGTGAAAGTCGGTGATACCTTTGTAGCGTGAGCCATTAGACATGTTCCCTTGGAGTTGGAGCGCTTGGACTCATTTACGGAAGCGAAGAGGGATGGTGAAGAGGTGGGCTTGGCGATGGCGATGGCGGCCCTTCCTACTTCTTCATCATCACTTGCATCATCACCGGATGGGTATTCTTCTTGAGTCGTCAAGGCATGTATTGGAACAGCTTTCTTCTTATCAAAGTTCCTTGGAGGATAAGACTTGGCCTTCATCTCCTTTCGAATGAGTCTTCCATTGTGATCTTCCACTCTTTCATAGGGACAATCCGCGATGAAGTGGTGTTGATTACCACAATTGTAGCATGTTCTCACTCTACTTGTGGCCTTAGGTTTGGAGGGACTTGATGACTTCCACTTCTTCATGAAAGCCCATTGAGCAAGAGCCATGTGTTCGGCATGAGCATACTTCATATCTTCCGGACTTCCACTCATAGACTCTTCCTCTTCCATCAAACTTGCTTCTTCATGAAGAGAGACTTTTGCCTTCAAAGCAAGGTTGGGTGCACGCACACCACGTGCACGAGCTAGAGCATCATCCGCATTCTTCTCGGAGATCTTCCTTGCCACAATCTCTTGCAAGATGTCATGAGCGGTCATCTTCCTAAAGTTGGCATCTCCCTTGATTGAGTTCATTGTATCCTTGAAGAAGGGCAAGAGGGCTTGGACAAATTTCCTCTTCATCCATCTCCCATCACATTGAGTGGACCCAAGGTCGACTAGCTTCACTTGGAGTGCCGAGAGACGCCGATGAAGTTCTTCGGGAGATTCACCATCAAGCATGGCAAAGTTGTCCGCTTCATTAGATGCCTCATCAAACTTGGACTCTTGAATGCTCTCATTGCTAATGAAGAGGTTGGTGAGAGCATCCCAAGCTTCCTTGGCGGAAGAGATGTTGCGAACAAAGGCCTTGTCCTTCTCTGAGAGAGACATGTGAATGAGGTGCAAGGCGGAGGCATTGAGCTGCTTGTCGATTTGCTCCCAAGGTAGCAAGTTGGTCAAGTCCTTGGAAGTTGGATGATAACCCTGCTCAATGATCCTCCAAAGCTCAATAGACACGAAATTAATGTGAGAGCGCATGTTATCTTGCCAATTGGCAAAGCTAGAAGCATCAAGTTGTGGCGGTGGGCCACATGAGGCAAGGTGTGGCATTTGAAGGTGCCTTCCGGAGACATAGCTCGTAGGATGTGGAACCTCCGTGCTATGTCCCCGAGAGGTGTCATCTTTCTTGGGGGGATCCTCGTTGTTCTCATTCCCATCCTTCTCCAGATCTTCCTCGCTTAAGGATGGCTTATCCTTACCCGAGGTGTCAACCGGAGTTGGTGGAGTGGTACTTGATGTTCCACTAGTGAGAGCATCAAGTTGAGATTTTTGGCTTTCCATGGCTGCCATCATAGCATCCATGCGAGTCATTATATTGTTAAAATCCGCCTTAGTGGCGGGCTCCTCTTCGCCCATGGACTCTTAGGCGGTTAAGCCCAATCAAAGAGCACGAGGCTCTGATACCAATTGAAAGGGATCTCACGGGCGACTAGAGGGGGGGGGGTGAATAGGCGCTACACAAAATTTTACCTTTTTCAATTTTAGGCTTGACACAAAGTAAATTCTCTAGATGTGCAACTAGGTGAATTTCCTAAGTGGCAAGCAAGCAAGTGAACAAGTAAGCAAGTAAACAATTAAGCAAGTTCGGGTAAGAAATAACCAAGGAGCGGAGACCGGAGACACAAGGATGTATTCCCGTAGTTCCTTCCCTTTGAGGGGAAGTACGTCTACGTTGGAGAGGTGTGGTGACACGGAGTCGACCAACGCCACAGAGGCTCACCTTATTCTCCGGTGAGCAAGCCACGGAGGCTAGCTCGTTCCACTAAGCGGTGGTATTGGGGGAACTCACCGAATCCCTTACACGGAGATTGGGGCACACATCCACAACTGAATTGGAGGCTCCCAAGAACGCCACGGAGGCTAGAATCCACAAAGGCTAGAGAAAACTCGAATCAAACTACCTAGTGTTTCCAAAGAACCACTAGGAGTAAATCCCTCAAGCAAAAGGAGGGGAAAAAGAAATTCCTTCGGTGGAGATGTAGATCGGGACCTCCTCCTTTGATCCTCCAAAGATCTAAGACTTTGGGTGGTTGAGGGTGGAGATCTTGCAGTGGGGTTGGCTCCAAATAGTGTCTTCTTCTTGATGAGGACGAGCAAACTGGAGAAGAAGAGGGGAGAGGGTATAAATACCCCTTCCCGAATGTATCCGTTGCAGCCTCCAGGGGCCGGATTATCCGGCCCAAACTTGAACCGGATAATCCGGTGGCCGGATAATCCGGCCCACTTTTGCCAAAAATCCGGCCGAATAATCCGGCCAAGGATCTGGGTGACGCGCACTCTGGAACTTCTGGTCCTTAGCCATTTTCACCGGGGGGCGGATTATCCGGCCCAGATCTGGAAAAATCCGGTCGAAAAATCCGCCCATGGATCTGGGTGACGCGCACTCTGGAACTTCTGGTCCTTAGCCATTTTCACCGGGGGGCGGATTATCCGGCCCAGATCTGGAAAAATCCGGCCGAAAAATCCGCCCATGAATCTGGGTGACGCGCATCCTGGAACTTCTGGTCCTTAGCCAATTTCACCGGGGGGGCGGATTATCCGGCCCAGATTTGGAAAAATCCGGCCGAAAAATCCGCCCATGGATCTGGGTGACGCGCACCTCGTTGCTTCTGGTCCTTAGCCATTTTCAGGGGTGGCCAGATTATCCGGCCCAGTTTTGGCCTAAAAATCCGGCCAGTCTTCCTGCACAAAAACTTTGGTAAAATGTCCTGGTGTTGTCAACTAACACACAAAACTAGGGAGGCTAGAAAATGCCCTAACACTATGGTTTCGGAGGGGCGGCGATCCGATGGTTGGCAGGAACGCCGTGCGCGCCCAGGGCTCCTGCCAGAGCTAGGAGATGACCTGACAGGTCTAGCCCACCTGTCAGCGTCAGTTAGAGGGAGAAGTGGATACCTTTTCGGGAATTTGCCCGGGTGGGCCGTGGGCTGGAAGCCGGTCTGGGCCGGATTGGCTCCCTCGGCCCTTTTGCCTTTTCTAATTTCTTTTTCTTTTTCTATTTTCTGTTTACCGATTTATTTCAAATCATTTTCATTTGTGCTTCAATTTGATTCAAACCAGTTTGTAAAATTTTCTAAAATTCAAGACAACCTTCCAGTAAGAAAGCAAGTTTTCAACACAAAGTATGATTTTTAAGAAAAACTTTATAATTTGGGCTTTGTGTGCAAAATCTAAAATAGAAATGGGACTATAAAGACTTTTATTTTTCAAGGAAGTTTTTAGTAATGCAAACCTTATTCAATATAATCATTTGTACAAATTTCCTTTGCAATCAAGCTTGCATAGGTTTGATTAGAAACAAAAATATCACAAGGATAAAGGAATGCATGAATGATGGTATGATTTCATGTGCAAGATTTTTTTTTAATTAATTTTTTTTTCCTTCTGAAAATTGGGATGTTACATGTAATTTGTTTACCCAGCATGTTATTTTATCTATGGAGAGACACCACTAGTGAACTGTGGACCCCGGTCCTATTTACATCATATTGCTATCACCTGTTTACTTTTCCCGCACTGTTTACTTTACTCGCATACTTTACTATTTTCCACTCGATACACTCATAACCTTTGTTTCAAGCAAACCGGTGAGATTGACAACCTCATCGCAAGTTGGGAACAAAGTATTTGTTTGTGTGTGTGCAGGTTCCACAACACCTTCAGTCGTCACCGTCTCTCCTCTCCTGTTCGATAAACCTTGGTTTCTTAAACTGAGGGAAAACTTGCCGCCACACTCATCATACCTTCCTCTTGGGGTTCCCAACGGGCTGGTTATTCACCACGCACAAGGACTGTCTGCTCCCACGTCAACTACACTCCATCACACGTAGCAGCTATTTTTCGGGCGCCGTTGCCGGGGAGGAAGAGAAGACTTCTGCGAGGGGAGTTCTTCGCACACACATTCTTTACTTTGTTATTTGTTTTGCTTTACTTTATTTTATTTTACCTACATTGCTTTATATCAAAAACCCAAAAAAATTAGAATCCTTGGTAGCTGTTTTTACTTGTTTACTTTCGTTTTGCTGAAATGGGTACTCCTGAAAACACCAAGTTGTGTGACTTTGCTAGCACGAACAATAGTGATTTTATCTGCACTCCTATTGCACCACATGTTCCTGCTACCACCTTTTATGAGATTAAGCCTGCTTTATTGAACCTTGTTATGAAAGAGCAATTTTCTGGTGCTAGTACTGAAGATGCTGTAGCTCATCTCAACAATTTTGTTGAGCTATGTGAGATGCAGAAATATAAGGATGTTGATAGTGATATTATTAAGCTCAAGTTGTTTCCTTTTTCTTTGAGAGGAAAAGCTAAAGATTGGTTGCTGTCTTTGACTAAGAATAGTATTGATTCATGGGCTAAGTGTAAGGATGCTTTTATTGGTAGATACTATCCTCCTGCTAAGATTATATCGTTGCGTAGCAATATTATGAAGTTTATTCAGTTTGATAATGAACATGTTGCTCAAGCTTGGGAAAGAATGAAATCTATGGTAAAGAATTGCCCCACTCATGGACTGACTACTTGGATGATTATCCAAACTTTTTATGCATGACTGAATTTTTCTTCAAGGAACCTACTTGATTCAGCTGCTGGAGGCACTTTTATGTCCCTTACCTTGGGCGCCGCGTCAAAGCTACTCGACAACATGATGGTAAATTATTCTGAATGGCACACCGAGAGAGCTCCACAAGGTAAGAAGGTAAATTCTGTTGAGGAAACCTCTTCCTTGAATGATAATATTGATACCATTATGGCTATGCTTGCTAATGATAGGACTCATGTTGATCCTAATAATGTTCCTTTGGCTTCTCTGGTTGCTCAAGAAGAGCAAGTTGATGTGAATTTCATTAGAAACAACAATTTTAACAACAATGCTTATAGGAACAATTTTGCTAGTAACAATTATAGGCCGTATCCTTCTACCAATGGTAATGGTTATGGTAACTCTTATGGTAATTCCTACAACAACACTAGGGCCGCGCCCTCCGAGCTTGAGGTAATGTTCAAGGACTTCATCGGTAAGCAAACTGCTTTTAACAAGTCTGTTGAGGAAAAGTTAGGCAAAATTGATATTCTTGCTTCTAAAGTTGATAGCCTTGCTTATGATGTTGAACTTCTGAAATTAAAAGTGTTTCCTAATGATGTGAAAGTGAGCAATATTGTTGCTGCCGCTAATGCTACCCAAGTTGGAATTGATGAAAATATTAGATTGTTAGCGGAATTGCATGCCAGGTGGGAAAGAGAAGATGAGATAGCTAGAGAGATGAACGTATGTACTATTACTACCTCTAATGATGTTGCTCCTACTGATAGCAATCCTCTTACTTTGATTGGTGTAGAGAAAACTCCCACTCCTTGTGTTAAAAAGCCTAAAACTGCCAAAACTTTTTCTCAAAAGAGTGCTGAAATTTTTCGGAGTGTGGGAGATGATAGCTCTATTTCCTTTAATGATTTTGATGTTGATGGCTGCAATATATCTGAAGTTATTTTGTTCTTGCAAAAGCTTGCTTTGACTCCCAATGCTAGTTCTTTAAATATTGCTTTTACTAAGCATATTACCAATGCTCTTATAAAAATTAGGGATGAAAAGTTGAAGCAAAAAGCTTCTGTTCCCAAGAAGTTAGAAGATGGTTGGGAACCCATCATTGATATGCATGTTAATGGTTATGATTGACATGCTTTATGTGATCTAGGTGCTAGTATTTCTATTATGCCTAGAAAGATTTATGACATGCTTGATTTACCACCGCTTGAAAAATGTTATTTTGATATTCCTATTGCTGATGTTGCTAAGAAGAAACCTTTGGGAAGGATTAATGATGTTCTTATTGTGGTTAACAATAACCTTGTTCCCGTTGATTTTCTTGTTATGGACGTTGAATGCCATGCTTCATGTCCTATTATTTTGGGAAGACCTTTTCTTTGAACTGTAGGTGCTATTATTGATATGAGGGAAGGCACTATCAAGTATCAATTCCCATTAAAGAAAGGTATGGAACACTTCCCTAGGAAAAGAAAGAAATTACTTTTTGACTCTATTCTTAGAGCAAATTATATAATACTTGATTCGCACTTTTCTGCGCCTAGCTCAAAGGCGTTAAAGAAAAGCACTCTTGGGAGATAACCCAATGTTTTCTTTTCAGTACTTTTTCTTTTATTTGAGTCTTGGAAGTCATTACTACTGTAATGACCGCTCCTTATCTTGTTTATTTCGTTTTTGTGCCAAGAGAAGCCTCTAATTTGAGTGAGGTAAAGATTTGGGGATGTTGCTGTCCTAAAACTGTTTTCGGTGCTGCACCGTAAAAATTCGTGAAAATTCTCTGTTTATCTTTTGGACCTGCGATTTCTTGTGCATATGCCCCAAGTTATCTATACTATTAAATTGAAACCTGCGGTCGTGATGGTTAGTCGTGGTAGGTACATCGTCGTCAACGTTAGTCGGGCCGTCTATTCCCGGCAGAGCCCATCTGGTATGTCACCTTATTCCATCGCTGAAGGCTACCCCGGTTCTTCTACAGTATACGTTACCGAATCGTTCTCTTTCTTTTCGACCCGCCCAGCGCATGGTTTGACAGAGGCTAAAGCTAGGGTTAGCTCGCCGCCGCCCTAGAGCGCTGTCCGCGGTTTAGTACGGAGCCGAAGACGGGTCCTGGCCTGGATCAAACGGTGGACGGCGGCAGCGTTCAGGCGTTTCCTGATCCACTACGAGTCCGGTGACACATACCCACAGCCAACTTCCGGTTCACCTCCTGGCCCTTTGTCGCTGTCTCTGCAGACTAGGCACGTGATTTGGTGGAGACAGCCGTCGGCAACACGACATCAGAATGCAAGGTAATCTCCAGAACATAGAGCTACGATTTAGCTTGCTTTGATGTGTTTCATTCCCCTACAGATGCAATTTACAGGGGCTTAGAAGACACATGTTTTATACCTGTCATAAACGTGATTTCTACCTTAAAGTCCTCTACTTCACTGGTAATGAGTTCGTTCTAGCTATGGCCAGTTGGCCACTTAGCACTGGTTTGGTAAAAGGATTTCCTTTTTTGTGTGTAGTCTGCTGTTGTATACTGCAGTATGCTAATATTTTGACCGGAAACGTTCTTCTGTAGTCTGAAGTTAGTTGTCAAGTACAGAAATTGTACTAAGCTGACAATACTTTGAGTATACCTATGGTGGCAAGGTTATGCATGGCTATCAGAGTTTTTGACCATTTTATCATGCTGGTTATCTTAGTATATACCTGCATTAGTGTTGAATAACGTGGAGACAGAACACAAATTGCACAAGTAGGTAAATGGTTGCATAAAATGGTAGAAATAATAATTTCTTTGTTTACAAACTACAATGTTGAAGGTTCAGAGGTAGTTGATCATTATCTCGGTACCATTAATTTTCTACTAATGTTATTTAAATTTTCCTTTTTGTTTGAGTTCTCCCATGTCAAATCTTGATTGCGCAATGGTAGCATTCACTATTTTTCTTTGTCTGTTATGAACCAAGGTCCTGAAGGTAAGGTCATTAGTCTTGTTCACTGCAACATTTTCCCATAAGATGGCACACGATTTAAAGCTCTCGTCTGACAAGGGGAAACAAGGTATGTATTTTCCAATAAATTGTGAAGACATAAGGTCTAATTTACAGTTTTTTACCAAGCAACCTTAACAGTTATTGTGGAACAATCATCTGGTATGTTTAGATGTGAATCTTCCACCCAAATAGGTACAATGCTTCCCGTTGCATGTACTCTTACAGCCCTGGAGACAATAGAGCATGTGGAAACATCAAATGGTATCATCTTTTTCACAACTTTTTCCATTGGAGTATTGGTTGTCTACAACTAAAAATTAAGATTTATTAAGGCATTGATTTGAAGCTTGGGTTGAATAGGCCTTGCAAAAAGCTCTAGAACACTTCATGGAACACCAAGTATAGCTGAACATACTACTTCAGATGTAAGCATTACATGCGATAAAAATCAACTGAGGCGGGACCATTATAAGGCATGGCGAGATAGGATAACATCCGAGCAAAGAGAGGAAGTGAATGCACGCCGAAGAACAGCCAGACAAAATAAAAGTATCGAAGAGAGGAATGCAAGACAAAGGGCAGCCAGGCAAAATCTAACAGCTGATCAGAAGCAAGAGATGAATGCAAGAAGAAGAAGAGAGGGCAGTAAAAATAAGCCATCTGAGGAGAAGCAAGAGGTGAACGTCCTCCGAAGAGCACGTCGACAAAGCATACCTCCGGAGGAGAGACAGGCGTTGCGGGCTCAACGCAATGCAAGCCTCGCAGCTAGGCAAAACACCCCGTGCGCTGAATCTATCGCAATGCCTCGCCCAGGTTATGAATCATTGTATTAAGCTACTGATCTATTCATTTGTTTGGATTGTATAGGCGCAGGTTACTGGTTAAGCTGCCTTGTAGGATTCTGTTGTAAATTAATATTTTATCAATCTACTGTATACAAGCAATTATTAAATGAAAGTTAAATGTGTATGTACTTGCAAATAAATAGAAACCGTGAATTAATGGATGAGAATGTTAATTTTTCATTACTCACATCACATGGATATTACAGTAAAATGCTAACCTGAAACATATGTAAAAATAGAAATCCTAGAACCATATGTGACAAATTAAAAATATAAGGTTAATTATTTTAGCGATACGAAGAAATATTTGACAGCATGAATCTTATAAGCCGTGGCAACGCACGGGCATTCAACTAGTATCCAAACTTTTCTTAGTTGAACACTTTTTGATTTGAGCAACAGAAAATCCCTCAAAAATTCGTCCTTTGTCAGCTGTTCAGTTTTGACAGATTTCTGCCAATATTTGTTTTTGCCACTTTATCGCTTTCTTTTGAGTTCTTTTTTATCATGGAACTCTTGTGGAAGTTGCTACAGTAGTATATACTTTATATGTGGTGGTTTTGGGTTGAAACCTGAAGCTAAAAGAGGTTGAATATATTTTATGCTTACACTAATGTTGCTAATAGAATTGTGTTTAGTTTTGTATGAAGGAAGTTTTCAAGTGTAGGGATTGGAGAATGATGAGATGAGTTGAAGAATGGACAAAAGCTCAAGCTTGGGGATGCCCATGCATCACCCCAAGAAATATCCAAGAAGTACAAGCGTCAAAGCTTGGGGATGCCCCCGAGGCACCCCTTCTTCATCGGCAAAAATCAGGTCACCTTTCAAAACACTATATTTTTATTGCTTCATGCACTATGTGTTTTTCTTGGAGCGTCAGTTGTTTTAGTTTTCTTAGTTGGTTTAGTTTGTTTGTTTTCTGCAATAAATGGTTGGACCCCAACAAATTTCCTTTGGAGGAGATGTACTCGTTTTCATTTGCAAAGAACGCTCTAGTTTTCACTCTTATTAAAAATCGAGTGTTCTACTTTTTCTGCTACTGCTTTTGGTTTTCATTTTCGCCTTGATTTGCGTTCAGATCTTGTCATATCTTTTCATCAAGGTGTATTTTTTCCTCTGATCTTCATTGGTTTTCATCAAAAGAGGTGTTTATAAAAATTTCAAATGGTGTTGGAAAAGAGAAAAAGCTTTGTGCAAAATAGTGGTACAAGAAGGAGCTTGTGTAGACTGCGGCTTAGGCTTTTTCATGTCATGCTTGATGTCTTTTTGATAGTATGCTTAGTGGTTTTGCTGTAGCATGACTTGTCTCAAATAACTGAGATTGCTTAATGAGCCTTTGAAAAATCATGCGTTGTTTTTATTGTATGGAAGCATTATTTTGGTTTTCTCCTTGATGCTTTATTTGGGTTGACTTGGCGCATGCTCACACATGTTAGACTCTTACAAAGTCGCCAATAGCCTTCATGATCATTTAGTTTTTGACTTTTGATGCCATCTTATGCTTCTTTTAATGCCGCTTTGTCTCTTTGCATGATCATGGCCATTACTGCTCTCTTAGTTGGTCGCTCCCAGTCTTTTGCTAGCCCTCGCCTTGTACTGAGTATGAGCTCTACTCGTGCATCCAACTCCTAAAAACCAAAGTTTTCCAAAGTGTCCACCATACATACCTACTAGCAATTTGCTATTCCAAGTAAATTTGACTTGCTTTTATTTTCTCTTCAAATTAAACTCTTACCAGTGTTATGCGAAACGCGGTTAGTAAAGCTCTCACGAACCGGAAGGCACACTTTACTTTTTCCTGTTCTTAAAAATTTGACATTGTGGTCTCTTATGCTGAGTTTTTATGCTTGCAAGTTGTAAGTTGGAGACTAGCCCAGCCATGCAGTCATGGGCAAGCTTTCAACATTGCACTTCTTTTTGAGTTGATATCGTGATCTTTTGTTTATGGATGCCCGCGGTGTGAAATGAATTGGGAATCTTGTAGGGATCATGGAGTTTGTATATGTGTTAGGGAAACGCCGGGCCGCCAATCTAAGCCATGCATAATTCATGGTGGAAATTTGCAGCATACCCATGGTGAACATTCGACGACGCATCTCACAATAAAAAGCTAAACAATATAGCAAATAAAAGAGATGTCGAGGTGTTCATTGTCTGCTTGTCCTGTCATTTTGGTGTGGGCTTGTTCCATGTCATCGGGCATGGAGGTACCCCATTGGCGGTTCTCAATGATATGCATATACTTACAATGACAAGAGCCTTGCTTGGGACTCTAAGTAAAGTAGCATGAGATTTGGGTACTCGTATTCACGGGACACGAGGTTTTCAACTTATGATTTGTCAAGCATATGCATCATAATTGTTCTCGCATTAACTTTAACCATTCAAGATGCTTATGATGGGGGCAATGAGAGCTCAAAGCCGGTAAGTACCATAATTTTTGAAGGTTATAAAACTTGCAATCACTGCTTCCCTCTGCGAAGGGCCTTTCTTTTACTTTTATGTTGAGTCACCACCTTCTTTCTTCATGCACCATTAAGAGAGCATAGTTGTCATTCTTAGTGTGATATGCATTGTCCCAAAGTTCATTGATTGATTCATGATGATTGGTTTCACTTGTTCTTAAATTATTTGTATCTAGTCGCCCTCTTAAACTTGAAGGTGTCCTATGCATTTATGTTTTGCTCTCTTTGAAGGACAAGCTGAAAACCGTTTGTATGTTTTTCCTTATGATTTGAACACACGTTTGACTTTCATTGTTTCATTTTCATGATCTTTTGTTTGTGTTCATTTGCATGTTTACAACATGGTTGCTAAGTTTCTTATTGTCATGATTATATCTTTCATGCCCATGTTTTAAGTTCTATTGATCCCAGCTCACCAATGCTTACATATATGATCAAGATTGTGTAGGTGCATGTCACCTCAAAAATTATTCTTTTGTTATCACTTACCTACTCAAGGACGAGCAGGAGTTAAGCTTGGGGATGCTTGATACGTCTCAAACGTATCTATAATTTTTGATGCTCCTTGCTTGTTTTACACCATTTGCCTATTGTTTTGTTACACTTAGTGGCATTTTTATGCATTTTCCAGAACTAACCTATTAACGAAGTGCCACAGTGCCAGTTTCCTGTTTTCTGCTGTTTTTGTGTTTCAGAAGTGATACACAGGAAATATTCTCAGAATTGGACGAAACAAGTTCCTGAAGTCTTATTTTTCCCGGAAGCTTCCAGACATCCGAAGGAGAGACGGAGAGGGGCCACCAGGGCCCCACACACAGGGCCGGCGTGGCCAGGCCCCTGGCCGTGCCACCCCTGTGTGAGGGAGCCTGGCTCCACCTCTGACATCGCCCCTTCGCCTATAAAGACCCCCGATGGAAAAAACCTAAGGACCCGATCAGTTTTCCAGAATACATCGCGATCCGCCGCCGCCGTCGACCCGAAGATCGGGAGGGTCCAGAAGCTCTTCCCGGCACCCTGTCGGAGAGGGGAATTGCCACCAGAGGTCTCCTTCATCGCCATGATTGCCTCCGGAGCGATGAGTGAGTAGTCTACCTTGGACTATGGGTCCATAGCAGTAGCTAGATGGTTGTCTTCTCCACTATGTGCTTCATGTTTAGATCTCATGAGCTGCCCTACATGATTGAGATCACCGTTATGTAATTCTATGATGTTGGTTTGTTGGGATCCGATGAATATTGATGTTTATGATTAAGTTGCTATACTGAATTATATCTTTTGTTATCTCTATGTTGTTTATGATCTTTGATACGTCCAAAACGTATCTACTTTCCCGAACACTTTTGCTATTGTTTCTCCTCTAATTTGTGTGTTTTGAATACAACTAACACGGACTGACGCTGTTTTCAGCAGAATTGCTCTGGTGTCTCGTTTTTGTGCAGAAATTCAACTTCCAGTAAAAATTCGGGAAAAATCACCAAAAATCATATTTCACCAGAAGACCCACGGAGCCAGAAGACCGGAGGGAGAAGTGGCTCGAGGAGCCGTCACAAGGTGGTGGCGCGGCCCAGCCCTGGTCGCGCCACCCCTGTGTGAGGTGGCCCCAGGCCCCCTCTCGACCTCCTCTCTCGCGTACATATACCCCCTGACGACTTAAGATCGGGAAGACGGCGTTTTTTCCCAGATAGACTTCCGCTGTGCCGCCGCCATCAGAAACCGCGATTCGGAACCAGAAACTCCGTTCTGGCACCCTGCCGGGACGGGGATTCGGAGGAGATCTTCATCACCATCACCATCGACGCTCCTCCATCGACCATCCATGATTCCCCCATCCATGTGTGAGTAATTCCCCCGCTGTAGGTGAGGGGATGGTAGGGATTGGATGAGATTGTTCATGTAATTTGATATGAGATTGATAGGGCAAAGTGCCTAGTATCTTTATTTAGTGCCTATGACATTGTTGCAACTTGTTGTGCTTAATGCTTGTCACTTTGGGCCCGAGTGCCATGATTTCAGATCTGAACATGTTATTATTTCTATGATGATACTTGTTATTTATGGTCTTACCTACAAGTTGTATACACATATTGTTGTCCGGAACCCGAGGCCCCAAAGTGACAGAAATTGGGATAACCGGAGGGGATGGCTATGATGTGAGGATCACATGTGTTCACCGAGTGCTAATGCTTTGCTCCGGTACTTTATTAAAAGGAGTACCTTAATTACCAGTAGTTTCCCTTGAGGCCCCGCTGCAACAGGCTGGTAGGACAAAAGATGTCGTGCAAGTTTCTCCTTGTGAGCACGTACGACTATATACGAAACACATGCCTATGATTGTTTGTACTAGGATGCTTTATCATTATTTGTCTGCAATGCCCGTATCTCATTGATTTCATGAATTATCTTATCCATGCAACGCCCGTTATCCATCCCTATGCCTACAGTATTTGTTCCTACTGTTCACAACCGTTACTTCTACTGCTACTATTTTACTACTGCTGTTACTGGTTTCCTACTGTCACTACTATAAAACTGTTGCTACTGATAAACCGCTGCGAGTGAGACTGTTTCCAGGTGCAGGTGAATTGACAACTCATCTGTTAAGGCTTATGTAACGACCCGCCTTTTTACTAAAGGCAGATCTCCTGTGTATCTGTGCCATTCCCTGGATCAGTAGATAGCACCACAGTACAAAATGAGGAATCATTGCAATAGCATCAATATTACAACGTAAATCCAGTTATAAAGGTCTTCAACCTTACGAGTACACAGCATAAAGCATAGTTGCAGTGAGCTTCCATCTTCATCAAGTGCCACAGGCAGACGTGTTGGAATGTAAGCTCGAGATCCTACTCCTGGTTCCTTACTCGAAATAAACCTGCACGTTTGAATATGCAGCCCCAGAGGGGTCAGTACAATGATGTACTGGCAAATGACACATATTTGGTGGCATTTTTGTGGAAAGACTATACTACATGGCATTTGGCTGGTGGATCTCATAGGCTGATTGCATAAAGCCAATTTTATCCTATAATCCATTTTAATACTTTCTTTCAACAAATTTTATTTTTCAAGGGTCAAGACAACCCCCATACACTACATACTGGCCGGTATGTAGTTCTGGGCGCAACTCAACAAAGTTTGGAACCTCAGGCACCACCACCCCTTGGAGTGTATGGTCCTTAGTTCCGGCCTAGGGTTTCTAGACAAATTTTAATAATTCAGAATCGGTGATGAGATTATTCCGTACATTCCATGTCTAGAGACTCAATTGTCCATAACCGAGGACACGGCTAATCGATTAGATTTAAACACCTTGCAAGGGTTGTGCACTTTCACCTTACGATTCATTTCATGCCCATACATGAATTGAAACGAGACCTTTTAGAAGGAGAGGACAACTAACTTGGCAAGCACCGTTCCCAACCTATAATTTGACTACCACCACTTCTTGCCGACAAGTTGCACTCCCACATTCTAATCAGTCAAGACAGAGCCCATAATGTCATAAGGCTGCACTGGAAGTACACTAAGCATGGAAGACATAGCCATCTCTTTATTCCTGGGTGGCCATCCCGAGCGGTATTCGGTTCCCACATCCTCTTTACGAGGCTTGCGTCCCCGAATCCACCTACCTCACCTCATCTTATCAAACCATTCCACCCAGGTGTTTCATTTTAGTTGAAGTTCTTAACTTTTCACAAAACACCTTTCAAGTGATCTTAGCATGGCATCAAAATTAACAAAGTATTTAGCATCCTATCAGGTGGGGTTTGAGGTATAGCTACACACTAATAGGATCTAAGCAGTTGATAAAACATTTGGGTAAAACACCTATCATGCATACTACAAGAGGTGAATATACTAATGCATAATAAAATGGGTAGGGAACATGTGTGTCACTTGCCTTTTGAAGATCGCGATGTTTTGCTTCTCTCAGTTAAGCTCGTAGCTCTTCGCACAAACTATAGGACAAGAAATAGCATACCATAAACATACCATACAACACAATCAAACAAACAAACAACTGAAAAGTGTTTGTTTAACAATTTAGATTTATTGAGATGTTATGACATGAAGGATATGGTAAGGGATCATGATTTGTGAGATATGGATTTGAGAGCTTAGCTGGGAGAGATCAATATGATTGGAGAGATAATTGGACTAGGCAAAATATAATTGATGAAGTCCTTATGTTTTATCAAAGCATATAAGGGTTTTAGGAAATGCTCATGTGAAATAAATTACACAAGAGTCAATTTGTGCAACTACAATACTATTGAGTAAGTGTGACAATAATTACTCTTAAATAGTATCTATTTGCACTTAGGAACTAGGTTAGGTTTTTAAGAATGCTTGAACTACTCAATTAGCACATTTGCAAGTTGATTAGTTCAATACATGGAGACAAGATTAAGTAGGCATGGGATTGGATATGAAAGATTGATATTTGGGGACATGGCTCAAATGGTTCATTCGACCAACATGGTGTATAACACATACTATGGTATGGGTTATAACAACACCACATTAACAAAATCTAGGTTTGAGATGAATTCATATTCCACTCAAGTAGCACAATTGCAATTTGAATACATATATGAATTAGACAAAATATGATGAGTGAGATCTTTATGCTTTATTAAAGCATATTGAATCTTGGAATATCTCATGTGGGTAAATCACATAGGAGACAAAATAGTGCAATAGCAATACTATTGAATAAGTGTAACAACAATTATTCTTAAATAGTATACATTACACTTAGACAATGGGCTAGGAAATGTGAAGCATTGAGTTACTCAATTAACTCATTTGTTAATTGAATAGTTCTATGCAAGGTTAAGATTGAGTAGTCATGAATAAATGGCTATAGGTAAAGGATAGGTGTAGATGATGTGTGAAACATGGCTTAAGGTTCCTGATGAGTAAACAGGATTGGGTTAAGTACTATGATGTTGATTTGATCTATACCATAGTAGCAAAGGTAGAAACTAAGATTGAAGTATCACACTTTACTCAAATGATACATTTGTAATTTGAATAAGTGGGTACTAGGCATGGGGTACTTAGATGGATATGACATTGGATTAGAGTGATCTTGAGATGATATTTGATAGCTAGGTATGATCGTAGGGTTTTCTAAAGTAGAAGGAATCATTGATTGAAATAGAAATAGAATTAGTCTATATAGGAACTACTCAAATTCTCATATTAGAATTTGAATAATTGCGAAATGGTTCAACAAATTATGGGAGTGATCCTACTGGATAGTTTGCAGCAAAACAAAGTCACTGCAATTGGAATCACTCTAAAATAAGATATAGAATTTGAATTATCACCTAAATGGTGATTTGGACAAATTTGAATGCACAAAGTGTGTGCACATATCAAATTTGGATTTTTTTTGATACTATGATGTTCTACAAGTTGAGAGGATTCCAGAGACTACAAAATTGTAATTTTTGGATTATCAGAACAAAAGATATGAATTAATCAAGCTAACAGAAGGTTTGATTCCAATTTGAAAATAGTTTCAAATTGAACCCATAAAATATAAGATTTTATGGTACTGCTGGATTCTATATGTCTCAAGGATTCCAACGGTATATTATTTGTTATTTTTGGACCTATGAAACGAAAGATATGAATTTTCCAAGATTTGAACAAAATCTGGTTTCTAAATTCTATTTGGAATCTGTTCGAACACAGGCAGGCCACGTGGCGCATCGCTATAGGCGCGTACCGATTCGGCCGGATAGCGAACGTGGGGCGTCGGATTGAAAGAGATCTGAGCGGCTAGGATCGGTCTGTACCGGTTCAGTTAAGTGTTCTATTTTGGACCCTTTGATTTAAATCTGACGAACGAGAATGGATCTGGGGGAGGCTCACCGTGGGGGGAGGTTTCCGGCGTGGCTTTCCGGCGACGGCGGTACTGGAGAACGATGGCGATGTGGTTCCGACTGACGAAGACGGCGAGGGAGTAGCGGACGAGATGCGTACAATGACGGCGAACCCGGAGGTCTGACCGGCGACGACGTCCTCTCCCAGTGACGACGGCGAATGGCGGCTGAAGGCGACGGCAGCCTCGGGATCACTTCCTGGCGGCTCTGTGACGTGAAAGAATCGGAGAAAAAAATTAGTGAGAGGAGCGGTAGGAGAAGGAGATGCTCGAGGGACAGAGAGAGGAGGCGCGGGCCCTCTGTACCCGTCACAATCGTCGACGGGGACCGTGCAGTGGCGAAGCTCCGACGAGGAATTGCTCTAGGATGGCGGTGTCTCCAGCTCGATTTTCAGAGGGAGGTGGAAGAGGAGGGTAGGGGCTTGATGGGGAAGGCTTTAAAGGGGCGGGGGAGTTACTGGAGGGGCAGTAATTCACCGGCCGTTTCCATCGCCAGGAGGGAGAGAGAAATTAGGGGAGAAGAGAGAGCTGACATGCGGGTCCCATCCATCAGTGAGAGAGAGGGAGAGAGGTAGGGGAGCTGGGCTGCCGGGCTGGCTCTTTCCCTGCTGGGCTGGTCCTTCTCGGGTCGGCCCAGTGGCTGGCTCTTTTCTCTTTTTTTTTTGTTTTGTAACTTTTTCTATTTTCTGTTTCTCTTTTTCTTTTACATCTTTTGCATACATAATCCAAACTAGGTCAAACCAATTTCTAAAATTTTCTAAAAAATCAATCAAACCATACAGAACAGTAAGAAACATGCTTTCCTAAAATAAAATAAGATTTTCCAAAAGGCTTTATAATTTTAGCAAAAGGCTTTGCTTGCATAATACAAAATAGATATAGGGTTGGAACTTGATTCTTTAAAAAAAATAGTAAAATAATAGTTTATAAAATAATGATTGAGAAAACACACTCAAATATGGTTTGAAAAATCAACCCATTTTGAATAAGGAAAATTTTATAAAACAAACTTTTGCAAGCAAGCTTGCATAAAGCTAAATAGGGTTTGAATAAAGGAAGGAAAACCGTATTTGGATTCTTGATCTTTCTCAAAGAAGTTCTTCAAGAAAATAATAGAAGGTTTTAAAATAGTTTTATAATAAAGCTTTCAAATAGGTTCAAAAGTTTTAAATCTTTGTGGATTTTCAATCAACACAAGCAAAACAAAAACAAAAATTTTCCCCAAAATTTGACAAAATCCTGGGTCGTTACAGACTACCACCCTTAAAGAAATCTCGTCCTCGAGATTGGAAGGAAGGCTAAGAAGAAAGTAGGTATTGGGTTATCTGGGTTTAGGTATCTGGGTGGCTACCACCCTTAAAAGAAAATTCCTCTTGGTGGTATCTTGATGCTTCCTTAGGTACTGGCATTTTGTTCCCAGTTTGCATTCACTGTTGTGTCATTTTCTCTGGATCGTCCTTCTTAGAAATCTTGATGTTCAATACTATGTTCAAAAGTGGGCATACCAAAGGTTCCACCCAATTCTGGTGATAAGCAGATATCATCCATCGCGTTGTCTTCAACAAGGTAGTCCACATCTTCATTTATAATAGGTGGGTGTGTATTCACAAATCCGGGCACCAACTTTCCTTATGGGGCTGTTTGAGGTAACCTTACTCTATTGTAGAGCTTTCTATCCAACGGGGTAGTTGTTGAACTACTTTGGACACTGAGGAGTCACTCTTTGGTTCAATCAGAGGACCAAGATGAGTTGTCTCCTCTTTGGGTCATTCAGAAGACCAAGCTGAGAGGGTATCCTCTCATCTCCTCAACTTCCTTATCATCATCCTTAGAGGTTCTTCATCTTATGATTGCTTCCTTATACCATTCTGCTCTTCGATTTTTCCACGATACTATTCTATTCTGGTAACCTTCCTGGTTGTTGCACATCTTCCAAGAATGTGTATCTAGCCCTTTTCTTGGTCGGTCCTCACCAAGGCCAAGATTGCATACAGGCTATCATCATACTCCTTGTTGCTTTTTAGCTGATTTTCATTACAGAATCTCAAAAGATGACTCAGTGCCAATTGCTGCATGCTTGCCTTGCGAACATGATGAGACCACACATCCCAATAAATTAGGATGGCATCTCTCTGCAGGCTTCTCATGCATTTCATAGGGGTAAACAAGGTGGACTCTGTAAGGGGTACTTGCACCTTTAAGGGACGGAAGGTCGCCTTATAACCAACATTGTTGAACCCATTCAAGTTACCGGAGCATTTCGTGCTACTTGCCACAGGTACCAGATGGTCCTTAAGAATTCCTTTAGCAACCGTCTTCATAGTTGTTGAAAGGCGTTGAACAACTTGATCATATCTCGAAGATGAACTCCTTCGCAAGAATAAGGGATCTAACGAAGCTCTCATGGGCAGGAGAGTAGTTTCAGGGATTCGGAGAGTTGCTTCATAACGTCGTCGGTCAGGATGGGGTAGACTTCGGTGGCATAAAGCTTTGAAATCAGGAAGCAGTCTCATAGGTAGTGGTGGCTGTCTTTGTTGTGACTCTCTGGAGAGGAGTGATCTCTCTTTTATAGGCTCAGGGAAGTAGTCGAAACGAGGAGTCGGGAAGGTAAATCGAACAGGTAGCTGCCGAAGCTGAACAGTCTTCATATTCAAGGCCCACTGAGCAAAATGTTTCTGATTCGAGTAGCCATTCAAAAGTCCAAGTTCTCACCGTATTCCTACGTTTTGGCCACACTGGCTCACTATAAGGGATGTAACATATTATCCTCCTAAGGTTATGGTTTAATGACGTCGTCTCTCATCTAGGTATGTCTCTCTAGATTCACCATTCCTCATACAAGAGCGAACATTATGAGTAGTCGTCACGGGGCGCAAATCCATGTCGCACTCAATCATTACCTTGTATTTGGTTTGGTGCATCTCGTATTCTAACTCTTGGTCAACCTCACTAGCTTTTAAACAAAAGTTTCTTTTTTTTTGAAATTGGAATCAAGTTCCCAAATTCTATTTTGAAATTTGAAAACAAAATCTATCGTTCCTAGCTAGAGGTTTTCAACAAAGCTCATGGCAATAAACTTTAAGTTGTAGATCCTTTGGTTTGCCATTTAAGAGGAATTAAAATCCTTTCCATTGCTCTGTTTGCTCTTTCCATTGCTCTGTTTGCTCTTTCCACTGCTCTGTTTGTCCTTTCCACCTTTCTTGCACGAGGTGGTTGAATAGTATTACTTCCACATTAGTTACACCTTGAGGTGTCTTCTTATTGTTTGTGAGGTATCCTTCAGCTATCCTAGCTTACTGGAGTCTTGGGTATCATCCTTTGTGCACTCTCTGGCGTAATGTTCCAGTCTTTTGTACTTGGAACACTATCTCTTGTTGTTGTACTCTGTACCATTATCTCCAACTGAGGGTCATTGAAGTTTTTCTATCATTGAGAAAACGTTGGTTTGGGTTTTGGGACAAGTTTAGGTCTTAGCATAGATGAGAATTAGATAGAAGAGATCTAAAGAAGAAAATCTTACCCAAAACAAAACAGATCAAAACAATTTATCCTACAAGCAATGTCTAACAAACATTCATCATAACAAGCAAACTAGTTTTCAAACAAACGGGAAGGTACGATCATCCACAAGTCGGCATGACCATAACATTTATCACACGTCGTTGCTTATTAGAATTTCTAAATGGAGGTCCAACTAAGGCTTCTTGGTACTCTTCTAAGCAGATCCATTGTTCTGGTCTAGCTGCTTCAGTAGATTGGCGATCTGTTCATCCTTGGTTTTGATGAGGTCTCCTTGAACACTAAGTTCAGATGCTAGCTTTTCCATGTCACCTTGAAGTTGACTCATGGTTGCCTTCAATGCAGTAGTATCTTCCTTTTCTTCCTTGAGGTCCTGCTGCGTATTGTGAAGTCTCCACTTGAGTCTTTCTCCAGGTTCTTCGTTTTGGCCTTCAATGTACTTCTTCAGGTTGAGTCAGGGAAAATATATGGAGTATCAGTCTCACACTTCTGGCACATTGTGATCTTCTATCCTTTGTTGATGGTTTCCAGAGTTGGGTCATCTAGTGAAATCATTTGAAAATGAAGTAGGGGAGAAATACAAGGAGTTTTCAAGAGGTAAACAATCCATTAAATTTTTTTTAATAGAAGCAGGATGAGATAGAGATTTTTATCCTAGGGTCTTCCTATTTCTAATTCCAAACCTAGGGTCTCGATCCTACAGGCAACACTATGCTCTGATACCATTTGTAACGACCCGCCTTTTTACTAAAGGCAGATCTCCTGTGTATCTGTGCCATTCCCTGGATCAGTAGATAGCACCACAGTACAAAATGAGGAATCATTGCAATAGCATCAATATTACAACGTAAATCCAGTTATAAAGGTCTTCAACCTTACGAGTACACAGCATAAAGCATAGTTGCAGTGAGCTTCCATCTTCATCAAGTGCCACAGGCAGACGTGTTGGAATGTAAGCTCGAGATCCTACTCCTGGTTCCTTACTCGAAATAAACCTGCACGTTTGAATATGCAGCCCCAGAGGGGTCAGTACAATGATGTACTGGCAAATGACACATATTTGGTGGCATTTTTGTGGAAAGACTATACTACATGGCATTTGGCTGGTGGATCTCATAGGCTGATTGCATAAAGCCAATTTTATCCTATAATCCATTTTAATACTTTCTTTCAACAAATTTTATTTTTCAAGGGTCAAGACAACCCCCATACACTACATACTGGCCGGTATGTAGTTCTGGGCGCAACTCAACAAAGTTTGGAACCTCAGGCACCACCACCCCTTGGAGTGTATGGTCCTTAGTTCCGGCCTAGGGTTTCTAGACAAATTTTAATAATTCAGAATCGGTGATGAGATTATTCCGTACATTCCATGTCTAGAGACTCAATTGTCCATAACCGAGGACACGGCTAATCGATTAGATTTAAACACCTTGCAAGGGTTGTGCACTTTCACCTTACGATTCATTTCATGCCCATACATGAATTGAAACGAGACCTTTTAGAAGGAGAGGACAACTAACTTGGCAAGCACCGTTCCCAACCTATAATTTGACTACCACCACTTCTTGCCGACAAGTTGCACTCCCACATTCTAATCAGTCAAGACAGAGCCCATAATGTCATAAGGCTGCACTGGAAGTACACTAAGCATGGAAGACATAGCCATCTCTTTATTCCTGGGTGGCCATCCCGAGCGGTATTCGGTTCCCACATCCTCTTTACGAGGCTTGCGTCCCCGAATCCACCTACCTCACCTCATCTTATCAAACCATTCCACCCAGGTGTTTCATTTTAGTTGAAGTTCTTAACTTTTCACAAAACACCTTTCAAGTGATCTTAGCATGGCATCAAAATTAACAAAGTATTTAGCATCCTATCAGGTGGGGTTTGAGGTATAGCTACACACTAATAGGATCTAAGCAGTTGATAAAACATTTGGGTAAAACACCTATCATGCATACTACAAGAGGTGAATATACTAATGCATAATAAAATGGGTAGGGAACATGTGTGTCACTTGCCTTTTGAAGATCGCGATGTTTTGCTTCTCTCAGTTAAGCTCGTAGCTCTTCGCACAAACTATAGGACAAGAAATAGCATACCATAAACATACCATACAACACAATCAAACAAACAAACAACTGAAAAGTGTTTGTTTAACAATTTAGATTTATTGAGATGTTATGACATGAAGGATATGGTAAGGGATCATGATTTGTGAGATATGGATTTGAGAGCTTAGCTGGGAGAGATCAATATGATTGGAGAGATAATTGGACTAGGCAAAATATAATTGATGAAGTCCTTATGTTTTATCAAAGCATATAAGGGTTTTAGGAAATGCTCATGTGAAATAAATTACACAAGAGTCAATTTGTGCAACTACAATACTATTGAGTAAGTGTGACAATAATTACTCTTAAATAGTATCTATTTGCACTTAGGAACTAGGTTAGGTTTTTAAGAATGCTTGAACTACTCAATTAGCACATTTGCAAGTTGATTAGTTCAATACATGGAGACAAGATTAAGTAGGCATGGGATTGGATATGAAAGATTGATATTTGGGGACATGGCTCAAATGGTTCATTCGACCAACATGGTGTATAACACATACTATGGTATGGGTTATAACAACACCACATTAACAAAATCTAGGTTTGAGATGAATTCATATTCCACTCAAGTAGCACAATTGCAATTTGAATACATATATGAATTAGACAAAATATGATGAGTGAGATCTTTATGCTTTATTAAAGCATATTGAATCTTGGAATATCTCATGTGGGTAAATCACATAGGAGACAAAATAGTGCAATAGCAATACTATTGAATAAGTGTAACAACAATTATTCTTAAATAGTATACATTACACTTAGACAATGGGCTAGGAAATGTGAAGCATTGAGTTACTCAATTAACTCATTTGTTAATTGAATAGTTCTATGCAAGGTTAAGATTGAGTAGTCATGAATAAATGGCTATAGGTAAAGGATAGGTGTAGATGATGTGTGAAACATGGCTTAAGGTTCCTGATGAGTAAACAGGATTGGGTTAAGTACTATGATGTTGATTTGATCTATACCATAGTAGCAAAGGTAGAAACTAAGATTGAAGTATCACACTTTACTCAAATGATACATTTGTAATTTGAATAAGTGGGTACTAGGCATGGGGTACTTAGATGGATATGACATTGGATTAGAGTGATCTTGAGATGATATTTGATAGCTAGGTATGATCGTAGGGTTTTCTAAAGTAGAAGGAATCATTGATTGAAATAGAAATAGAATTAGTCTATATAGGAACTACTCAAATTCTCATATTAGAATTTGAATAATTGCGAAATGGTTCAACAAATTATGGGAGTGATGCTACTGGATAGTTTGCAGCAAAACAAAGTCACTGCAATTGGAATCACTCTAAAATAAGATATAGAATTTGAATTATCACCTAAATGGTGATTTGGACAAATTTGAATGCACAAAGTGTGTGCACGTATCAAATTTGGATTTTTTTGATACTATGATGTTCTACAAGTTGAGAGGATTCCAGAGACTACAAAATTGTAATTTTTGGATTATCAGAACAAAAGATATGAATTAATCAAGCTAACAGAAGGTTTGATTCCAATTTGAAAATAGTTTCAAATTGAACCCATAAAATATAAGATTTTATGGTACTGCTAGATTCTATATGTCTCAAGGATTCCAACGGTATATTATTTGTTATTTTTGGACCTATGAAACGAAAGATATGAATTTTCCAAGATTTGAACAAAATCTGGTTTCTAAATTCTATTTGGAATCTGTTCGAACACAGGCAGGCCACGTGGCGCATCGCTATAGGCGCGTACCGATTCGGCCGGATAGCGAACGTGGGGCATCGGATTGAAAGAGATCTGAGCGGCTAGGATCGGTCTGTACCGGTTCAGTTAAGTGTTCTATTTTGGACCCTTTGATTTAAATCTGACGAACGAGAATGGATCTGGGGGAGGCTCACCGTGGGGGGAGGTTTCCGGCGTGGCTTTCCGGCGACGGCGGTACTGGAGAACGATGGCGATGTGGTTCTGACTAACGAAGACGGCGAGGGAGTAGCGGACGAGATGCGTACAATGACGGCGAACCCGGAGGTCTGACCGGCGACGACGTCCTCTCCCAATGACGACGGCGAATGGCGGCTGAAGGCGACGGCAGCCTCGGGATCACTTCCTGGCGGCTCTGTGACATGAAAGAATCGGAGAAAAAAATTAGTGGGAGGAGCGGTAGGAGAAGGAGATGCTCGAGGGACAGAGAGAGGAGGCGCGGGCCCTCTGTACCCGTCACAATCGTCGACGGGGACCGTGCAGTGGCAAAGCTCCGACGAGGAATTGCTCTAGGATGGCGGTGTCTCCAGCTCGATTTTCAGAGGGAGGTGGAAGAGGAGGGTAGGGGCTTGATGGGGAAGGCTTTAAAGGGGCGGGGGAGTTACTGGAGGGGCAGTAATTCGCCGGCCGTTTCCATCGCCAGGAGGGAGAGAGAAATTAGGGGAGAAGAGAGAGCTGACATGCGGGTCCCATCCATCAGTGAGAGAGAGGGAGAGAGGTAGGGGAGCTGGGCTGCCGGGCTGGCTCTTTCCCTGCTGGGCTGGTCCTTCTCGGGTCGGCCCAGTGGCTGGCTCTTTTTTTTTTTGTAACTTTTTCTATTTTCTGTTTCTCTTTTTCTTTTACATCTTTTGCATACATAATCCAAACTAGGTCAAACCAATTTCTAAAATTTTCTAAAAAATCAATCAAACCATACAGAACAGTAAGAAACATGCTTTCCTAAAATAAAATAAGATTTTCCAAAAGGCTTTATAATTTTAGCAAAAGGCTTTGCTTGCATAATACAAAATAGATATAGGGTTGGAACTCGATTCTTTAAAAAAAATAGTAAAATAATAGTTTATAAAATAATGATTGAGAAAACACACTCAAATATGGTTTGAAAAATCAACCCATTTTGAATAAGGAAAATTTTATAAAACAAACTTTTGCAAGCAAGCTTGCATAAAGCTAAATAGGGTTTGAATAAAGGAAGGAAAACCGTATTTGGATTCTTGATCTTTCTCAAAGAAGTTCTTCAAGAAAATAATAGAAGGTTTTAAAATAGTTTTATAATAAAGCTTTCAAATAGGTTCAAAAGTTTTAAATCTTTGTGGATTTTCAATCAACACAAGCAAAACAAAAACAAAATTTTTCCCCAAAATTTGACAAAATCCTGGGTCGTTACAGCTTACACATATTCTTTGGCTCCCCTTGTGTCGAATCAATAAATTTGGGTAATACTTCCCTCGAAGACTGTTGCGATCCCCTATACTTGTGGGTCATCAAGACTATTTTCTGGCGCCGTTGCCGGGGAGCATAGCTTTATTTGTAAGTTCACTTGGTATTCATATTGTTCGCTGCAATCCTTTCATCATGGGTAAACCTCGTGATGGAAAAGTTCCTATACTGCCATCCACTACAAGAAGAGGTACGACTCTCAACACCTCTGTTGCTCTGGATTCACCATCTGTTATGAGTAAGTTGCTTACACCACCACATCCACATGCTACTACTTCTGCTGAGATTGAAAGTGCCACTGATAATTTAGATGATGCTTCTATTGTGCTTGATGAGAGAGGTTCACTGGGTTCCTTTTTAGAGGCTACTATTGCTAGAGCTAAGTTGGGAAACACCACTGTTACACCTGTTAGTTCACCTGAGTCTAGGGAATGTCCTAGTAATGATTATGATGATGATGCTTATATTGAGCTTAATGATGATTTTATTGCAGAAGCACGTGCTGCTCGTGATGCAGGTAATATTAAAGAGCTTCTTGCTAAACATTCTGTTAGATATAATTTGTCTCCTGATCCTAAGTTTGCTGCTTCTCCTATCAATATTAGAGACAAAGATTATGATTTCTCTTTGGATTT
Organism: Dactylis glomerata; assembly: GCA_007115705.1. Classification (NCBI taxonomy): domain Eukaryota; kingdom Viridiplantae; phylum Streptophyta; class Magnoliopsida; order Poales; family Poaceae; genus Dactylis; species Dactylis glomerata. Next base: position 601,227 of record QXEO01000140.1, on the reverse strand, counting down.
ATCTTACATATCTATTGTTGAGAAAACTCCCTTTTGTGGTACTAAAGATGAGAGTGCTATGGAGCACATGAATGAGCTTTCTACTTTGAGTAATTTGTTTTCTGATGATATTAAGCTTCGCACTTATTTTGTTGCTAAGATTTTTCCTTTCTCGTTGAAAGATGCTGCTAAAACTTGGTTTAATAGCTTGTCTCCTGGATCCCTTACTAGTCCTATTGCTTTGGTTAATGCTTTCTTTCAGAAATATTTTCCCGCTAGTGCTCAACATGCTGCTGTGCAGAAAATCTTTGATTTTGAACAGGGAAAAGGAGAGAAATTGCCTGAATCTTGGACAAGGTTTTGTTCTTTAATTAGAGCTTTGCCTAAAGAACCATTGCCTAAAAATGAACTCCTTGATATATTTTATAATGGACTAACGGATGAATCTAAGTCATATTTGGATAGTTGTGCTGGTTGTGTTTTTAGGGAAAGAACTCCGGCTGAAGCAGAGGAGTTAATGGCTAAAATAAGCAGAAATCATGATGATTGGATTTTAGTTGAGCCAACACCAGCACCAACTCCTGCGCCATTTACAGAGCCTACGCCGAAGAAGAGAGGGATAATTGAATTAAATGATGAAGTTATGAAGGAAGCTAAGAAATCTCTTAAGGAGAAAGGTATTAAGGCCGAAGATGTGAAGAATTTACCTCCTATTGAAGAATTATGTAAGCCAATCCCTCGCTCATCTACTATTGAGGTACACTCTCTCCAACGCTTTGATGAAAGAGATATTCCTTACACTAAACCTCCTGATCAATGCTTAGATGAGTTTGATAATTTTATTGTTAAGCAAGAGAATTTTAATAGAATGGTGCATAATCATCTGTTAGAGAATTCTAGAGTTATTAACAAGATGCAGGATATTGTGGAGAGAACCGCCAATGATGTGAAGATACTTGCTAAACATTTTCAAATGATTCAAACACAAATTGATCAGCTTACCAAGGTGCAGCAAGACCTGCTAGTTAATGCCGCAAGAGAGAAGCAAGCATGTGAAATACGCACAAGAAGTGGTGCTGCTACTCAAGACCCATTATATCCTGAAGGACATCCTAAGAGGGTTGAGCAAGATTCTCAACGCACTTCAAGTGATGATATTCTTCCCAAGAAGAAGAAGAAGCATAAAACAACTACAGAATCTTCTGATGCAGGTAAAGATCCTAACAGTGTTTCTATTTCTGATGCTGAAACAGAACCAGGAAATGATAAAGAAGAAGATAAGGAAGAAGCTGAAGAAGAACCGGAAAAGAGTGATAAAAATGTAAAGTACACCAAAGAAGACTTCATTGCCAACAAGCATGGTAAAGAGAGGGAACCTTGGGTACAGAAGCCAATGCATTTTCCTAGTAAGAAACACAAGTCCAAGGAAGAAGAACACTACAACAGGTTTTGTGAATGGATGAGACCTTTATTTTTGCAAATTCCTTTGACTGATGCTATTAGAATGCCTCCTTATGCAAAATACATGAAAGATATTGTTACTAACAAAAGGAAAATTCCTAGTGAGGAAATTTCCACTTTACTTGCTAATTATTCTTTTGATGGTAAAGTTCCAGAGAAGCTTGGAGATCCAGGTATACCAACTATTCCTTGCTCCATTAAAAACAACTATGTTTGAACTGCCTTATGTGATTTGGGAGCTGGAGTTAGTGTCATGCCTTTTTCTCTTTATAAGAGACTTGATTTAGAAAAATTGGTTTCAACTGATATATCCTTGCAGATGGCTGATAAGTCTACTACTATTCCTATTGGTATATGTGAGAATGTTCCTGTTCAAGTTGCTAACAGCTGTTTAATATTAACTGATTTTGTTGTGTTAGAAATGCCTGAAGATGATAATATGTCTATTATTCTTGGGAGACCTTTTCTAAACACTGTAGGTGCTGTTATTAATTGCAATCAAGGAAAGGTCACTTTTAATGTTAATGACAAAGAATACACTGTTTATTTTCCCAAGAAGATTGATAGGAGGAATGCTCTAAATTCAATCAAGCATGTTGAGACCATTAAAGTTGGTCAAATTATTTGTTCAGAGCAAAAGCCCAAGGAAGAATGTCAAATTGTTATGGTTGGGACTATACCTATCAAAGTTGAGGTAACATAAGCATTAAGTGAAGTGCAAAGTTTTGCCTCATATAATGTTAGTTTGGTAACAAGACTTGATCAACCTTGTTAGCAAAGTGAATTTATATGAACGAAACTTCATTTTCACCGCATTTACTCCACCTCACTTGTATTTACTTTCGTCAAAATTTATTCCTTCAGTTAAGTTGCATGATTAAGAGTATCTCAGAGCTGCTGCATGCTTAGTTTTGATTTGCTTGAAATCTTTTCATCTTCGTTTTTCCTGAGTTTTATCGTTATGCCAATTTCTGAAAAATCCTCGAAAATAAAGTTTCTTGAAAAATTCTAGAAAATTCTTTATAAATTTTTATATCAAAAATGGGGCAGAGAGACACCTGGGGGGCACCGGGTGGGGCAGCCACGCCACCTCACACACAGGTGGCGCGGCCCAGCCCTGGCCGCGCCACCCATGTGTGAGGGGGCCCCACCAGGCCCCTCACTCATCTCTTCTTCCCCTGCTCTTTCTCTCTCCCAAAAAACACCGCCCCATTTGCCCAAACTCGAGTTCTTGCTGTTCTTCACCCAGATTTTCGATCTCCTTGTTCAGCCCAACATTTTTGCTGAAACTTGGATCAATTACTCTCCGGTATGTGACTCCTCCACTTGTCCAAGTAGATTTTCTTTTGGTAAAGTATTTCTTGAGTATTTTAGCATTGTAGGTGACAGTATAAATAAGTATGCATGCTTGTTCTATTTTTTAGAAAGATTATTTTAATGCATGACAGCTCTCTAGTGACTCACTATAGTAGTTTCCTATATTTGCTTGTCTTTAAATCACTTTTTATGAGTTTGTTGAAAAATTTCAGAAATGGAGGAGAATGTGTATCAACTCTCTCAGAATGATCTAGAAGTGCATGATGTTATGAAAGTTCACCGTGAATAGAAGGTTTTTCCTTCACTCTATCCATGCTCGGCATTCTTGAGTGCTGCTGGAATTCTTCATGATTTTCAAACCTTGCTTTCCAATGCGGGATTAGAATATTTTGTTGAGGGTGAACCTCCCCAATATGTTAAACTAACGATGTCTGTGGTGCAGGATTTCAGATTTAGTTGGTCCACTTCTAACCCCATGGTTCATTATAAACTTTATAACAAATCTGTGGACTTGCCTCTTGATGTTTTCTGTACAGCTATTAGAGTACCACAGTGGGGATCGCTCGAGAAGATAAGGGGACAACCAAGGCAATTGTTAGAACTATACGAGGAGATTTGTCAAGGAAGAAGCTTCACAGGAGAGGGTGGTAAAATTCGAAACATTCATTTCCCATCCATTCGATATTTCGCCTTCTTCATTACCAAATGTGTTCTTGCTAGGAAAGCTGCAAGTAAATTATCTCTCCATGATCTAGCTTTTATTGCTGCTGCTTTAAGGCGTGATAGAACTTACAATTTGGGTGCCTTAATAGCTTTCCGCCTTGATATTAATCGTGAGAAAGGGGGAATTTGTGGGGGGCTTATAGCTTCACGCCTGTTAGCTTTTCATTGTGTTTTGCCTCATTTTCAAGATTTTCAGTTCCCCGAGGAGAAACTTGGCCTTGATGCTATGGTTCAACATAAGTTTATTTCTCCTCCTGCTAGTTTGATTAATTTGACTTTTGAGCTAACCTTTTTCAAGAAGACTACCTGGAAGGTAGTAAAGACTGAACGATCAATCCGTTTGCCTGCACCTCTTTTGTTTAACCTTGATCGCGGGAATGGATGGTCGCTCACTGAAGATGAGCTCGATGCATACGTAGAGGAGCACCCGCCGCCTGTGCACGATGAGGAGGGCGCCGAAGAGTCGGGGCAGCCTTCCAACACTATGAATTTTCCATATGCGCAGCCTTATTATGATTATGCGCCGTCAGCTTCATCTTCGCGAGAACCGGAGTACGATTACACCTTTGATGACCCACCGCCTTGGAGCAGCTACCAAAGCTGGCATTGATCTCCACTTAGGCCAAAAGCCTAAGCTTGGGGGGAGGTACGCCGACGATTCACTCATCTACATATCATATTTTGTCGGACCTTTGTATATTCATATTTCGCTTTCTTTACTATTCTTGTTCTTGTTTTCATTGCTTCCAAAACACAAAAAGACCAAAAATATTTCCGTTGTTTCTCTCTATTTGGTTCTTTAGTTTCCTACCTTTGGTTTGTTTTACTTGCTATTTCAGTTTGCTATTTGAAAAACCCAAAAATATTTTGCTTTGTTTGCTATTTCCTTCTGCTTTTGTTTCAAAAATCGAAAACACAAAAATATTTGGTGTTCTTCTTTGGTTTTGTAAAGCTTGTTGCAGAGTTCAGTCTCCCGTTACTCCATTGGAGCTTGGTATTCACTTTATATTATTCAAGCCACACAAGTGAAGAGCAATAATGACGACATATGACAATCCGTGTAACGCCCCGCCTTTTACTAAAGGCAGAACTCCTGTGTTACTGTGCCATTCCCTGGATCAGTAGATAGCACCACAGTACAAAATGAGAAATCATTGCAATAGCATCAATATTACAATGTAAATCCAGTTACATAGGTCTTCAACCTTACGAGTACACAACATAAAGCATAGTTGCAGTGAGCCTCCATTCTTCATCACGTGCCACAGGCAGACATGTTGGAATGTAAGCTCGAGATCCTACTCCTGGTTCCTTACTCGATATAAAACCTGCACGTTTGAATATACAGCCCCGAAGGGGTCAGTACAGTGATGTACTGGCAAATGACACATATTTGGTGGCATTTTGTGGAAAGACTATACTACATGACATTTGGCTGGTGGATCTTATGGCTGAATTGCATAAAGCAAGTTTTATCCTATCAAAACATTTTTAAAACATTTTGATTTTTCTTTAAGGTCAAGATAACTCCTAGGTCACCACCACATACATGGTTTTCACTGCCAGTATGTAGCCCCGGGTAGTCACTCTACAAAACTTGGTTAATACCTCAGGTCACCACCACATACATGGTTTTCACTGCCAGTATGTAGCCCTGGGTAAACTTGGTTAATACCTCAGGTCATCACCACATACATGGTTTTCACTGCCAGTATGTAGCCCTGGGTAGTCACTCTACAAAACTTGGTTAATACCTCAGGTCACCACCACATACATGGTTTTCACTGCCAGTATGTAGCCCTGGGTAGTCACTCTACAAAACTTGGTTAATCCCTCAGGTCACCACCACATACATGGTTTTCACTTCCAGTATGTAGCCCTGAGGCATCTCCACTTTCTACACCAATTTTTAATTATTTCAAAAAGGTGATGAGGTTCCTTTCGATCGACATGTCCTCTCTCTGTTCCTAGGTACAACCAATACAAAGTATTCTCAGGTGATAACCACCACACATGTCCTGGGTTGATAGCCAGGTGTGTAGCCCTGAGTTGTGTACCCTCAGGCGATGACAACCACACATGTCCTGGGTTGATAGCCAGGTATGTAGCCCTGAGTAGCCACAAGATTGCACCCAGGTGATTCATTGGGTTGTTAATTTTCATCACGATTTGAAAACAAGGCTTGGCATCATTTTGCAAGTAAGTTTGCAATCCTAGCAAGTGGGGTTTCAAGGGATAGCTACCACTACTAGGTGCTAAGCATTTCATAACCACTTTGAAAATTTCACATCATGCACAGTATTGAAATCACTAATGCATATAATAAAAGATAGGTGGAAGTATGTCTGTCACTTGCCTTTTTGAAGATCACGACGTTTCGCTTCTCTCAACTAAGCACGTAGCTCTTCGCACCAACTACAGCACAGAAATAGCATACCATAAACACACCAAACAATACAATCAAACAAATCAAACAATTGAAAAGTGTTTGATCAACAATTTGGTTTATTGAGATGTTATGACAAGAAGATATGGTAAAGGATCATGATCTGTGAGATATGGATCGGAGAGCTTAGTTGGGAGAGATCAATATGATCTGGGAGAGGATTGAACTAGGCAAATATAATTGGTGAAGTCTTTATGCTTTATCAAAGCATGAATGAGCTTCAGAAAAGTTCATGTGAAACAGATCACATAGGTGTGGGATAGTGCAACCACAATACTATTTGAATAAGTGTCACAACATTTATTCTTTAAATAGTATATGTCACACTTAGGCACTAGGCTAGGTTTTAAGAATGCTTGAAGTACTCAATTAGCACATTTGCAAGTTGAATAGTTCAATACATGTGAACCATAACTAACTAGGCATTGGATTGAGTATAAATGATTGATATTTGAGGACATGGCTCAAATGGTTCATTGATCAACATGGTGTATAACACATACTATGGTATGGGTTATAATAACACCACATTAACAAAATTCTAGGTTTGAGATGCATTCATATTCTACTCAAGTAGCACAATTACAATTTGAGTATAATATGAATTAGACAAAATATGTCTAGTTGGACAAGGTATGGGTCATGGATTCATGAAACATTGAATTACTCAATTAACTCATTTGTTAATTGAATAGTTCTACACATGATATTAGGGTCAGTTGAACAGATGATTGAGTATGGGTAGATAACAATTGAGATTATGGTTTAAGGTTTCTATTAGGTACAAGGAGTGTCGGATAGGTGCCATAATGTTGATTAGATCAACACCTAAGATAGTAAGAATAGAATCCTATGATTGAGGTGCATCACACTTTACTCAAACAACACTATTGTAATTTGAATATGTGTGAGCTATACAAGATAGGTCTAAGTATATATGATCTTGATCAATATGTTATTCAGATAACTTTGATGACTAGATATGGTTATGAGATTTGCTATGGTAGAAGGGATCACTAATTGAAATAGAAAATAGAATTTATCGATATAGGAACTACTCAAATTCTCATATTAGAATTTGAATAATTGTGAAGTGGTTCAAGAAATTATGGGAGTGATGCTACTGAATAGCTTACAGTAAAACAAAGTCACTGCAATTGGTTTCACTCCAAAATAAGTTATAGAATTTGAATTGTGATCAGAATAGTGATTTGAACAAATTTGAATGCACAAAGTGTGTGCACGTATCAAATTTGGGATTTCTTGATCCTATGATGTTCTACAAGTTGAGAGGATTCCAGAGACTATAAATTTGTGATTTTTGGATACTCGGTTCAAAAGATATGAGTTAATCATGCTAACAGAGAGTTTGATTCCAATTTGAAAATAGTTTCAAATTGAACCCATAAAATATAAGATTTTATGGTACTGATAGATTCTAGACTTCCTAAGGATTCCAACGAGATATTATTTGTGATTTTTGGGCTTACAGAACATTAGATATGATTTTTGCAAGATTTGTAACAAATCTGATTCAAATTTCTATTTGATTTTCTGTTTTACACTGGGGGACGACACGTGTCTGATTCCTATTGGCGCATACCGCTTCGGATGGATCATCAACGCGGGCCGTTGGATCTAAAGGGGATCGGGTGGACCCGATTGATCCTTACCCTTTCGGTTAAGTGGATTGATTAGATCCACTGGATCTAAATCGAACGGCCACGAACAAAAGGAAGGGGTGCTCACCAACTCGAGCTAGGGTTCCGGCGTGCAAATCCGGCGAGGGCGTACTGGAGATGGTCATTGGCGACGTTGCAGCAGGTTCTGGACGGCGGAGAGGTCACGACGAGGCTTAGGAGGACGAGGCGAACTCGGGAGCTTGGTCTAGGAGCTGGGTTGCGTCCTTCAGTGAGGAGGAGATGCGGCCGGAGGAGATGGAGCGGACGTGAGCTTCGGGAGCTCGACGATGGCGTTGATTTGCTGCAGATAAGCCGAGGAAAAGGAGTCAGGGAGAGGCGCCTGAGCAAGGTAAGAAGATACGACACAGAGAGGGGGTCCGGGGACTCACGGTGTCGTCGTATTTGATGGCGAACCGTGGCGAGGCTGTGGAGCTCCGGCGAGCTATTTTGGCGGCCTGGCGGCGCCTTTGCAAGAGGGAGAAGAGGGAAATAGGAGAGGAGGCCTAGGGATTTTATAGGTGCGCTGCGCGGGGAAGAAACGGCAGGTATTGAAGTGGATTAAAGAGGGGGAGTTTACTGCGGGAGGAATGTCACGGGCGTGATCAACGGCCAGAGGAGGAAGACGACTGGCAACTGGGGCCCACCTGTCAGCGCGGGGAAGAGAGGAGCTGGGTACCGATTCGGGAAATTGGTAGATGGGCTGCGGGCTCCTTTTCTGATCTGGGCCGAAGGGGTTCCCTGAGGCCTAGTTTTATTTTTATTTTTGTTTACTTCTTTTCCTTTTCTGTTTTTCTTATTTGTTTCACAACTTTTGCAAAAATGCTTCAAATCAAGCCAAACAAATTTCTAATGCCTTCAAACATTCACAGTAGTGTCTTAAACCATTAAGAAACATGTTTTAAAAATAAAAGATGTTTTTGAATAAAACTTTATGTGCATAGCATAAAGGTTTTGCTTGCATAAAATAATAGAAATAGAGTTTGAAATCGATTCTTTCTAAAATAGTAAAATAATAGTTTATAAAATAATGATTGGGAAACATACTCAATTATGGTTTGAAAAAGCAACCCATATTGAATAAGGCAAATTTTGTAAAACTATCTTTCGCAAGCAAGCTTGCATAAAGCTGAATAAAAGCAAGGAAAAATAATACTTTGATTTTTGGGTTTTCTCAAAGAGGTTCCTTAAGAAAAATAATAGAAGGTTTTAAATAGTTTTCAAACAAAGCTTTCAAATAAACTCAAAAAGTTTTCAAATCCCTGTGAATTTTCAATCAACACAAGCAAAATAAAAACGAAAATTTTCCCCCATAATTTGATAAAATCTTGGGTCGTTACAGACTACCACCCTTAAAAGAAATCTCGTCCTCGAGATTGGAAGAGGCTAGAAAGTAGGTAGGTTTAGGTTATCTGGGTGGCTACCACCCTTAAAAGAAAATTCCTCTTGGTGGTGTCTTGATGCTTCCTTAGGCACTTGCATTTTGTTCCCAGCTTGCATTCGCGGTTGTGCGGTTTTCCTTGAATTTGCTCTTCTCAGAAGTTCTGATGTTCACAACTTTTATTCGAAAGTGGGCACACCAAGGGTTTCATCCAATTCTGGTGATAGGCAGATATCATCCATCGCGTTGTCTTCAACAAGGTAGCCCACATCGTCTAAGGATGTGTATCTACCCTTTTCTTGGTCTGTCCTCACCAAGGCTAAGATAGCATACATGCCATCACCATACTCCTTGTTGCTTTTTAGCTGATCTTTGTTGCAGAATCTCAAAAGATGGCTCAGTGCCAAGTACTGCATGCTTGCCCCATGAACATGATGAGACCACACATCCCAAAGAATTAGGAGGACATTTCTCTGCAGTCTTCTCATGCATTTCATAGGGGTAAACAAGGTAGACTCTGTAAAAGCACTTGCACCTTTAAGGGACGGAAGGTCACTTTATAACCAGCATTGTTGAACCCATTCAAGTTACCAGAGCAAGTCGTGCTACTTGCCACAGGTACTAGATGGTCCTTAAGAATTCCTTTAGCAACTGTCTTCATAGTTGTTGAAAGGCGCTGAACAACTTGATCGTATCTTGAAGATGAACTCCTTCTTAGGGAAAAGGGATCTAATGTAGCTCTCATGGGAAAGAAAGTAGTTTCGGGGATTCGGAGAGTTGCCTCATAACATCACAGGTCAGGATGGGGTAGGCTTCGGTGGCGGAGTGCTCTGGAATCAGGAGACAATCGCATAGGTAGTGGTGGTTGTCTCTGTTGTGACTCTCTAGAGAGGAGTGACATCTCTCTTATAGGCTCAGGAAGGTAGTCAAATAGATTACGTGGGGAGTTGATACGAAGAGTCGGGGAGGTAAATTGAATAAGCAGCCATCGAAACTGAACAGTCTTCGCCTTCAAGTCCACTGAGCAAAACGCTTCTGATTCGTGTAGTCGTTCAAAAGTCAAATTCTCACCGTATTCCTACGTTTTGGCCACTGGCTTACTATAAGGGATGTAACATATTATCCTCCTAAGGTTATGGTTTAACAACGTCGTCTCTCAAGTGGGTATGTCTCTCTAGATTTACCATTCCTCATACAAGAGCGAACAATATGAGTAGTCGTCATGGGGGCCAATCCATGTCGTACCCAATCATTACCTTGTATTTGGTTTGGTGCATCTCGCATTCTAACTCTTGGTCAACCTCACTAGTTTTTAAACAAAAGTTTTGTTGAAATTGGAATCAAGTTCCCAAATCTTATTTTGAGCAAAATCTATCGTTCCTAGCTAGAGGTTGTGCGCAAACTTGGTCGTATGACTTTAACTCTTGAGTTACCAATCCTTCAGCTTGCCATTCCATTGAGAAGTAAAATTCACTCAACAAGGTTGTCTTTAGCTCTTACAAGTCCGTACAATATTTATTACAAGGCTGTAGCTGCATACAAATTCTTTCAAATTGGCTATACTTTGTTGTGTCTTCTCCTTGTACTTTGTGGCATCCTTCGGTCATCCAGTTCATTGAAGTCTTGTAGTACCATTTTCTGAACACTTATCCGCATAGTGTCCCTTTTGTTTGCACTTGTAACAAGTGATTGTCGAAAGATCCTTCCTAACCACCGGGTTGGAGTGGTGTTGTCCAATTCCTCCATTGGAATGTTCATTGCCTCCATTATCAAATAGAATCCAATGTTGTGAAGGAGTTAAGTGGAAACGTACCCGTCACTTCTTCCACATTGACGTGGTTCACGTGACCCCTCTTGAATGGATTGGGCTTGGCTGCATCATCTTGTTTCTTCTCTGAGCACATATCCGCAAAATGTCCTGGCTTCTTGCAATTATAGCAGATGATATGCGACAGATCCTTCTTAATACGGTGTTGTCCATTGCCTCCATTTTGGTGCCCATTGCCATTTGAGTTGCTACCATTTCCATTTCCTCCAGAGGAGTGGTGTCTCTTGTGATAATGTCCAGTGTGGGTCTTGCCATTGCTGTACTTCCGCTTACGGTTTTCCTCCTTCCTTATATTGTTATCCAGAGTAACCGCTTGGTCTAGCAGAGCTTGGTAGTTTGGAGCATAAGCTATTGACAGAGGTATCTTCAGTTCTCCTTTGAGTCCACTGAGAAACTTATCTTTCCTCTTGGCATCAGTGTCGATGTCTTCTGGTGCATACCGTGACAGAGAGCAGAAGTCATCCATGTACTCCTTCAGTGTCCTGTCACCTTGCTTTAGAGTGCGGAACTCATCTTTCTTTAGATTCATAATGCCCGTGGAGATATGAGCATTACGAAAGCCTTCCCTGAAGGAATCCCAGTCCAGACCTTCAATTGGATTGGTGACTTGGTAAGTATCCCACCACATTGCTGCTGGTCCCTCTAGCAGGTGAGCAGTGAATCTAATCTTTTCAGCATCTGTGCAATCACAGGTAACTAAGTCCTTATTGACTGAACGCAGCCAGTCATCGGCCACTATTGGGTCTGTGGCAGATGAAAACTTATTGGGTCTGAGCTTCAGGAAACGAGCTAGTCGGTCCACTTGAGGTGGGGGTGGTGGATTGTTGTTGTTGTTCATGAGGTTGGTGCTTGCTTGGATAAATTGGGTCATCATCTGCATGAGCTGGGCTTGACCTGTGGCTAACTGTTGAACCACATCATTGAGGTTGTTGTCATTGTTGTTGTTGCTGTTGTTTTCACGGCGAGGTGGCATCTGAGGTGGTTTTAGCAAAGGTGAGTAATAGATAGATAGAACTAAAGAAGAAAAAATTCCTACCCAGGCATAAACAACAAACCATGCAACAAACAAACATAAATCAAACAATCATTGAAAATTCCTTTAGATAAGTTTTGGAAAAACACGCTAACCAAATAATATGGTCATACACCAATTTTGTATGATCATAGAAGCATCTATAAGTCGTTGGTTCTATAAGCTAGAATCTTGGTGGTCTATTCTATTATAGTCTCATTGTTCCATTTCTTATTTCCACTTCCCAATGCATCATTGGTGTTGGGCAACCTTCATATCCACATTTCCTTGAGTTTTTTGTTGGTCTTCAATGTAGTTCTTCGTGTTGGATCAAGGTCAACCTATGAAGTAGAAGTCTCATTCTTCTAGCACATCGTGTTCTTCTGTCCTTTCTTGATGGCTTTCAGAGTTGGGTCATCTGAGGGAATCATTTGAAATGAAGTAGGGGAGAAATACAAGGAGTTTCAAGATGCAACATTCTTTAAAAATAGAAGTAAGATGAGATAGAGAATTTTATTCTAGAGTCTTCCTATTTCTAATTCCAAACCTAGGGTCTCGATCCTACAGGCAACACTATGCTCTGATACCATTTGTAACGCCCCGCCTTTTACTAAAGGCAGAACTCCTGTGTTACTGTGCCATTCCCTGGATCAGTAGATAGCACCACAGTACAAAATGAGAAATCATTGCAATAGCATCAATATTACAACGTAAATCCAGTTACATAGGTCTTCAACCTTACGAGTACACAGCATAAAGCATAGTTGCAGTGAGCCTCCATTCTTCATCACGTGCCACAGGCAGACATGTTGGAATGTAAGCTCGAGATCCTACTCCTGGTTCCTTACTCGATATAAAACCTGCACGTTTGAATATACAGCCCCGAAGGGGTCAGTACAGTGATGTACTGGCAAATGACACATATTTGGTGGCATTTTGTGGAAAGACTATACTACATGACATTTGGCTGGTGGATCTTATGGCTGAATTGCATAAAGCAAGTTTTATCCTATCAAAACATTTTTAAAACATTTCGATTTTTCTTTAAGGTCAAGATAACTCCTAGGTCACCACCACATACATGGTTTTCACTGCCAGTATGTAGCCCCGGGTAGTCACTCTACAAAACTTGGTTAATACCTCAGGTCACCACCACATACATGGTTTTCACTGCCAGTATGTAGCCCTGGGTAAACTAGGTTAATACCTCAGGTCACCACCACATACATGGTTTTCACTGCCAGTATGTAGCCCTGGGTAGTCACTCTACAAAACTTGCTTAATACCTCAGGTCACCACCACATACATGGTTTTCACTGCCAGTATGTAGCCCTGGGTAGTCACTCTACAAAACTTGGTTAATCCCTCAGGTCACCACCACATACATGGTTTTCACTTCCAGTATGTAGCCCTGAGGCATCTCCACTTTCTACACCAATTTTTAATTATTTCAAAAAGGTGATGAGGTTCCTTTCGATCGACATGTCCTCTCTCTGTTCCTAGGTACAACCAATACAAAGTATTCTCAGGTGATAACCACCACACATATCCTGGGTTGATAGCCAGGTGTGTAGCCCTGAGTTGTGTACCCTCAGGCGATGACAACCACACATGTCCTGGGTTGATAGCCAGGTATGTAGCCCTGAGTAGCCACAAGATTGCACCCAGGTGATTCATTGGGTTGTTAATTTTCATCACGATTTGAAAACAAGGCTTGGCATCATTTTGCAAGTAAGTTTGCAATCCTAGCAAGTGGGGTTTCAAGGGATAGCTACCACTACTAGGTGCTAAGCATTTCATAACCACTTTGAAAATTTCACATCATGCACAGTATTGAAATCACTAATGCATATAATAAAAGATAGGTGGAAGTATGTCTGTCACTTGCCTTTTTGAAGATCACGACGTTTCGCTTCTCTCAACTAAGCACGTAGCTCTTCGCACCAACTACAGCACAGAAATAGCATACCATAAACACACCAAACAATACAATCAAACAAATCAAACAATTGAAAAGTGTTTGTTCAACAATTTGGTTTATTGAGATGTTATGACAAGAAGATATGGTAAAGGATCATGATCTATGAGATATGGATCGGAGAGCTTAGTTGGGAGAGATCAATATGATCTGGGAGAGGATTGAACTAGGCAAATATAATTGGTGAAGTCTTTATGCTTTATCAAAGCATGAATGAGCTTCAGAAAAGTTCATGTGAAATAGATCACATAGGTGTGGGATAGTGCAACCACAATACTATTTGAATAAGTGTAACAACATTTATTCTTTAAATAGTATATGTCACACTTAGGCACTAGGCTAGGTTTTAAGAATGCTTGAAGTACTCAATTAGCACATTTGCAAGTTGAATAGTTCAATACATGTGAACCATAACTAACTAGGCATTGGATTGAGTATAAATGATTGATATTTGAGGACATGGCTCAAATGGTTCATTGATCAACATGGTGTATAACACATACTATGGTATGGGTTATAATAACACCACATTAACAAAATTCTAGGTTTGAGATGCATTCATATTCTACTCAAGTAGCACAATTACAATTTGAGTATAATATGAATTAGACAAAATATGTCTAGTTGGACAAGGTATGGGTCAAGGATTCATGAAACATTGAGTTACTCAATTAACTCATTTGTTAATTGAATAGTTCTACACATGATATTAGGGTCAGTTGAACAGATGATTGAGTATGGGTAGATAACAATTGAGATTATGGTTTAAGGTTTCTATTAGGTACAAGGAGTGTCGGATAGGTGCCGTAATGTTGATTAGATCAACACCTAAGATAGTAAGAATAGAATCCTATGATTGAGGTGCATCACACTTTACTCAAACAACACTATTGTAATTTGAATATGTGTGAGCTATACAAGATAGGTCTAAGTATATATGATCTTGATCAATATGTTATTGAGATAACTTTGATGACTAGATATGGTTATGAGATTTGCTATGGTAGAAGGGATCACTAATTGAAATAGAAAATAGAATTTATCGATATAGGAACTACTCAAATTCTCATATTAGAATTTGAATAATTGTGAAGTGGTTCAAGAAATTATGGGAGTGATGCTACTGAATAGCTTACAGTAAAACAAAGTCACTGCAATTGGTTTCACTCCAAAATAAGTTATAGAATTTGAATTGTGATCAGAATAGTGATTTGAACAAATTTGAATGCACAAAGTGTGTGCACGTATCAAATTTGGGATTTCTTGATCCTATGATGTTCTACAAGTTGAGAGGATTCCAGAGACTATAAATTTGTGATTTTTGGATACTCGGTTCAAAAGATATGAGTTAATCATGCTAACAGAGAGTTTGATTCCAATTTGAAAATAGTTTCAAATTGAACCCATAAAATATAAGATTTTATGGTACTGATAGATTCTAGACTTCCTAAGGATTCCAACGAGATATTATTTGTGATTTTTGGGCTTACAGAACATTAGATATGATTTTTGCAAGATTTGTAACAAATCTGATTCAAATTTCTATTTGATTTTCTGTTTTACACTGGGGGACGACACGCGTCTGATTCCGATTGGGGCATACCGCTTCGGATGGATCATCAACGCGGGCCGTTGGATCTAAAGGGGATCGGGTGGACCCGATTGATCCTTACCCTTTCGGTTAAGTGGATTGATTAGATCCACTGGATCTAAATCGAACGGCCACGAACAAAAGGAAGGGGTGCTCACCAACTTGAGCTAGGGTTCCGGCGTGCAAATCCGGCGAGGGCGTACTGGAGATGGTCGTTGGCGACGTTGCAGCAGGTTCTGGACGGCGGAGAGGTCACGACGAGGCTTGGGAGGACGAGGCGAACTCGGGAGCTTGGTCCAGGAGCTGGGTTGCGTCCTTCAGTGAGGAGGAGATGCGGCCGGAGGAGATGGAGCGGACGTGAGCTTCGGGAGCTCGACGATGGCGTTGATTTGCTGCAGATAAGCCGAGGAAAAGGAGTCAGGGAGAGGCGCCTGAGCAAGGTAAGAAGATACGACACAGAGAGGGGGTCCGGGGACTCACGGTGTCGTCGTATTTGATGGCGAACCGTGGCGAGGCTGTGGAGCTCCGGCGAGCTATTCTGGCGGCCTGGCGGCGCCTTTGCAAGAGGGAGAAGAGGGAAATAGGAGAGGAGGCCTAGGGATTTTATAGGTGCGCTGCGCGGGGAAGAAACGGCAGGTATTGAAGTGGATTAAAGAGGGGGAGTTTACTGCGGGAGGAATGTCACGGGCGTGATCAACGGCCAGAGGAGGAAGACGACTGGCAACTGGGGCCCACCTGTCAGCGCGGGGAAGAGAGGAGCTGGGTACCGATTCGGGAAATTGGTAGATGGGCTGCGGGCTCCTTTTCTGATCTGGGCCGAAGGGGTTCCCTGAGGCCTAGTTTTATTTTTATTTTTGTTTACTTCTTTTCCTTTTCTGTTTTTCTTATTTGTTTCACAACTTTTGCAAAAATGCTTCAAATCAAGCCAAACAAATTTCTAATGCCTTCAAACATTCACAGTAGTGTCTTAAACCATTAAGAAACATGTTTTAAAAATAAAAGATGTTTTTGAATAAAACTTTATGTGCATAGCATAAAGGTTTTGCTTGCATAAAATAATAGAAATAGAGTTTGAAATCGATTCTTTCTAAAATAGTAAAATAATAGTTTATAAAATAATGATTGGGAAACATACTCAATTATGGTTTGAAAAAGCAACCCATATTGAATAAGGCAAATTTTGTAAAACTATCTTTCGCAAGCAAGCTTGCATAAAGCTGAATAAAAGCAAGGAAAAATAATACTTTGATTTTTGGTTTTTCTCAAAGAGGTTCCTTAAGAAAAATAATAGAAGGTTTTAAATAGTTTTCAAACAAAGCTTTCAAATAAACTCAAAAAGTTTTCAAATCCCTGTGAATTTTCAATCAACACAAGCAAAATAAAAACGAAAATTTTCCCCCATAATTTGATAAAATCTTGGGTCGTTACAATCCGGGATGTGGTAAGAGGCTGGTATGAACTCTATTTGTTTTCATTTTTGTACATATACTCATCTATGTGGACATGCTTAGTCGGTTCATGTAAGGTATATGTCATCTAATGGATGCTTTGTAGTTCTTGCTTTCATATGATTAGTTTCAATCTACTATTAGCCTGTAGCATGTCATGTAGACGCTTGCATGTATTGTTTTATTCATAGTATGGTATGATATTGTGGTATCCACCTCTGAAAGCTCTATTTGAATCGACTTGGCACATGCTCAAGCATGCATATGACTGAACAAAAAGTCAATTAAGCCTCGATGATCTAATTTGCCTCAGAGTTCTTGTATCATTTTTATGCCTATATTAATTTTGTTTTGTCGCAAGCATGATTATGATAGTTATTGCTCTTTTGATTGTCGCTTCCCAGTATTTTGCTAGCCTTCACTTGTACTGAGTATGAGCTCTACTCGTGCATCCAATTACCAAAAACCAAGTCTTCCAAAGAGTCCACTATAAATTCCTATGCATGGTATTTGTAAACCATTCCAAGTAAATTTTCATGTGCTACCTTTCAAAACTTTCAACTACTTCTCATTTTGTGCCACTGTTTTTAGCTCATGGGGACGTAGTGGTCGGAATTGCTATCTTCCATATTAAATTAAGTACCCCTCGATTAGGCAGCTTAATCTGCTCGTCATTAATTTTGCAAGGGAGCTGGTCAGACCATTATAATCTCAATTCTAAAAGAAAGAAAAAAAGGCACTCCTCCAATGGAATGTGAAAGTTGGTGGGCACCCGATGGAATCGGTTAGCCATGGTTTGAGAAAGGAAAAAGGTGGGGAGGAGTGCCAAAGCTTTATAAAAATAGCACCAATGTGCCAAATTTCAAAGAACTCGGAACCGCTCTCACTTGTTTATTATGGAAGATAGCAAGTCCCCATTACTAGTCGTTGACTTAGAACAACCACCTCTCAAAAGAAACTTTTATCTCTGTTTTACAAATGAAAAGCTCTAGCACATGTTAAATCACTGCTTCCCTCTGCGAAGGGTCATTCGTTTACTTTCATGTTGAGTCACCATCTTCTAACTTTTAAGCACTTCTTGAGAGCATAGCTGTTATTCTTAGTGTAATGTGCTTGTCCCAGAACACGGTTAATTGTGGTATAACTATGATGCTTGTATCTTTGATATTTCTACTTCTAGTCTTCCCTTGGACTTCAGAGGTGCCTCGGCATTTATGTTTTGCTCTACAAATAAAGGCAAGTGGGATACCATTCTCTCATATCATTTATGCATATTACAATCTTGTAGCTTCTCATGCACATGTTACTTGTTATTAGTGCGTTGGCACTCTTTCATAGCTCGCTTGACTATGAGGTGACATTAGTTGCATATTTCTTATTATGAATTGCCTGAGTACTTGATCACATAGTTAGTATATATACATCATATGAGCAAATGTGTTCATGAAAGTTTCTTTTATCGCTCTCAGCTGTTAACTGAATTGCTTGAGGACAAGCAAATAGCTAAGCTTGGGGGGAGTTGATACGTCCAAAACGTATCTACTTTCCCGAACACTTTTGCTATTGTTTCTCCTCTAATTTGTGTGTTTTGAATACAACTAACACGGACTGACGCTGTTTTCAGCAGAATTGCTCTGGTGTCTCGTTTTTGTGCAGAAATTCAACTTCCAATAAAAATTCGGGAAAAATCACCAAAAATCATATTTCACCAGAAGACCCATGAAGCCAGAAGACCGGAGGGAGAAGTGGCTCGAGGAGCCGTCACAAGGTGGTGGTGCGGCCCAGCCCTGGCCGCGCCACCCCTGTGTGAGGTGGCCCCAGGCCCCCTCTCGACCTCCTCTCTCGCGTACATATACCCCCTGACGACTTAAGATCGGGAAGACGGCATTTTTTCCCAGATAGACTTCCGCTGCGCCGCCGCCATCAGAAACCGCGATTCGGAACCAGAAACTCCGTTCTGGCACCCTGCCGGGACGGGGATTCGGAGGAGATCTTCATCACCATCACCATCGACGCTCCTCCATCGACCATCCATGATTCCCCCATCCATGTGTGAGTAATTCCCCCGCTGTAGGTGAGGGGATGGTAGGGATTGGATGAGATTGTTCATGTAATTTGATATGAGATTGATAGGGAAGAGTGCCTAGTATCTTTATTTAGTGCCTATGACATTGTTGCAACTTGTTGTGCTTAATGCTTGTCACTTTGGGCCCGAGTGCCATGATTTCAGATCTGAACATGTTATTATTTCTATGATGATACTTGTTGTTTATGGTCTTACCTACAAGTTGTATACACATATTGTTGTCCGGAACCCGAGGCCCCAAAGTGACAGAAATTGGGATAACCGGAGGGGATGGCTATGATGTGAG
The DNA here is from genome assembly GCA_007115705.1 of Dactylis glomerata. Taxonomy (NCBI): domain Eukaryota; kingdom Viridiplantae; phylum Streptophyta; class Magnoliopsida; order Poales; family Poaceae; genus Dactylis; species Dactylis glomerata. Next base: position 582,012 of record QXEO01000140.1, on the reverse strand, counting down.
GATCACATGTGTTCACCGAGTGCTAATGCTTTGCTCCGGTACTTTATTAAAAGGAGTACCTTAATTACCAGTAGTTTCCCTTGAGGCCCTGCTGCAACAGGCTGGTAGGACAAAAGATGTCGTGCAAGTTTCTCCTTGTGAGCACGTACGACTATATACGGAACACATGCCTATGATTGTTTGTACTAGGATGCTTTATCATTATTTGTCTGCAATGCCCGTATCTCATTGATTTCATGAATTATCTTATCCATGCAACGCCCGTTATCCATCCCTATGCCTACAGTATTTGTTCCTACTGTTCACAACCGTTACTTCTACTGCCACTATTTTACTACTGCTGTTACTGTTTCCCTACTGTCACTGCTATAAAACTGTTGCTACTGATAAACCGCTGCGAGTGAGACTGTTTCCAGGTGCAGGTGAATTGACAACTCATCTGTTAAGGCTTACACATATTCTTTGGCTCCCCTTGTGTTGAATCAATAAATTTGGGTAATACTTCCCTCGAAGACTGTTGCGATCCCCTATACTTGTGGGTCATCAATCTTGCATGCTCTCCGTTGTTAGTAGCTATCTTGGCCGAATAGTTGCCAGTGACTCCAAGAGAGGGTATTTATGCTCGATAGTGGGTTCATGTCTCTATTTCACCTGGGGGAGTGACAGAAACCTCTAAGGTGGTAGATGTGCTGTTGCTACTAGGGAGAAAACAACATTCATACGCTCAAGGGCATATGCTTTGTTTACATTACACGCTTTGCTTAATGCAATTATCTGTTGTTCGTAACTTAATACTTCTAGGGTGTTCGGATTGATATCCCCGGGAGTGGATTATTAGTCATAGATGCAGTTGGATGGCGGTCTATGTATTTTGTTGTATTGCCCAGAGTAAATCTCATAGTGATCTTCTTGACATATCATGTTATCTTTATTCTATCAATTGCCCAACTGTAATTTGTTTATCCATCATGTTATTTTATCTATGGAGAGACACCACTAGTGAACTGTGGACCCCAGTCCTATTTACATCATATTGCTATCACCTATTTACTTTTCCCGCACTGTTTACTTTACTCGCATACTTTACTGTTTTCCACTCGATACACTCATAACCTTTGTTTCAAGCAAACCGGTTAGATTGACAACCTCATCGCAAGTTGGGAACAAAGTATTTGTTTGTGTGTGTGCAGGTTCCACGACACCTTCAGTCGTCACCGTCTCTCCTCTCCTGTTCGATAAACCTTGGTTTCTTAAACTGAGGGAAAACTTGCCACTACACTCATCATACCTTCCTCTTGGGGTTCCCAACGGGCTGGTTATTCACCACGCACAAGGACTGTCTGCTCGCACGTCAACTACACTCCATCACACGTAGCACTCAGCGTCGGGCAAATGCCGAGGCTAGGAGAAACACACCATGCGCTGAATCAATCGCGATGCAGTGCCCACATACAGCAACATTTCCAACGATAAACCTGGCATCGGACACACATGGAAAACCTGCTACAGAGGGAACATCTTCGCCTCCTTGCTCCCCTTCAATGAGCATGCCAGAGTATACCATCAGAACCGACGGTAACACAAATGATCTTTACTCCCTATATTTATTTTTATGTCATGGCTCATTAAACCATCCTACTAACAAGATCAACAATGTTGTAGATGACATGGAGACCTTCCTAAGCGATATCATGGACGAGAATACCATCCCCGATGACGTCATGGACAATGAGTGAGAAGGTACTTATTTCAGCATTTCCATGGACCCTATCTGCTATGAGTCAAAATTAAAATACTAATGTGACATCCTATGCATATAGGTTCCGACACTGATGACATGGACCTCGAAACACCAACAGACCCATCTGCTGCGGAATCTATAGATCCTTTCGACTTTGTGTACTCAAACATCCCAAACAGCACGCACATCCTAAAACAGATGCCCAGTTGCCAACACTGTCATGCAAAGAACTTTGATCGTGAGACCGACGGTTTTTGTTGTCGAAATAGACAAATACAGCTGGTTCAACAAGAAACAGGGCCGATCCGGAGCTGGTGAGGCTATGGTCAAGCGCAGATGCAGACGCTCGCCATTTTCGAGAAAGCATACGATTCTTCAATGGCCACTTCTCATTCACAACACTTGGCGTCAGCCTAGACAACAACTGCACGAATATGAGGTCTGGGGTATACACGTTCCGAGCGCAAGGGTCGATGTACCACAACGTGCATTCATTTGGGCCAAACTCTCGCCCGGAACATCTACAACTATACTTCTACGACGATGATCCAAGCCTGATCCATCGCAAGGAAGCAACCAAGGAGCTGGACCAAGAGGTGGTCTGGAAGGTTGTGGACATACTGAGAGGAAACCCCTACTCCCAGCAGTTTAGGAGTTTGGGAGCCCATAGGGAAAACCTAGAGGACTACCGCATAGAACTGAATACCAACAAGAAGCTAGACCAATGGAGATACAATTTACCGGTGTCGTCTGAGGTGGCTGCGATTTGGGTCGAGGGGAGCAACCTGGCAAATAGGTTCAAGCGCAGCATTACCCTATACGGTAACAACAATGAGAGGCATAGTATACATGCCACACAAGCATGCTATGACCCGCTCTCATACCCCCTCTTCTTCCCCAGGGGGGAGCTCGGCTGGCATCCAAATATCCCTAAGGGCGAGACGAATTGGCATGTTGCGCAGCAATCAAGAGATGACCGTGAGGACGAAGGTTAGGATATTTAAGATAATTCTACATGTTTTTCATATACTTTTTGTATTTTACCTAACCTATTTTTCATGTCCTTCACACAGATGGAGGTGGCAATTTATGCGTCTCTGTCAGGGACTACTACTGTTACATGCTACAAACGCGTCCAGCTATATTCAACCCAGTACTACATGGCGGCCAGCTTTTCCAACAGTTTGCGGTCGACATGTACATAAAGATTGAGGGCTGCAGGTTAAATTGGATCAGGGACCACCAACCGGAGATACGCACCGATCTATATAAAGGCATTGTGGATAGCATAATGGCAGGAGAGACCCGACCAAGCGCGGTTGGCGCGAGGATTGTTCTTCCCTGGAAGGTTCCAGGGGGGTTCAGAGACATGAAGAAGAGGCATATGGACGCCATGGCGTTGGTGCAAACGTATGGCAAGCCCAACATCTTCTTAACGATGACCTGCAACCCTAACTGGCAGGAGATACAAGATGCATTGCTTCCTAGACAAACCTCACAGGACCGACCTGACATTGTGGTAAGAGTATTTAGGGCAAAGCTAGAGATGATGAAAGAGATGCTGACCAAGAAGAATATCCTGGGTGTTGTGAAGGCCTACGTCTACGTGGTTGAGTTCCAGAAGAGGGGCCTACCGCATGCCCATTTCCTGTTGATCATGGATTCAAAATATAAGCTCATTGTGCCAGAGCAGTATGACCGCCTCATATCCGCTGAGCTCCCGGACAAGAAAAAGTACCCAGAGCTATACGCCATTGTCGTGAAACATATGATGCATGGCCCATGTGGCGTCCTCAAGCCAAACAATGTGTGCATGCAAGATGGGTCATGCAAGTGTAGATATCCGCGGGCATTCAACGAGACCACCGTGCAAGGGAAGGACTCATACCCGCTTTATCAAAGACGGAAGAACGGCCATTGTGCAAAGGTCCGAGGTCAGATGCTAGACAATAGATGGGTTGTCCCTTACAACCCGTACCTCTTGCGGATGTTTGACTGGCACATCAACGTTGAAGTGTGCTCCAGCATAAAGGCCGTCAAGTACCTATATAAGTACGTATACAAGGGCCACGATCAAACATCGTTCAACATCGAGAAGCCAGATGCCGAAGGTAAAATAGATGAGATTAAGAGATTCGTTGATGCAAGGTGGATTACTCCACCGGAAGCCATGTGGAGGATATTCGGCTTCAAGCTCTATGAGAACCACCCATCCATCCTAGCGATGCCGCTTCATCTCCCAGATATGCAAATGGTCACGTTCAAAGCGGGAGAGAACCTGAACGATGTCGCCGCCCGAGAAAACCCATCCATGTTGACAGAGTATTTCCTGGCTAACGAAAAGCACGCGTGGGCTCGGGATATTCTTTACAAAGATTTCCCGGGAAGTTTCACTTGGCAACCAGCAAAGTATTGGAAGAAAAGGGACAGGGGTCAACAGGTAGGCCGAATCGTGTCAGCCCATCCCGCCGAGGGAGAACGGTACTTTCTGAGGGTACTGCTAAATCACGTACCAGGCTCAAAGTCCTTTGAAGATCTGAAAACAGTGGATGGTGTGCTATGTGATAGCTTTCGTCAGGCAGCCGAGAGGAAGGGTCTTGTCGAGGCAGACGACACGCTAGACGAGTGTCTTACGGAGTCAGAGCAATACGCCATGCCAGCCTCACTCAGAAGGCTCTTCGCGATGATCCTGGTATTCTGTGAGCCTGGAGATGTGTGTGGTCTTTGGGATAGGCACATTGAGGCGATGTCTGACGACTATCGACGCAAACACACGTGTCCAAAAGAAGTGGAGCAAAAGGTCCTGCTAGATATAAGGGGAATGCTGCAGTCCATGGGCAAAGACATAGAGACGTACCCTCTACCAGACATCGATGAGGCTTATGACAACACAGAAGGCGAGGCTAGGGAGGTCATCGAGGAGACCAATATCAACGTAGACGAGGAAGACGCTTCTCTAGCAAGCTCACTAAATGAAGAGCAGAGGCTTGCCTATGATGACATACTAGTGGCAGTTGAAGGTGGAAATGGGGGTGTTTTCTTTGTGGACGGCCCAGGAGGAACAGGGAAGACTTACCTATACAGGGCACTGCTCGCTACGATTCGGGGCGAGGGAAAGATCGCGGTGGCCACAACAACATCGGGAGTCGCCGCTTCCATCATGCCAGGAGGCAGGACAGCCCACTCGAGGTTTAAAATCCCACTAAACCTTGAAGAAGGAAAATCATGTAACTTCACTAAGCAGAGTGGGACAGCCAAGCTACTGAGGAAGGCTTCGCTAATACTATGGGACGAGGCAACGATGACAAAACGGCAGGCAATTGAGGCATTGGACAGAAGCATGCACGACATAATGGAATGCCGAGATCGACCATTCGGGGGCAAGACTATTGTGTTTGGTGGGGACTTCAGGCAGGACCTTCCGATAGTGAGGAAAGGGTCACGGGGTCAAATAATAGACGCAAGTCTATGGAGCTCGAACCTATGGAAGGGCATGCGCAAGCTAAAGCTCGTCCAGAACATGAGGGCGCAAAAAGACCGGTGGTTCACGGATTACCTTCTAAGGGTGGGCAACGGCACCAAGGAAACTGACGAGGAAGTAAACATACAGCTACCCGAAGATATATGTGTGTTGTCTACGGGAGACGTAGCTGACATTAAGAAGTTCATTGACAAAGTAACATCTGCATTATAGTAGGTTGTTGCTATATAGCAGATGTTACTTTGTCTACTATAAAAATCAACAGACAAGAAATGATTATGCATACAATAAAACGATAGATAGACAATAATAAAGGTAGGTCCAGTATATAGCAACAACCTACTCCATATCCATGCAGCAAGAAAAGCTTTTTCATCAAGGACACCCATTCTTTTGACACCAATAGTGGCTCGAGCTACTGACATCTCTTGTAGGCCCTGAACAGCAAGTAATTTGTTCCCGGAAAAGGATGACTACATATATTAGGTAGCAAAACCAAAAGCAATTAAGAACTGAAACAGAAGTTAAATATATACACCTTAATAAGTTCTTTTTTGGCTTGGTCAAGCTCATCATTGGTCCTTCGTTCCACAATAATAAAACAATATAGTTTTTGCAAGTTAATTTACATGGTCTTCCCCAAGAAAACAAACCACCAACACCCAGAAGTGTCTGTAAAAGACAGAATGGTTTTTTTAAGTAAAACCATGATGGTGCATGTCAGTATAAGTGGTTTACTGAAATGACAGAAAAAATGAAGGAATGACAACGCCCGACAAAATCAAGTCTTAATAAGAAATACAGATGCAATGCCATATTGTTATTTTCTGCCGCGGTTGATATTCCTTGTAGCATAAATCAAACAAGACGACGGTTGATATTCAACATTACATATTTAGCATCCTGTTCATTCTGGCGTACCTCTTTCTGAAGATGGGCTACATCCCTTGTAGAACTAGAATGTGGCACCAGGCAGCACTGTACTCTACATAACAATTTTTGACTACCTACAATAAGAAACTCACGATTCAAGACAATTGGCAGAAAACTGGTGCAACTTAAGGTGTGCCCCCCAAAATGCCAAAATCCATGAGAAGTTGAATCACAGAATATGACTGGACATCGGCCTTACCCGAGAAGCCATAGCCTTCTCGTGTCAATTCGGTGGATCCACCGAATAGCGGCCATGGCTCTTGCCGAAGAGATGTTAATGAGGTCAACTGAACACCGAGAGTCTGCATGACGGCCTTCCTTCCAAAATCTTAACAGCTTGTGAAATTCGAGCCGTAAATCAGCGAAGGTCGAAATGTAAGTATGAAGGTGGAAACGGGAGGACACGCACAGGCGCGTTGTGGAGCTGCAAATTAGAGGGCTAGCCATGGGCGTGCATGCTGCATCACAACAGCTAGCGCTAGGTTTCACGCCGGGTAGATGCTACTGAGCAACCGGAGCATCGGATTTGACTTTTAAGTGAGAGGGAGCGAGGATTTACCACATTTTCCTCACGCTGGCGGCCTAGCGCCGACGGCGATGCGCGGACGCCGATGTGGGGCACGTCGAGGCAGGTCAACCGCTGCCTTGCCCCAAGACTCCAGGAAGCGCCTATTGCCCTGCCTCTTCTTGAGATTCATCGCGCCCTCGATGCCGGCTGCGAGCGCCGTAACATCCACAACGACAGCGAGACGGGGCGAAGCTATGGAGGGGATGAGGCATCAAAGAGCACCCAGTCGAGCCTAAGCGCCTAGCAGGGGAGCATAAGCCTGAGAGATGGCCGGAATCGAGCGCCGCGGTGGGGATTTTGGCTACAGGAACTGAGGATTGGGAGAAGTGAGTGAGGGAAAAGTGACTGAGTGAATCGCTTGCCTTAGTCTGCTTCACATATCTTTCTTACACATAGTTGACCCAGACCAAGTATGTACAATTTACTTTTTTTTGAACAGTACAATTTACTTGAATGAGCACATAAAGAGAAGGATGACTGTACACAACAGCCAATAAAACATTTGGAACATGGGATTAAAAGAAAATCTCTACAATATAAAGACATTAAATTTAAATTTTACTTCTATTTATATTTATATACATTTGTGAAGATAATAAGCCTCAATACAATGAAAATTAAGGGGATAAAAAATCAAGTTTGAGGTGTGCGTAGAGTATTCTCGTTCTTGTTTCTATGCATGTTTTAGACATCAAACATAATTTCATATCCAACGTATGGTTTGCTTTAGTATATAATGCAAATAAAATAGATATTATCAATCATTAAAAAACAATATGCTTGGAAGATACCAACAAAAAAAAACAGCGCACAACAATCGACTGTTAACCTAACATTTATACGTATCGTAAAAAAAACTTAATAGCCCATAGCAACGCACAAATTTTTAACTAATAGTGGGTAGATTCAATTTATCGGGTTGAACTTTCAAAGATAGTATATATTATTTTTGACAAGCCAACGACAGGATGAAGACGATCCGGATAAGAGGAACAGAAAAGGGAGTAGGGGAACGGAGCAGCAGGATGCTAGGACGGCGGGGGCGGCGACGGACTGGCCGCTTTTGTCCGTTATGTTTTTCCTCGAAGCCGTGGGTGTTCACTTAGGGAAATTAATTAGCTGGGCATTGGGACGCCGTGGGCTGTCCGTTCCCACTTACAGGTCTAAGCTAGAGGAGAGAGATTGAGAGTGAAGGTTTGAGAATTTTTTTGACAAAACAAATGCGGGGGTCTTTGGCTACCGTGTCTCAGTCTCAAATTACAAATTCTTTTAGCAGATTATGTTTTCCACCTAAAAATATTTGGTAGATCTACTCAGAGGAATAACATAATATTTGATTTTAAATTCAACTGATTAATATACTTTTTACTATATAATATCCAAATATTACATATATTATGGATAATAATTTGAGACATATTTTAATTTGTGAATCAAAATCTGATAAAACAAAAAATATGTCGACCATTTGAAAAAGAAGTATTGGGCTACACCTATTATGTCGAGACTTATTGTATTATCGTTGTTAGAGAGTATAACTATTACATATAGAGAGACCAAAGCAACGTACGAGAATTTTATTAATATATAACCAAATATATATCAAAAACTTATTCTCAAATAAAAGATTTTTCTATGTATTTTAAAACTATTATGAATGATTATTATGTGAATGTGGATAATTATGTTGTATCACTTAAGTAAGGATAAAATTACACCATATAATCAATTTTGCGAAAATTTTAGGATATGCCAAATAAAAAACAAGGGGTAAAAAATAAATGAGGTGTGCGTACAGTATTATCATTATTCTTCTATGCATGTTTGATAAAATCACATATAATTTAATATCCCACATGTGGTTGAAGGAAATATGCCCTAGAGGCAATAATAATATTGTTATTATCATATTTCTTGTTCATGATAATGTTTATACTCCATGCTATAATTGTATTAAGCGGAAACATTAATACTTGTGTGGTTTATGAACAACACCGTGTCCCTAGTATTCCTCTACTAGACTAGCTCATTGATTAATGATGGTTAAGGTATCCTAACCATAGACATGAGTTGTCAATTAATAATGAGGTCATGTCATTAGGAGAATGATGTGATGGATAGACCCAAATAAAGCACAGCAATTAGATCGTGTCATTGTGTTCATCTTTGCGAAGCTTTTCCTATGTCAAGTATTGTATTCCTTAGACCATGAGATAATGCAACTCCCTGGTATCGGAAGAAAGCTTTGAGATCATCAAACGTCATCCCATGAAAGGGTGATCATAAAGGTGTCTCTCAGGTGATTGGAAAGTACTTGTTGGGTTGCATGTATCGAGATGGAATTTGTCCCTCCCAAGTCGGAGAGATATACTTCGGGCCTACTCGGTAATCGATATCAACATCGCTTGCAAGCACGTGGTTAAGGAGTTAATCATAAAGTGATATCGGATTACAGAATGAGTAAAGTACTTGCTGTGAACGAGATTGAACTAGGTATGGCGATACCGACGATCAAATCTCGGGCAAGTAAAATATCGTGAGACGAAGGGAATACATATATGGGATTAATTGAATCCTGGCATCGTGGTTCATCCGATATGATCATCGATGAATATGTGGGAGTCAATATGGGTTTCCAGATCCCGCTGTTGATTATTGATAGAAGATCATGTCTGCATATTCTTGAACCCGTAGGGTCACACACTTAACGTGCATCGACGCTAGGATAGAATGGATAATTGGTTTATGAGTTTTTTGTTCGGAGTCTCGGATGAGATCCAAGACATCACGAGAGGTTCCGGAATGGTCTGGAGAATAAGATTCATATAATGGAAAGCAGTTTTTGGGTTTCAGAAAAGTTCTGAACTTTTTCGGTAGAGTACCGGAATATTCTAGAAAGTTCCGGAGGGCTCCATGGTGGGGCCCACATGCCCCAAAGGGTCCACATGGACCAAAGGGTTTTCTTATGGGCCAAGGCAAAGGAAACTTGGGGGACAAGTTAGCCCTAGAGTTTTCTTAAGGGCTAAGGCAAAGGAAACTTGGGGGACAAGTTAGCCCTTGAGTTTTCTTAAGGGCTAAGGCAAAGGAAACTTGGGGGGCAAGTTAGTCCTAGAGTTTTCTTAAGGGCTAAGGCAAAGGAAACTTGGGGAATAAGTTAGCCCTAGAGTTTTCTTAAGGGCTAAGGCAAAGGAAACTTAGGGGGTAAGTTTTCTCCCTGGGGTCCACCGGCTTGACTTGGAGGCTAAGGCAGCCCCCTTGGACACCCCTCTTGACCTATAAAAGGGGGTGGAGAGGGCTAGAGCATGCTAACCTGAAACCCTAGCCGCCGACCCAACTGCTGTCCTCCACATCTCTCTCTCGCGACTACGCGCAGGTAAAGCCCTGCTGCAGAAACTCTCCACCATAAGCACCACACCATTGTGCTGCTAATCCAATCTATCTCTCCACCATACTTGCTGGACCAAGGAAGGAGGAGACATCGTTGCACCGTACGTGTGCATCTCTCGGATGCGCCGCCACTTGCGATGTTGGATCGGATCGGATCGCGGGGAGGAGACGGCTAGTACAACTACATCATCCACGTTCTGTCAAACGTTTTCGTTGCGCGTTTTCTTCAAGGGTACGAAGATCTCATCTACCTCTCTCGTTGATTACATCTCCTAGATTAGATCTTGGCTTTCTTGTTCGCATCCGTAGGAAATTTTTTGATTTACTATGCTGCGAAACCCTTCAGTGGTATCAGAGCTAGATCTATGCGTAGATGTGTTTCACGAGTAGAATGCAACATGCTTGTTGCGGGCGTTGATGTTTTCTGTTGCAAACCTCTCTTTGTGATTTCTTATGGCGCGGCATAGTGAGATCGAAGCGGTCCAGGCCAACCTTACGCGACCTCGTTCGCGAGACCGGCTTCGCACTTGACGTGTGGCTTATTCCACACATGCGGCTGGTGGATGCCAGTTTCTCTCACTATAGTAGTTATGAGATTTACAACGGATGTTAGCAACCATAATATCACCGTTGTGGCTTTTCGTAGGTAAGAATCGTTCTTAGCTTATTACTCCCATAAGCCACGTAAAACATGCAACAACAAAGTAGAGGCGTCTAACTTGTTTTTGCAGGGAGTGTTTTGTGATATGGTATGGCCACAAGATGTGATGTGCTATATGTGATGTATGCGATGATCATGTTTTGTAATATTTCACGACTTGCATGTCGATGAGTTCACAACCGGCAGGAGCCATATGGTTGTCTTTATAATTATATATGACCTGCGTGTCAACTTATTATACGCCATGTAATAGCTTTATTTTATCGCTAAGTAGTTAGCAATAGTTATAGTTGCTATTCGTGGTGGAGGCAATCATGATGGAGTGATGGAGATCATGCCAGCGCGCACAAGATGGAGATCATGGCGCAGAGATTGGCTATTCCATGTCACATAAAATTATATGCATGTGATGTTTATCCTTTTATGTATCTTATTTTGCTTTGATCGCGACGGTAGCATTATAAGATGATTCCTCACTTAAAGATCAAGATAAAATTGTGTTCTCCCCTCGTATGCACCGTTGCGAAAGTTCGTCGTGTTCAAGCATCTCGTGATGATCGGGTGCTATAAACTCTACGTTCACATACAACGGGTGCAAGCCAGTATTTGCACATGCGGAGATACTTGGGTTTGACTTGACGAGCCTAGCATGTACAGATATGGCCTCCGAACACACGGACCGAAAGGTCAAGCATGAGTCATATGGATGATATGATCAACATGTTGATGTTCACCATTAAAGCTACATCATTCACGTGATGATCAGTCTCGGTGTAGTGAATTTGGATCATGCTTCACTAAACAACTTTGAGGGATGTTGAATTTAGTGGGAGTTCATTAGTAATTTGATTAACTTGAACTTATTATCATGAACTAAATCTTGATGTATTTGCATAAGTCGTTGTAGTCTTTGGCACCGTTTCCCACCAACACTTAGCTTAATTGAGTTAAAAGAACTATAGAATTCTGGATTATCACTTTACGGTCTAGTACCGTTTAGTTAGAATGTCAAGAGTAAGGATTAAGTCTTATTGCAAACTTTAGCAAACCTCACTTGCTCCATGTGATTTAATAAGTTGTATTAATCTAAGAGCAATGATTCAAGTTTAGCATCTAAGATCATGTTTGCCTCCATGAGAAATTGATCTTCAAAATTGTTTGAGAATCAAAGTGATCATCGAGCTGAAAGAATTGTTTCAGAAAAAAACAAGAAGTGAAATATATTTGATATCTAAAACTTTGATTGTTTGCAAAATGATGAAGTATAATTTAGTAAAAGAACATATGCTCATATTGTATGACTATATGCGAAGATTGAAGATGCTAGGCGTCCTGATCACCCAAAATTTTGGGAACTAATATTATACTTGCATTTATCCTTATAAGCTATAGTAGTTTCATCATGAAAGTTGTCATGATAAGATGAATGATAGGGTATTGGCTAAACTATTTTTGCTATACCAAAAGATTGCTAAAGAATAGAGTCTGGAAGAATACCAATCATATGATGATGGCAATCCACTTCAAAGTGCGAAATCCAAGGCTATTAGTATTTGACTAAATATCCTTTGGACTATGTGTCAAATGATTGACACCACTATTGATGTCGATAGATTCTTCTAAATTGAGAGGAAATGCTAAATAGGATCTGCAAAAGTATTTGGTAGAAAAGGAAAAAACTAGAAATGTCTAGCTTAGGTATATAAATGATATACATGTTATAGATGTATACCTTGCTAGCACATAATTCTTGGGTATTGGATACTAGATTGTTGGTATGAAATGTCATACAAAGCAACAATACAAGAACTATGATGGCCTAAGTAACTAGCAAAAGGAATGTGGTAATGATGTGCGCCGAGAAATAAATAAAAGTGTTATTGTGCTTCTCGTCGGTATCAAACCTAGCCTTCGAGATTTGATTGAACTTGATAATTGTTTTATTGTTCCGGTATTATGAGAGCAATGGTTGTTCAAATTATTACCGTCTTCCATAATCGATGGATAGATTATTATTATCTTATTGGTAAAATATATATTTATAACACTGATGCTAAAGGTCGCAAGACAAAATAAATTTCACTTATATATGACACCGCCGTTTAAGTCATATTGGAAACAAAACATGAAAGAAATTCTATATTGATAGAATTTTGAGTCATTTGATTTTGAATTGATTGACGCTTGTGAGACTTTTCCTAAAGATGATTAAACTTCATTCATGGGCCATGGACAGAACAAGCGACTAACTAAATGGAGATCATACATGTTGATGTATGTAGTCCATGGTGTGAATTCGATCATGGTGTATTTTCTATTTCATCAATGACTCGAATAGATGTATGGTATATCTGCTAGATGAGATAGAAGTATGAAACAATTGAAATTGTTCAATTTATGAAGTGGAAATTGTTGTAACAAGAAAATTCAAGTTTTTATGATTGGATCATAAAGAAGAATATTTGAGTTACAAGTTTAGCAAGCATCTAAGAGTTAGAGGAATTGTTCCACAAACTTGCATCGTGATAAACACCATAGGAGTATGGAGTTTTCGATGGATGTAATCAAACCTTGTTTGACATGGTTAGATCAATGATGAAATAAAACTACCAATATAATTTGTGGATTATGCTTTAGAGACTACCGCTTTTCACTGAATAGAGCACCATCATAATCCGCTGAAATGACACCGTACAAGTTATAGTTGTCTTTTCTTAAATTTTGGTATGCATGGCATATGTAAAATGTTTACAACCAAAATCGGATTAGTAAGTCTTTGTAGGTCATCCCAAAGAATGTGAATGGGTATTCCTTCTACTATGAACCCAAACACATAGTGATTGTCACTTAAAAGTGAATTTCTTATGAAGGAGTTTTCTCGCGAAAGGTTTAAGTGGGAGGAAAATAGAACTTGATGAGGTTATTGAACCTGAGCAAGATGAGCAAAGTAGCGCAGCACGGAAAATGTTCTGGAAGTGGCAACTGCATTCATGGCTCCCGCACCTACAATATGTTGTAGTCATGGACATCAAAGTTCCTATTTAACCAAGTTGGTCGTAATCAAATAGTAAGATTTGAGGACAAGATATTATTAGATAATAGTAACCAACAATATACAAAGAAGAGATGATGGGCCCAGACTTCGTCATATGAATTATTCTAGCAACAATTACATATTGAGATATGATAGTTGAATAAATGACATGACCCAATGGGTTTTGTTGATTCAAAGGTTGCCAGATATGTATGCAAACTTCTATGGTAGAAGTAAGCATAGCGAAGTTGGAATCTTCAATGATGAAAATGTTAAAGTGTTAATTTCATCAAGATATTTGAAGATGCTTGTATTACAAGAAAGTAAGTGGGAGCGCTAAGACATATTTCTAATACTTTATGTAGGTGACATATCGTTTATTGGAAATAATGTGTTTTTCTTGATATTGTTAAGTTTTTCATTAAAATTAGTTTTTGATGAAAGGCTTAGGTAAAACCAGAATATTAAGCATCAATGTCTATGCAGATAGATTGAGGCACTAATATAGTTTTGCCAGAGTACATAGATGAAATATTGAATTTGTTCAATATGGAAACAATAAGAACGGTTCTTGTTGCATGGAAGAGGTTGGAGCAAGAATCAATTGTTTTGACACTTGATGAGTGAAACCACAAGAATGATTTTATCAATCTTGTATACCATGATATGTAGATACAGATGTGTCCAATGCTCTAAAGGTTATAGCATTCATATGATGATCGTTGGACAATAGTAAAGATATTCTTATGCACTTTCAAAGAAGTAAGAATATGTTCTGTATGCAGAAGTGACAAATGGTTCATTGCAATGAGTTACATTGGCTTTGTCACAAATACAAGTAAAATTTTATCTCAATTTTAAGCTATTTGTTTTGAGTTAGAAGGTGGCCTAATAAGATGGAAGAAAGTTCCATGATGACTTGGATGAGTTCCAATGTTAATATTGTGTCGGACACTGCAACGAGGGCTAAGTATATAATTGCTTTAGAAGCGGCATAAAAGATGCAAAGTAGATAGTGATAATCCAACTTCTTTGTGGCATTGTCGTCTTGGTCATATTGGCGTAAAATGCATGAAGAAACTCCATTCTGATGGACTTTTGGAGTCTCTTGATTTTGAATCATTTGACACGTGCGAGCCATGCCTCATGGGCAAGATGATCAAAACCTCGTTCTCCGGAATAATGGAGCGAGCAACGGACTTATTGGAAATCATACATACCGATGTGTGCGGACCAATGAGTATTTCGGCGTGCGGTGGATATTGCTATTGAAAGGATCGTATGAGCGACTAGAGGGAGGGGTGAATAGGAGCTACCCAAATTTTTACTTCTTTTCAAGTTAAGGCTAGACAAAAAGGTAAATTCTCTAGATGTGCTACTAAGTGAATTTACCTAGAGTGATAAGCAAACTAGCAATAACAATATAAGTAAAGGTACGAGTAAAGGATAGAGGTAACCACAATGGAGACACGAAGACACAAGGATGTATTCCCGTAGTTCCTTCCTTGTTACGGGAAGTACGTCTACGTTGGAGAGGTGTGGTGCCACAAAGGCCACCAACGCCACAAAGGCTCACCCTATTCTCCGGTGAACAAGCCACAAAGGCGAGTTCACGCTCCACTAAGCGATGCCCTTGAAGGCGGCACGAAACCTTTACACAAAGTATTGGGGCAAGCTCCACAACTCAATTGGAGGCTCCCAATAGGCCCACCAAGCTCTTACACACAAAGTTAAGCTTGGAGGACGGCTTCTTCCGGCTAGAAATCCGATGAATCACACAAGTTACAAGCCCCTCAACAAAGAGAGGGGGGAAATCAAATCGCCTTGGTGGAAGTGTAGATCTAGGTCTTCTCCCTCAAATCCCAAAAGGGCTTTGAGTTCTATTGGCTAGGGAGAGAGAACTAGGGCTTTGAAGCTTTGGAACAATGGAGGAGAGAGAGTTGAAGTCGCAGCCAGCTCTTGAGGAAGAAGAAGGCTTTATATAGTCCTCCACGAAATGTAGCTGTTGCTGGTCGACTAGGGCCGGAGTCTCCGGCCAGGAGGGCCGGAGTCTCCGCCCTAAGTGACTCCAGGGCCGGAGACTCCGGCCAGAGACAAAAGTCTCCGGCCCAACTCCGGCCTGGTCTCTGGAGCGAACAAGCCCTTGGCAAACCCTAGCCCAGCCAGACAGACCGGAGTCTCCGGCCCTGGGGACCAGAGTCTCCGGACACAGCATGCCAGCCCGGAGTCTCCGGCCAGAGACAGAAAGTCTCCGAGCCAACTCCGAACGGGCATCTGGCGCGTCCGACACTGGGGGTTGCCAGGGCGAGTCCCCTAGGCTGGAGTCTCCGGCCACCAAGGCCGGAGTCTCCGCCCTAGAAGAGACAACAGCAGCACTTCGTGGATGACCTCTCCACTGTTTCCACCTTCGCGAAGCACCCTAAGAGACAACTAAGCCCTAACTCCACTACTAGACTACGGGCTTCGATCTTTTCTTCCTTTTTGGGGTTCATCTCCGCGAGATCCTGAATTAACCTAGAAAATCTGCAGAACTTTAATAGAATGGTTAATTCGCCAAATGTTGTTAACAAACACCAAAATACATTTATTAGGGAAATGCTCTTTCAATCTCCCCCTTTTTGGTGTTTGATGACAACATCCGGATTTGCAAGATATAAGCACAATAAAATAAAATATATAGCCAAAGCTCCCCTACTTGTGTGCACAACACCATTTGCATTTGAATATGAGCCACACAAGTAAGAATCATCACTCCCCCTATATATTTCACAATTATACCAAGTGCAAGTAATAATATGTGAGACTAACCATAAGCATATAAGTAAGACTAACACGATAGCACACAATAATAGTAGTCTTACTAGTAATAGAGATACTTAAGTCTCACAACCATAAAACTGTACCACACACACGATATAGTTCAACACAAGATAGATGAGACCCAACATGAAAGTCCATGAAGTTGTGTCTCGACCAAGGCAACGCAAACGAAGTGCAAATCCAAATAACCACCCCATGCAAATCCCAACGAAGACAACCTAGTAGAGCTACTTCTCCCCCTTTGGCATCGAGACACCAAAAAGGGAAAAGAGCGATGCTACACGCCCATGAGATCACTCGTCGTCTTTATCCTCGGGCTCATCCTCGGAACCGGCATCGAAGTCCTCATCTCCTTCTTCAGGATCATTAGAAGCCATGGGCTTCTTGCCATGACGCACATTGGAGGTGCCAGAGGTGACCTCCTCAAAGGCTTGCCAGTCAGTCAGACCCTTGCTGGAGAACTAGATGGAGGAGATGAAGAGCATATTTACCGGAGTCCATGGCACAAATTGGTCGATGGGAAGGTTCCCACAACCACAAGGAGGAGATTGGCCGGTGGCACGGCGGATCCCGGGGCTTGGGAGAGCTCTGGGCGGCGATCTTCGAAGAGGGGGCGGCAGGGGGCGAGTATGGGGCACGGGGGTGGATGGGGAAGAATGAACCGTTCTTCCCCACCCCGTGCCCTAAGTGTGTTTTTGAAACTGCCCGGGCCAGAGTCTCCGGCCCACCGGAGTCTCCGGGCTATAAGCCCCGGAGTCTCTGGCCCCCCTCGACCAGATCAACATTTATGGTGTTGAAGGACATGTCATTTAGAGATTAGGTATGTTTGAGGATGAGATGGGCTTGGGATGGACACATTGTCACTGTGTGGTACAAAATGCTCATGTTTGCAAACATGCAAACAAAATCAAATAAGACCAAACATGAGCATGTTCCCATAAAAAGATAAGACAATAAAATCAAATGGGAAACTCCTCCACTACGGAGGTTGGTGACCAAAAAGACCACCATGTATGAGTATATAGGTATGGCACCGCGAAGATATATCTTGGGCCCAAAACCTAGACTCATCGATTAAGCTCAAGAATGTCACAAATGACAAGATAGAACAATACGCTTACTCTTGGCATTATGGGGGGAGGGATAGCCCAATCAATTAGGACCGCACTCCCCCTATTTCCATGCCCACATCTAGAACAACACACACATTAGAGTATGGGAGTAAATGCACCTAGCTCAAGCCACATTGCTTGAATCAATGATATTTAGTTCATGCCTCAATTCCCGGAATCTTGCTTCATCAAGAGGCTTCGTGAATATATCGGCAAGTTGCTCATGAGTGCCAACATAAGATAGATCAATATCTCCACGGTTGACATGATCCCGAATGAAATGATGACGAATCTCAATATGCTTCATCTTGTTGTGTTGCACCGGGTTGTGAGCGATCTTGATTGCACTTTCATTATCACATAAAAGAGGCACTTTGTCAAAAATGACACCGTAATCCTTCAAGGTTTGCCTCATCCATAAGAGTTGTGCACAACAACTAGCCGCGGCTACATATTCGGCTTCGGTGGTAGAGAGAGACACACAATTTTGTTTCTTTGATGACCAACACACCAAAGACCTACCAAGAAATTGGCAAGCCCCGAAGGCTGATTTCCGTTCCACTTTGTCTCCCGCCCAATCCAAATCTGAGTAACCTACAAGATCAAAACTTGCTCCCTTCGGGTACCAAAGACCAAAGTTAGGGGTATGCACTAAATATCGAAAGATTCTCTTGACCGCCACTAAGTGGCTTTCCTTTGGTGCGGCTTGAAAATGTGCACAAACTCCCACACTTAACATAATGTCCGGTCTAGATGCGCAAAGGTAAAGCAAGGAACCAATCATAGATCTATAGAGTTTTTGATCCACTTCTTTACCATTAGGATCGAGATCAAGATTAACCTTTGTTGGCATGGGAGTCTTTGCACCTTTGACTCCTATCATCTCGAACCTCTTGAGCATGTCTTGGGTATATTTGGCTTGGTTCACAAACGTTCCTCCCTTCAATTGTTTAACTTCAAATCCAAGGAAGAACTCCAATTCCCCCATCATAGACATCTCAAACTTGTCGGTCATGAGCTTGGCAAACTCATTATTGAAAGCTTTGTTAGTAGAACCAAATATAATATCATCAACATATAATTGGCAAATAAAAAGCTCCCCATTGACCTTCTTAGTAAAAAGAGTAGGATCAATCACCCCAATTTCAAAACCACGATCAACCAACAACTCTTTAAGGTGCTCATACCATGCACGTGGGGCTTGTTTGAGGCCATAGAGCGCCTTATCAAGTTTGTAAACGTGGTTGGGAAACTTAGGGTTTTCAAAACCTGGGGGTTGCTTCACAAAAACCAATTCATTTAAGGGACCATTGAGAAATGCACTTTTAACATCCATTTGTTGAAGTTTAAAGTTATGATGTGATGCATATGCAAGTAAGATGCGAATGGATTCAAGACGGGCAACGGGAGCGAAAGTTTCACCAAAGTCAATACCCTCAACTTGGGAGAAACTTTGAGCCACCAATCTTGCCTTGTTACGAATGACTATGCCATTTGCATCTTGCTTATTCTTGAAGATCCACTTGGTCCCAATGACATTACGGCAATCTTTAGGCCTTTCTACTAGAGTCCAAACTTTGTTGCGCTCGAAGTTGTTGAGTTCCTCATGCATGGCATTAAGCCAATCCGTATCCTCAAGCGCTTCATAAACTTTCTTGGGTTCTACACAAGAGACAAAGGCATGATGAGAGCTAAAGTTAGAAAGTTGCCTCCTTGTAGAGACACCTTTACGAGCACTCCCAACCACATTTTCCAAGGATATGCTTCTTCGTCGAAGAACGGACTCAAGCTTCTTCTCACGGCGAGTGCGAGCCTCAAGAGGAGATTCTTGAGAGACTACTTGATCATCTTCATGATCACTGTTCTGGTCCTCGCCTTGACCATTTGGATTGCCTTGATCATCAAGTGGCCCATAGCCACGGAATTCCGAAGGATCTTCATCAAGGCCTTGATCATCCCCGGAGACTCCGGTATCCATACCCGGAGACTCCGGTATAGGCCGGAGAGTCCGGACCACAGGGGCCGGAGACTCCGGGCAAGATTGCTCAGTGGGATGATCTTGAGGTTGAGGGTGCGCAGCTTGTCTTTGGTCAATGTCCTGTGGATGTTCAGTAGGTGAAGGCTCCACTTGTGTAGAGCATTGTCCTTCTCCTTCGGCCAAAAGGTGTTCCTCAATGGGCCGGAAGAATCCGACACCCATTCTTCTTATGGCTTGGGGAGGAATTTCGTCACCTACATCACGAACACCACTTTGTCCCACAAAGGAACCATTATCCTCATCGAATCTCACATTACAAGTCTCTATAACATGCCCGGTGGACTTGCTATAGATCCTATAGGAATGTGAGTCCGTGGAGTAACCAACAAACATACTCTCTATAGCTTTAGAATCAAATTTTGACAAACGAACACCTTTCTTAAGATAGAAACACTTACAACCAAATACCCGGAAGTACTTGATGTTGGGCTTTTGCCCGGTAAGAATTTCATATGGAGTCTTGTTCAAGTTCTTGCGGAGATAAAGCCGGTTGGTGGCATGGCATGCGGTATTAATAGCTTCGGCCCAAAAGTTGTATGGAGACTTGAACTCCGCCAACATGGTTCTTGCCGCATCCATAAGAGTCCGGTTCTTCCTCTCGGCAACTCCATTTTGTTGCGGGGTATATGCAGCGGAATATTGATGTTTGATACCCGCATCACTAAGAAACTCATTTAGGGAGTAGTTCTTGAACTCGGTGCCATTGTCACTTCTTATAGTCAATATGGTGGTATTGAATTGATGCTCAACTTCGGTGGAAAAGTCTTTGATGGTTTGTTGGGTCTCACTTTTAAACTCAAAGAAATAAACCCAAGTGTATCTTGAATAGTCATCGACAATCACCAAGCAATACTTCTTGCCACCAAGACTTGCATACGTGGGAGGTCCAAAGAGATCCATGTGAAGGAGCTCCAAGCATCTCTTGGAAGAGATAATAGTTTTGCACGGATGACTTGTTTCATGCATTTTCCCTTCAACACATGCCCTACAAACACGATCTTTGGCAAAAAAAACATCCTTTAGTCCGAGTATGTGGCCGCCGGTGTAGAGATTTTGCAAAGCTCTCATATTGACGTGGGCTAACCGGCGATGCCAAAGCCATCCCACGTCGGCCTTAGCAATTAGGCATATCGCGGCCGTAGTGGGTTTCTCCGAGAAGTCCACCACATACAAGCCATTTTCGACATACCCAACAAAGGCAACCTTGAGAGACTTACTCCACATGACGACCACAATATCAACATCAAAATATGTGGCATAGCCCATTGTAGCAAGTTGATGAACGGAAAGTAAGTTATAACCAATGGTTTCGACAAGCATGACATTCACTAGGGACACGTCCGGAGTGATCACCACCTTACCGAAACCAAGTACCTTAGAGGATGACTTATCACCAAAAGAGACCGTGACATTTGAATTATTTGGCTTTAGATCTTTCACAATATCTTTGCTTCCGGTCATGTGGCTTGTGGCACCACTATCAATAATCCATTTTCCTCCTCCGGAAGCAATGTCCTACAAGAGATCAATTCTTGATTTTAGGTCCCCATTTTTGGATGGGTCCTCTTTTGTTAGTCACAAGAATCTTAGGTACCCAAATAGCATATTCAATATAACCATCATAGGGACCAACATATTTAGCATAGACATCACCATAATAATCCCTAAGAAGAACATAATGAGGGTTATATTTTTCTGCAAAATTATTGTGAGAAGGGCCGGAGACTCCGGCCTTTGGGGGCGGAGACTTCGGGGTAGATGAACTAACTGGAGACTCCGGAGCCTTTGACCCGGAGACTCCGGTCTGCTCGATTTTCTTCTTTCCATTCAGCTCCTCCCACTCCTCCTCGGTGTAACAAATATCAAATGGGACATGAGGAGTAGGAGCAGCAGCAGGCTTTGTCTTCTTCTTGTTCTTCTTATTCTTCTTCTTCTTTGAGGACTCGGCCATCAAACAAAGATCCCCTTTCTTTGAGGACACGGCAACAAATCCGAGGCCCTCCTTTCCCTTGAACAATCTTTGATTGTTCAAGAGATCATTGAGATTCTTCTCTCCTTGAATGCAAGTAGCAAGGCCCTTAGCAAGATCGGCCTTCAACCTATTGTTCTCCTCAATGATATCACTATGATCACAAATAGAGTTAGAAGAACAAAGAACTTCAATAACTTGCATTGGTGGGACTTTAGATTGTTCAATTGTTAGTTGAATTTGAAGTTGTTCATGAATCTTGGTGAGATGAGAGAATTTGCCTTACAAAGCTTTGTGGGCTTCTTCAAGCTTCTCAAACTTCTCACGGAGATCATTATGACCAACGTCAAATTCAACTTTCTCCTTTTTAAGAAACTTGACCATAGCAAGAGCATGGTCACGTTCTTTAGTGAGTTTTGACAAGATTAGATTATGAGACTCTTCTAGTCCCAACAATTTCTCCTCTAAAGAGACTCTCAAGTTTTGCTCTTCTTCGAGCTCAATTGATAGAGAGCCAATATCATCGGCGGCTAATCTTTCCAACTCCTCCTTCTCCTTAATAGTGTCATGGGCATCACCTAGTTCACACATTAGTGTCTCAAAGTATATCTTGGTTGGCCCCTTCATGTTAGCAAGAAAATCATCACAAGAAACTAGTTCTTTCTTAATCTTAAGACTACTCACATCATCCATAGAGGTAGCATTGGAATGCGGTGATGAAGGAGTAGGTGATGAGGTTACCTCCGAGGCCTTGGCCATAAGACACTTGTGGGTGGTGATGATGGTGTTCTCATTTTGTGAGTTGAAGAGGGATGTAGGTGGAGTGGAGACAATGGCAATGGCGGCCACTTCTCCATTCTCTTCATCATCGGAGTCATCATCATCGGACCCGGAGTCATACTCCTCATGAACCACCAACACCCTTTCTCCTTTCTTCTTGTTGTCCTTGTTCCCATTCTTCTTGGATGGGTAGAACTTTGATGACCGGCACTTGGGGATGAGCCGGCCTTCATTGTCCTCCTTGTTCTCATAAGGACATTCGGCGATGAAGTGCTTGATTCCTTGTTGCCTGCCAAAACCCACCGGCGAGCAGCGACGAGCAA
Organism: Dactylis glomerata; assembly: GCA_007115705.1. Lineage (NCBI taxonomy): Eukaryota > Viridiplantae > Streptophyta > Magnoliopsida > Poales > Poaceae > Dactylis > Dactylis glomerata. The sequence continues at coordinate 559,165 of QXEO01000140.1, read as the reverse complement.
CACGAAGAGCCGGGAGGCTCCCAGAACTGCTGGTGGGCCCTGGTCCCTCGGGCAACGGCCCGCAAAACTCCGGCACACGTCCTGGCTGATGCAAGGGCGTGCCACCTGACCTATACCTGGTCAGGAAGGTGATGGATTGCTTCGATTAGTTTCCTGCACGGCAAACACGTAAACATAAAATTCGAGCCTCGATCGGCTCTCAGGTTTCCCTGTGAATCGGCTCCTGGAGCCGATTGTCCCATGGTTCTGCGTTAGATCTACGATAACATGGGGTTTTGCTTTATCAATACAAGTTAAATCGATCTACGACAGTTTAACGCTTTCACCACATAATTGGAACATCCCACACGTAATTGAGCCTGGTAGATACGAAAGATAACATAAAACTAACCCTAGAGGAGGCCTAAAAACCAACGTAGAGTCAATTCCCGGAACAACTCCTCTCGAATCAGCAAACCATATTCTTACATACTACTGGATCGTTCAACCCGTTTGCAAGGCCTAACCATGCGGATATCAAACTAATCCTTGGAGAACAAGGAACAACTATAACAGATCAAATCGACTGAATAAAGATCAAGCAAGATGCTGCCCTTACACCCAAAATAGGTGCAAAGGCAGCGAGAAAACTAGGGGCAGCATGGCTAAGCAAACATAACAAAAAGTACCGATGCTAGCCTAAACAAATCTATGATAACAGTATTACTCGCCATCAACAAGGCTTCAGTACGAGCAACACCAAATAACGCATAAGCAGATACTGCCTAGATCGCGAGATGCGATCTAGGCAGCACGACGCTTACCCGAAAGAAACCCTCGAAACAAGGGGTGGCGATGCGCCGAGATTGTGTTTGTTGTGAACGTGATCGTCCTCCTTTCTCAATAGCCCTAGGTACATATTTATAGTCCGGAGACTTTCTATCTTTAGAATAAACCTAACAACTCTATCTCTTATTTAAACCGAAGCGTAATCTACCATAATATACAGATACACGAGCAATTCAGCCCAAATCCACGCGCAAGGCCGATCCAGCAATACGTTGCATGTATATCCTCCAAGCCCATCTTGATTACGGCCCATCTCCTCATTTGGCCAAAATGTGGCGATAACACATGCCCCCTGGTTTTGGCAATAATAATTCCAAAACCACTCTGTTTTTTTTTCTTCATCGGGTCACGCGTTGCAGAGCAGAACCGCCACATCGCCCCCTCATCATGATGCCTTGCCTTCTCAATTTCTCCGCAGTGCATGATTTGACAGTTCTGGCATCACATTCTCGAAAATCGCTATGGCGTCGAACCATCTTCCACTATTCCCCTTATTTAAATCCGTCCGAGCAGTATGCATCCTCATTCTTCTCCATTAGCCAAAAAACCCTCTTCCTCCGCCATGGCCTCCCCTTCTTCCTCCAACCCATCCGGCCTCTCCTTCCAATCCTCCAACACAATGAGCCTCTCCTCCGACTCCGACGACCGGGAGCCGACGCCGGAGCACCCGCCAATGGCGGCGTACGAGGCTCTCGCCCCACAATGGTGGGATGAGAGGGACTGGGACTTCGCCGCCTGGTCAGAGGACGACGAGTCCCTGACCGACGGCGAGGAGGGCCTCCAGTTCCTCGTCGACGGGGAACTGGAGGCGGAGAGCGCCGATGACGCCGTGTCGTGGGGCGAGGACATCGACTCCTCCGACGAAGAGGAGGAAGCGGAGGAGGACACCTCCTCCGACGACTACCCGCCGGCGAAGCGCTTCCGCGCCGGGTCCGGCGAGGACACCGACAACGACGACGAGGACGAGGAGGCCCCCGCTGACAGCTTCAGCAGCGGCGGCGAGGACTACGCCGGCAGCAGCGCCGATGACGTCGAAGGCAGCGGTGACGACGACGACGCCGACTTCTAGATTAGGAACTAGCGGTAGTAGTGCTAGTAGTAGATTTCCATTTTGTAAGCAATCGGCTTCATTGTAAAAAACCGTCTTTTGAATCAACAAAGATTGCTTTCCCAATTTGATTTTGCCGATAGTCAAATAGGTCAACGTTCCAAAAGCCGATAGTAACGTATCGGCTTTCACCATACCACGCTGATATAGTCAACCAAGTCAAAGCCCAAAGAGCCGATGGCAACACATCGGCTTTTCCCACAAACGTCGACAGATAAGTCTGAGTGGTCACTTTCCAATTTCAACGGTAGCCTGCGACCCTCTTCAAAAAAGCTAGCCCAGACCTCCAATTGCCTCACCGAATAGATCGAGCTCACGGCGACACGAACCCTAGATTCCCAACCGCATAGATCCATCTCCGCCGGCAAATTAGATGGCGGAATCGTCCAAAGCCAACACAGCGGTCTCCGGTCTGAAGGTAACCCTCAACTGCTCCTCGCAATCTGAGCACGGTGCTAGAATTAGTAGCAAACACCTGAATTAATGCTTTATTCCACCATTAAATTTTTTAGGTTTCAGACATTCTGCTGCTGCATCCTTCTCTCCCAAATTCTCTCTGTCTTGGCCCCCGTACAGAATCTAGTCCTGCCCATCTGATCTCTTGCGAGGCAAACAGAATCCCCTTCGTAAGCCAAAACCTAGATTTGAATTCTTGGGCCGACTGCTTGCGAGCCTGGCCTAATCCTCATGAATATTGGGTTTCTTGGTACAGTAGGGTAGCCAAAACTTACCAATCCCAATGGGAAACCACGGGAATAGCCGATGCCTTGTCTTTGTCATTGTCTCCCCTTGAGAAACATGAAAATCTTCTAAAAACCATCGGCTATTTCTGGTCTGATGCTCTGAACTGCTTCATGTTCGGCCATGGCCCCATGACACCAACTCTGTTAGACGTGGTGATGATTACTGGTCTGGACGTTACATCACCCAGCCCCTCTGCCTTTAAGCTGCCAAAGGTCCCCTACAAGCTTTCTTCCAAAACAGATTGCACGAACTGGGGTGCCTATCTTCAAAGCCACATGAAAACTAAGGGCCCTGTCACAGAGAAAGAACACACGGCCTTCCTCAATTTCTGGCTGGAACATTTCATATTCTGTGGCCCTTCCTTGCTCCAACCAAGAATTATCTCTCCTTGGCCTATGAACTTGCCAGAGGCACTCAACTTGGCATCGGCAAACTGTTCCTTGGAGAAGTCTATCGATATCTCCAGTTGATGTCTGTCAAACTATCCTCCCACATAGCAGTCAAAACAGGAGGTCCTTGGTGGTTTATTCAGCTATGGGCTCAGCTGTATTTTCAAAACCATATCCCAAACTTCCCCCTTTTGGCGAGTTGCACCTTTCCAGATGCCAAAGGGAAGCAGATCCGATGCACCAGCTACGGCCAAGCTCTGTATAGCCTGCCAGGTAGTAAACTGATCCCTCAGGAAGCATCCAAGTGGTTCAGCATTTTCTTCCAAGGCCTGGACAATCCTATCTTCTTTCCTTACATGGAGGAATCGGAACATTTTGAAAATCCAATCTCCTTCAGGCTAGACAGCTTTGCCGATGACACTAGCACTCGGCAGCTATTTTCCACTGTGATCCGTCCCTGCTTCCTCCCAGTTGGCATGAGCACATCCAACAGAACAATCAAGCCTGGGTATGAATTCTACCAGCCGGTCGTAGCAGCTCGGCAATTTGGCCTTGGGCAAGTACCTCCCCATTTCTTTCTCCACCATCTCACAGAGAGCAGAGCTGACCTGCCCGATCCTCTCACCAGTCAGAGGTATTATTCTTTCTTCGATGCTCTGACCATCCCAATTCCTAACAACCTCACTTTCGCTTCATCAACCGATGGTTTTGAGAACTGGTGGTCGATGTGGAAGACTCATGCCTTCAGGAGAGCTCTGGGACCGTTGCTGGAACAGCTCGATGCTGAATATGACATCCCCGTAGAACAGGTACTACTACTTGTAAATTTTCTTGATGCAGCTCACAATGATTCTTTTAATAACCTGCTCTGTCTCCTTGCAGCAACAAGATGGTCCAGAACCTACAAACGATGATGGCTCCCCCTTCGAATTCCTCCCACCAGCTCCTGTGGTCCTTTTCTGCAAAAACTCGCCACCTTTGAAAAAGGTCGTGATGCAGAACCAGCCGATATCACCAAAATCGGCTTCCAAGAGCCAAGCAACTTCCGGGTCAGTTGCCTCCCGAGTTCCAACTAAAACAAGAACGACGGTGAGGAAGGTAGCTGCCAGGAAAACTTTGAGGCGCCGGAGCCCTTCTCCAGAGAGTTCGCATGTACGCTGTTTCATGCCTTGGTTGATCTCATTTATCTTTGTAAACATGCTTGTGCTTACTAACTCTCCCTTTCTTACAGGTCTCCATCGAAGACACCTCCAGCGAGGAAACACAATCCAATCGAGGAGATTCGAGCCCAGCAGACTCTGAGAGAACCACCACACAGAGCCAGCCAGATTTGCCACCGTCGGCTTCCAGGAAAAGGCCAGTTCCTGAACCTGTTGCCCCCCGAGCATCAGTCGAGGCGGGGCAAGCTGTGAGCCCCAAGAGGGCTCGCAAGGGACTGCAAACTTATTCATCGAGCCAGGAGGCTTCGAAAGTAATTACCCTCCATACTCTTACCACTCCTTTTTTATGCCGATTCATCGCTATTCACATCGGCTAAGCACCTTCCATGCAGACGAATGACACTTCTAGTGGGAAAGTCGGGGAAGTGCCGATGCCTTCCGCAAGACTGGATCTAGTAATCCCTGAAGGTGTAGATGAAACGGTTGCCAATTTGGCCAAGCCCCCAGCAACAACACACGAGCCGATTGTCTCGCCATCGGCTATCTCCCTGACCTCAGGAGAGGTATGTTCGCTTCGTTCGGCTCAACCTTCCCTGTTTGACGCATACTGACGCCATTTCTGCCTGCCAGGGTTGTGATATCTCAGGCTTGCTGACTTTCGACCCTGAATCCATCGAACCAGCTCCCTCTGCCGCAAATGACGAACCACGAGCAAGCGCTGTTCTTCCTCAATTCCAGTGTCTCAAAGCCTTGCTGTCCTCCCCGATCGAGAAGTTGGTCGAGGGTTCTGAAGAGGTGAAGAGTGTTCTTGACGAAATCAAGGACCAACTCCCGGTAGCATTGCAGGTGAAGCTTTGGCCAGTTGTGACTCTGTCTTTCTACGGGTCAAGGGTGAAGTTGGCCCTCCATGCCTTCGAGGCATTCCTTCAGTAGCTTATTCATGTAACCTGACACCTGCTCGTAACAGTTTGAACCTCTAGAGTCGATGGCTATTCATTTAGTTTTTTATTGGCCGATTTCATGTATCGGCCCCCATATTTCACTGTCCATCATCTTTTATTGGCCGATTTCATGTATCGGCCCCCATATTTCACTGTCCATCATCCCACATGCTTGGGAAATATTTCTTGAGATGTTGACCGTTGACAGCCACTGGGAATTTCACACCGTTCAGCTCCTCAAGCATGTACGCGTTGCCCCTTAAAACTTGGTCGACCCTGTATGGCCCGTGCCAATTTGGAGACCATTTACCATATGCTGCATCTTTAGTCCCCAATGGCAATACAGCTTCCCATACTAGATCGCCAACGTGGAACTCCTTTGGTCTCACCTTCTTATTATATGCACGAGCTACCTTGGCTTTGTTCTCTTTAATTTTCTCAAGCGACCACAGCCTAAGTTCAGTTAAATCCTCAACACTGTCACTCATCAGGGCTGAATATTCTTCAGTTGTTAGATCGTTCTGAAAAGTGACACGTCTCGATTCAGCCGTAATCTCCCATGGCAATACAGCTTCTTGTCCATAGACTAGATGGTATGGCGAGGTTTTTATCGCTCCATGACATGACATGCGATAAGCCCACAAAGCCTCTGACAAAACCTCGTGCCAACACCTAGGGTGCTCGTCGACTTTCCTCTTGATCAGCTTGATAAGGCTCTGATTGGACGCTTCAGCTTGCCCATTTGCTTGAGCATAGTATGGAGATGATCGGATCAGCTTAATTCCCGTGTCCTCGCAGAACTTTCTAAACTCGTGAGAAATGAAGACCGAACCTCCATCGGTCGTGATAGTTTGGGGAATCCCGAATCTATGAATGACATGTTCTTTCACGAAATTGATAACATCCTTCGAGTTCACTGACTTCATAGGGACGGCTTCCACCCATTTAGTGAAATAATCCGTAATGGCCAAAATCCACATGTGGCCTTTGCTCGATGGAGGATTGATCTTGCCAATCATATCTATGCCCCAACCTCGGAATGGCCAAGGCTTGATGATGGGGTTCATTGCTGATGCAGGTACCATCTGAATTTTCCCGAATTTCTGACATGCTTGACACCCTTTATAGTACTTAAAACAGTCCTCAAGCATGGTGGGCCAATAAAACCCTGATCGCCTAATCAACCATTTCATCTTGTGAGCCGATTGGTGAGTTCCACAGGCGCCTTCGTGCACCTCGTGTAGGAGCCGATTTGCCTCGGTTGGCCCCAGACATTTGAGAAGTAACCCTTCCAGAGTCCTGTAGAACATGTCATCCCCAATAAGCACATACTTCATGGCCTTGTACCTTATCCGTTTAGGTGCCCCCCGAGCCGAATCTTTCAAGTAATTGAAGATATCGGCTCTCCAGTTGTCCGCCTCCAGGAACTGTACCTGAACATCAGTTCCATCTGCTATGTCCTTGTAGCCTGAAGCCATTTGTGCGAGATCATTTGCCTCGGTATTCTGCGATCGCGGGATCCAGTTAAAGTTTATGTACCTGAACTGTGCCATCAGCTCACGGCATTGCAACCATAATGGGAAGAGCGACTCGCTCTCACACTTGTATTCCTCCGTGAGTTGGGAAATCACCAATTTGGAGTCTCCAAAAAGTTCCACTGCTTCTGCTCCGGCTTCGATGAGCAACTCCATTCCCTTGCGTATTGCCTCATACTCAACGACATTGTTGGTGCAAGGGGTAGATAGCCTGATGGAGAAGGAATATGTTGCCCCCCGGGGCGACACGAGTAGAATGCCGATGCCGCAACCATCATCACAAGCCAATCCATCGAAAAACATAGCCCATGCACGTACAGACAGTGCTGCTATATCAGTGTTGATTCGTTCAGCAATAAGATCGGCCAACGCCTGTCCCTTAACCGCTTTTGCGGGTTGATACCGGATATCAAATTCCGATAATGCAAACATCCATTTGCCGAGTCGGCCTTTCAACACAGGAGCCGACAGCATATGTTTTATGACATCTGATTTGCATATGATGATAATCTCCGCTGACAGCAAGATGTGTCGCAGCTTGGTGCAGGTGAAAAATAGGCAGAGGCACAACTTATCGATCTCAGGATACCTTGTCTCTGCATCTAGCATCCTTCTGCTGATGTAAAACACAACTCGCTCCAGACCATCATAAACTTGCACCACCACCAAAGCGATGGACGTGTCAGCTACCGACAAGTAAATGTAGAACGGCCTATCCAGCTGGGGCGGAACCAACACTGGCGGCTTCGTTAGATATTCTTTGATCTCGTCGAAGGCTCGTTGTTGTTCTGTCCCCCAGCGGAACTCCTCATCAGATTTAATTTTCACCAGTCCCATGAACGGCTCTATTCTTCCTGACAGATTGGAGATGAACCTTCTGACGAAGTTGATTTTGCCGATGAGACACTGCAGTTCTTTCTTCGTGGTAGGTGGCTTCATCGTTCGCACTGCCTCCTGACTTTTCAGGCCGATCTCAATTCCGCGTTCATGGACCAAGAAACCCAAGAACTGACCGGCCGTCACACCGAAGGCACACTTCTTTGGATTCATCCGTAGCCCGAATTTTCTAGTTCGGTCCAGGACGCATCGCAGATCGTCCAAGTGTCCTTGTACTGAAGCAGACTTGACTACCACATCATCGATATAAATCTCCACCAGCTTGCCGATCAGATCATGGAAAATGTAATTCATGGATCTTTGGTATGTGGCGCCGGCATTCTTCAGTCCAAATGTCATGACTACATATTCAAACAACCCCACCAAACCTGGGACTCTGAATGCAGTCTTGTGTATATCTTCTGGAGCCATAAAAATTTGGTTGTAACCGGCATTGCCATCCATGAAGCTCAAGACCTTATGACCAGCAGCTGCGTTGATCAATGTCTCTGCTATCGGCATCGGATACTCATCCTTTGGAGTGGCTCTATTGAGATCCCGAAAATCTATGGCAACACGCCATCGGCCATCCTTTTTCTCTACAGGTACGATACTAGAAATCCACTCAGCATACCTGCATGGCCTGATGAATCCAGCTTTCAACATTTTCTCGATCTCTTTCTTCACTTCTTCTAAAATTTCGGGCTTCATCTGTCGTGCTCGCTGCTGGAATGGCCGAAACCCTTTTTTAAGCGGGAGCCGATGCTCAATGATGCTCCTGTCTAACCCGGGCATCTCTGTATAGTCCCAGGCAAAGCAATCTGGATATTCTTTCAATAAAGCTATCATCGGACCCCGCAGATTCGGATCTAACTTTTTGCTAACAAATGTCGGTCGTGGCTTATCCCCAGGACCGATGTCAATCTCCTCTAGCTCATCAGCGGATGTAAACCCATACCCCAGCTTTCCGTCACCTGCTAAATCGATGCTGAACACAGGCCAAACGCTTGGTGAGGATAACAAAGATAATTTGGGCCGATTGCCGGAATCGGCCCCCTTTTTGATTGCATTACTCAAGGAAGGTTTACAACTTATTTGTGCTCTACAATGGTAGGGAATCTCCCTACTACGACTGCATGACATGCTTGTCATAAGATCACTGCTTTTTATTTTTTGTGGCCGATCGCAGGGATCGGCCTTACCACGTACAATCGTGGGCTTTGCTACTCTGTCAGGCCAGTGGATAAGACCAGCCTCACCCCGTTTTTTGTAGCTTCAATGCGCTCACAGCCGTCTAGACTGACTCCAGAGATCGGCTCTTGGTCCTCTGCATCCCAGATGTTCATGCCAGCTATTGAGATCTCGATCGAATCATCTGCATGAATGACCTCCACTTCATCTCCATCCCACTGTATCAGGCATTGGTGCATCGTGGATGGAATGCAGCAGTTAGCGTGAATCCAATCCCTCCCCAGCAAGACAGCGTAGGTGCTTTTGCTGCCAACGATGAAGAATGACGTAGGGATGGTTTTTCTGCCCACGGTCAGATCCACGTTCAAAACGCCTTGCGTTTCTGAAGCTTGGCCGTTGAAGTCGCTTAGCGTGACGTTGGTTTTGATCAGATCTGCAGTGGAGCGTCCCAAACGCCGCCGCATGGAGTATGGCATTATATTGACTGCCGCTCCGGTGTCAACCAACATCTTGCTGATAGGCTGTCCATTGATATAACCGGATGGTACAGGGCTTTCAGATGTTTGTAGCCCTTCTCTCGTGGCTTTTCAAAGATAACCGGCCGTGGGCCGCAGTCAAACTGTGCCACTGGTAGTTCTTTGGTTCTTGGCGCGCAAAACTCTGACGGAAGTATGAACACCATGTTTGTGCCAGCCGATGTCTTCGCATCGGCTTTTACTGGTTTGGGGCGCCACTCTTTCTTTTTCGGACGGGCCTCCGTCTCCAAGGTTTGCTGAATTTTCACGGCCAGATCGGGCCGTGCTTTCCTTAAAGTGTGGAGGTACTGCGCTTCGGCTTCCTCCAAGCTACGTAGCCGCTGAACTCTACGCTTTTGGGTGTGTCTGAGTCCATCGGGACACCACCTTGGCCGGTGATATCTATCTTCTTCTTCTTCTTCATCCTCTGACTCCTCGAGATCTTTTGCTCGAGATGACTCCTCTTGTCTGTTCTGAGGTGGGAGAGGCCCTAGACGTTTGAACACTGAAACTGGATCTGTGTCATCCTTCTGCTGTCCACATTCCGGGCAGTTGTCGACTGTAGGCAATCGGCTCATTCCCGCGTCCCAGCAGTACTTGAAGAAAGGACAATCCCAATGTTTATCCACGCCTTCCTTTTCCTTTGACTTTCCCCTAGCGCGGTGCTCATATCCTTCATCATCTCTATCATGCCGACGGTATCTCCCATCGTATGCGTCGGTCCGACGATCTCTTTCATCATCTCTGTCGTACTGTCGACGTCGGTCATACTGACACTCATACTTGTTAAGGAGATGCGTGGAGTGTGGCTTCTGATATCGCACGCTTCTCACTCGTTCCTCGGTTATATACCGCCTGTCATCATAACGGGGCCGGTCGCGTGGACCGGCCTCCTCCTTTTCTTTGCCCCGGGAGTGACCGCCTTCCTCCTTATACTTGCCATGGTGGTACGCAGGCCCTGCCATGTTAATATCGAACGAGAAATCTAGCTGACGCCTCGTGGAGTGGCTGTGCTCTACCATGTTGACGCCAGGAAACGGGTTTGTGTCCACTTTCATGGCGAACTGCCCAAGGATCAGACGGCCCTGTTCTATCGCCGTTTGGATCTGCCGACGTAGCTCTTTGCAATCATTGGTGGTGTGGGTGAACGAGTGATGCCACTTGCAGTATGGTCTCCCGTTCATCTCTTGCGACGTAGGGATTTTATGGCCTTCGGGTAACTTCAGCTGCTTTTCCTTCAGCAGTAAATCGAATATCTGCTCAGCTTTGCTTACATCGAAGTCGAACCCTTTTGCAGGCCCTTGCTGTTTCACCCATTTGCAGGACACAGGATCTGCCCCCCGAGCCCATTCAGCCACGGCTATCTCCTGGTCTTGTACAGGATCCTTGACTTCTTCTGTATCGACCAGGCCTATCGGACGTTTGAACTTGTCTTGGTACAACTCAGGGTGGCGCTGCTCATACATTGTCAGTTTCTGGACCATGTGCGCCAGTGAATTGTATTCTACTTGGAAAGCCAGATCCTTGATTGGTGCTGAGAGACCCAACACTGCCAGCTCGACTGCTTCTTTCTCAGTTAAACGAGCCGAATAACATCGGTTCTTCACAGTCCTGAAACGCTGAATATACTCGGCTACCGTTTCTCCCCGCTTCTGCTGCACCTGCGCCAGATCGGCAATGCCAGCCTCGGTAGCTTCTGAATGATACTGAATATGGAACTGCTCTTCCAGCTGCTTCCAGGTCCGGATCGAATCTGGTGGCAACGAGGTGTACCACCCAAAATCTGGTCCTGTCAGAGATTGCGCAAAGAACCTTACGCGTAACTGGTCCGATGCTGAAATCATGCCTAACTGTGCCAAATATCGGCTCACATGCTCGATCGAGCTAGACCCTTCTGATCCATTAAACTTTGAGAACTCAGGGAGCCGATACTTGGGTGGCAGCGGAATCAGATCATACTCGTTGGGGTACGGCTTGGAATAGCCGATTGTTCTCCTCTTCGGCACGAAGCCGAACTGGTCTCTCAAGATGGTACTGATTTGCTCCACCGTTTGAGCTGCAGGGGCTAAATTCTCATGACTCGTTCCGGTGGCATACTTAGCTAGCCACGCCTGTTTATCAGCGTCCATCCCAGACATCCCTGCTCCAGAAATACCTGCTCCCGAAACCCCTGCTCCAGAAACACCTGCCCCAGAAATCCCTGCGGTTGCAATCTGGTTCGTGCGCGTCAGGCTATTGCAGTCCGGCACGTATGTGCACACATATCCATGTGGGATTTCTTTAGGTGGTTCAAACAGGAATTGGTAATCGCTAGGATCACCTCCAATCTTGTAGACAACGTACGCCGGTGACCCCGGTGGCTCCGGAGCTGCAAGCGTGAATGGCAGCTGTGGCCTGGTCTGGAGCAGTCTTTCTCCCTGGTGAGTCCCTAGGGTAGGCCCTGACGGAGAGTACTGATGTTTCATGATCTCCTGAACCACGCGAACCGCGACGCGCTCGAAAGCGTTCACCAGGCTCTCAGAATGGCAGTGAAGAGAATGAGCCACCATGTAATTGACTTCCTGTCGCAGAGCTCTGGTGCGATCCTCTGAAGGAACAGACAGATCCACCTCATCAAGAGCGCCTTCGGGTGAGAACCCTTTCCACCTGATGCCATGCTTACGGGTCCTCTCAAAAGAGCCGATGAGATCAGCTTCGAAGAGAGCTTTGATATCATCATACTTCTTCTTGTGCTCATCAGGCAGATCGTCGTACGTGATTGGTCTGTCCCCCATCGCAGCGTCAGATGTTGATGCAGATGTTGTTGAAGGTCCCACCGGGCGTGCCAGAATGTGTTGCCTGCCAAAACCCACCGGCGAGCAGCGACGAGCAACACGAAGAGCCGGGAGGCTCCCAGAACTGCTGGTGGGCCCTGGTCCCTCGGGCAACGGCCCGCAAAACTCCGGCACACGTCCTGGCTGATGCAAGGGCATGCCACCTGACCTATACCTGGTCAGGAAGGTGATGGATTGCTTCGATTAGTTTCCTGCACGGCAAACACGTAAACATAAAATTCGAGCCTCGATCGGCTCTCAGGTTTCCCTGTGAATCGGCTCCTGGAGCCGATTGTCCCATGGTTCTGCGTTAGATCTACGATAACATGGGGTTTTGCTTTATCAATACAAGTTAAATCGATCTACGACAGTTTAACGCTTTCACCACATAATTGGAACATCCCACACGTAATTGAGCCTGGTAGATACGAAAGATAACAGAAAACTAACCCTAGAGGAGGCCTAAAAACCAACGTAGAGTCAATTCCCGGAACAACTCCTCTCGAATCAGCAAACCATATTCTTACATACTACTGGATCGTTCAACCCGTTTGCAAGGCCTAACCATGCGGATATCAAACTAATCCTTGGAGAACAAGGAACAACTATAATAGATCAAATCGACTGAATAAAGATCAAGCAAGATGCTGCCCTTACACCCAAAATAGGTGCAAAGGCAGCGAGAAAACTAGGGGCAGCATGGCTAAGCAAACATAACAAAAAGTACCGATGCTAGCCTAAACAAATCTATGATAACAGTATTACTCGCCATCAACAAGGCTTCAGTACGAGCAACACCAAATAACGCATAAGCAGATACTGCCTAGATCGCGAGATGCGATCTAGGCAGCACGACGCTTACCCGAAAGAAACCCTTGAAACAAGGGGTGGCGATGCGCCGAGATTGTGTTTGTTGTGAACGTGATCGTCCTCCTTTCTCAATAGCCCTAGGTACATATTTATAGTCCGGAGACTTTCTATCTTTAGAATAAACCTAACAACTCTATCTCTTATTTAAACCGAAGCGTAATCTACCATAATATACAGATACACGAGCAATTCAGCCCAAATCCACGCGCAAGGCCGATCCAGCAATACGTTGCATGTATATCCTCCAAGCCCATCTTGATTACGGCCCATCTCCTCATTTGGCCAAAATGTGGCGATAACATTCCTCCACAATTATAGCAATGCCTCACTTTAGAGTCACCACTCTTCCTCGGAAAGGATTTGAACTTGGACCCCTTCGTCTTGTGCTTGTTGGCATCCCAAAAAGCATTTGCATTGAGAGCCAAGTGTTCATGGAGTGCAAACTTGAGATCTTCCGGGGACCAACACTCTTCTTCATATATTTCTTCTTCTCCTTCACCTTGCTTGGACACCACCTTGGCCTTGAGAGCAAGATTGTGAACTCCTTGCCCGGCAAGAACATGAGCTCTAGTCTCTTCCGCGTTCTTCTTCAAGATAGACAAGGCGGTGAACTCGCAAAGGACTTCATTTGAGGTCATACTCCCAAAATCCGGTCTTGAACGGATTATCTCAGACCGCATGGGTTCTCTTGGGTTGATGGAGGTGATGAACATACGCTTGATATAGTCATCACCATTGTCTTTGCACCCAAACCCGGTCAAGGCCGTTGCAAGAGCCAAGATCCTTTGGTACATCTCATCGGGAGTCTCATTATCACGCATAATGAAATCCCTTTCTTCACTCTTGAGCTCATCAAGCTTGGAGGACCGAATACTTTCATTCCCAATGAAGAGCATAGTGAGATAGTCCCATACTTCCTTGGCGGTGCTCAAGTTGTTGATGTGTACTGCATGAGTATCCGGTACGGCTTGTTGAAGGAGATGCTTGGCGGTGGCATTGAGTTGCTCATCAACTTCTTCCCTTCCGGTCAAATTGAGAGGATCATGAGGTGCAAAGCCATTTTGTATGACCCTCCATAAATGAATAGAAGAGCTAGAAATATGAGATTTCATTAGTCCTTGCCATTTAATAAAATTGCGAGAATCAAGCTTAGGAGGAGATCCCATGTTGTTAATGTGTGGCATAGGATAATGGACCGGCGGAGGTGAGTAAGTGTTAGGGGGTGGAATGTTAGCACCCTTTGCCGGACCATCATTTTCCTTAGGCGGGTCACCTTTATTCTCGGCGGAGATGGAGCCATTGTTAGGTGGCTTCACCTTAGCCAAGGAGAGTTCCACACTAGGTGTAGTGTTTGGGTCGGTGGGCCCGGAAGGTTTTCTTCCAAAATATTCCTCAAACATAGCCTTCATCTCCAATCTCATAGTGGTTTGCATTGTGTCCAAGGACGCCAAATGCTCCTCACGTGAGATTGAAGAGGAAGAGATAGATGGAGGAGTATCCTCGGGAGGAGTTTCTTTATTCTTATCCCCTTTCATGGTCGCTCAAACTCTTAGGCGGTTAAGCCCGAATAAGAGACCACGCTCTGATACCAATTGAAAGGATCGTATGAGCGACTAGAGGGGGGTGAATAGGAGCTACCCAAATTTTTTCTTCTTTTCAAGTTAAGGCTAGACAAAAAGGTAAATTCTCTAGATGTGCTACTAAGTGAATTTACCTAGAGTGATAAGCAAACTAGCAATAACAATATAAGTAAAGGTACGAGTAAAGGATAGAGGTAACCGCAATGGAGACACGAAGACACAAGGATGTATTCCCGTAGTTCCTTCCTTGTTACGGGAAGTACGTCTATGTTGGAGAGGTGTGGTGCCACAAAGGCCACCAACGCCACAAAGGCTCACCCTATTCTTCGGTGAACAAGCCACAAAGGCGAGTTCACGCTCTACTAAGCGATGCCCTTGAAGGCGGCACGAAACCTTTACACAAAGTATTGGGGCAAGCTCCACAACTCAATTGGAGGCTCCCAATAGGCCCACCAAGCTCTTACACACAAAGTTAAGCTTGGAGGACGGCTTCTTTCGGCTAGAAATCCGATGAATCACACAAGTTACAAGCCCCTCAACAAAGAGAGGGGGGAAATCAAATCGCCTTGGTGGAAGTGTAGATCTAGGTCTTCTCCCTCAAATCCCAAAAGGGCTTTGAGTTCTATTGGCTAGGGAGAGAGAACTAGGGCTTTGAAGCTTTGGAACAATGGAGGAGAGAGAGTTGAAGCCGCAGCCAGCTCTTGAGGAAGAAGAAGGCTTTATATAGTCCTCCACGAAATGTAGCCGTTGCTGGTCGACTAGGGCTGGAGTCTCCGGCCAGGAGGGCCGGAGTCTCCGCCCTAAGTGACTCCAGGGCCGGAGACTCTGGCCAGAGACAAAAGTCTCCGGCCCAACTCCGGCCTGGTCTCTGGAGAGAACAAGCCCTTGGCAAGCCCTAGCCCAGCCAGACAGACCGGAGTCTCCGGCCCTGGGGACCGGAGTCTCCGGACACAGCATGCCAGCCCGGAGTCTCCGGCCAGAGACAGAAAGTCTCCGGGCCAACTCCGGACGGGCATCTGGCGCGTCCGACACTGGGGGTTGCCAGGGCGAGTCCCCTAGGCCGGAGTCTCCGGCCACCAGGGCCGGAGTCTCTGCCCTAGAAGAGACAACAGCAGCACTTCGTGGATGACCTCTCCACCGTTTCCACCTTCGCGAAGCACCCTAAGAGACAACTAAGCCCTAACTCCACTACTGGACTACGGGCTTCGATCTTTTCTTCCTTTTTGGGGTTCATCTCCGCGAGATCCTGAATTAACCTAGAAAATCTGTAGAACTTTAATAGAATGGTTAATTCGCCAAATGTTGTTAACAAACACCAAAATACATTTATTAGGGAAATGCTCTTTCAGCTATTTTCTCACTTTTACTGATGACTTAAGTAGATATGGGTATGTCTATTTAATGAAACATAAATCTGAAATGTTTGAAAAGTTCAAAGAATTTCAGAACGAAGTGGTGCTAGTACTATATAGTTCTATTGTATGACAATAGTGACAACATAGTTTTGGCAAAGGAACAAAGGTTTCATCAGAAGACCAAGTTCATACGATGCCATCTCATACAAGATGAAGTAATGCGTGCTGACGCAAAAGCAATATGCAAATACAAACGGACCTGAAAGTGTCAGACCTGTAGATAAGGTTTACCACATGCAACGCGTATGAATAACACCGGAATGCCATAGGTGTTAAAGGCGCAAGTATGACTAGATTTTTGACTCTAGTGCAAGTGGGAGACTGAAGGAATATGCCCTAGAGGCAATAATAATATTGTTATTATCATATTTCTTGTTCATGATAATGTTTATACTCCATGCTATAATTGTATTAAGCGGAAACATTAATACTTGTATGGTTTATGAACAACACCGTGTCCCTAGTATGCCTCTACTAGACTAGCTCATTGATTAATGATGGTTAAGGTTTCCTAACCATAGACATGAGTTGTCGATTAATAATGAGGTCATGTCATTAGGAGAATGATGTGATGGATAGACCCAAATAAAGCACAGCAATTAGATCGTGTCATTGTGTTCATCTTTGCGAAGCTTTTCCTATGTCAAGTATTGTATTCCTTAGACCATGAGATAATGCAACTCCCTGGTATCGGAAGAAAGCTTTGAGATCATCAAACGTCATCCTATGAAAGGGTGATCATAAAGGTGTCTCTCAGGTGATCGGAAAGTACTTGTTGGGTTGCATGTATCGAGATGGAATTTGTCCCTCCCAAGTCGGAGAGATATACTTCGGGCCCACTCGGTAATCGATATCAACATCGCTTGCAAGCACGTGGTTAAGGAGTTAATCACAAAGTGATATCGGATTACAGAACGAGTAAAGTACTTGCTGTGAACGAGATTGAACTAGGTATGGCGATACCGACGATCAAATCTCGGGCAAGTAAAATATTGTGAGACGAAGGGAATACATATACGGGATTAATTGAATCCTGGCATCGTGGTTCATCCGATATGATCATCGATGAATATGTGGGAGTCAATATGGGTTTCCAGATCCCGCTGTTGATTATTGATAGAAGATCATGTCTGCATATTCTCGAACCCGTAGGGTCACACACTTAACGTGCATCGACGCTAGGATAGAATGGATAATTGGTTTATGAGTTTTATGTTCGGAGTCTCGGATGAGATCCAAGACATCACGAGAGGTTCCGGAATGGTCCAGAGAATAAGATTCATATAATGGAAAGCAGTTTTTGGGTTTCGGAAAAGTTTTGGACTTTTTCGGTAGAGTACCAGAATGTTCTAGAAAGTTCCGGAGGGCTCCATGGTGGGGCCCACATGCCCCAAAGGGTCCACATGGACCAAAGGGTTTTCTTATGGGCCAAGGCAAAGGAAACTTGGGGGACAAGTTAGCCCTAGAGTTTTCTTAAGGGCTAAGGCAAAGGAAACTTGGGGGACAAGTTAGCCCTAGAGTTTTCTTAAGGGCTAAGGCAAAGGAAACTTGGGGGGCAAGTTAGCCCTAGAGTTTTCTTAAGGGCTAAGGCAAATGAAACTTGGGGAACAAGTTAGCCCTAGAGTTTTCTTAAGGGCTAAGGCAAAGGAAACTTAGGGGGTAAGTTTTCTCCCTGGGGTCCACCGGCTTGACTTGGAGGCTAAGGCAGCCCCCTTGGACACCCCCTTGACCTATAAAAGGGGGTGGAGAGGGCTAGAGCATGCTAACCTGAAACCCTAGCCGCTGGCCCAACTGCTGTCCTCCACATCTCTCTCTCGCGACTGCGCGCAGGTGAAGCCCTGCTGCAGAAACTCTCCACCATAAGCACCACACCGTCGTGCTGCTGATCCAATCTATCTCTCCACCATACTTGCTGGACCAAGGAAGGAGGAGACATCGTTGCACCGTACATGTGCATCTCTTGGAGGCGCCGCCACTTGCGGTGTTGGATCGGATCGGATCGGATCGCGGGGAGGAGACGGCTAGTACGATGACATCATCCACGTTCTGTTAAACGTTTCCGCTGTGCGTTTTCTTCAAGGGTATGAAGATCTCATCTATCTCTCTCGTTGATTACATCTCCTAGATTAGATCTTGGCTTTCTTGTTCGCATCCGTAGGAAATTTTTTGATTTACTATGCTGCGAAACCCTTCAGTGGTTTCCTTTTATAGATTATACACGGAACAAAATAGATATTCTGGATACTTTGAAAACATAGATATTAAACACTTGCTGTTGGAACTTATTAAATAAAAAATTATTGACAAAACTTTTAAAGGCATACGACCAACGGTGTGGTGAAAAAAATTTAATAGCCCGTAGCAACGCACGGGCATTCCACTAGTATATATATATATCAAGGTGCCTGGGCACCATGCTCAATACGTACAAAATACGTGATGTTTTGTATATACTCCGAGGTATGTATGACTTTGCACATACTTAATAGACATAAATGGGGTATGTATACCTTAGGTATGTTATTTTTTTGGCTTATATACCTAAGGTATGTAAAAATATGTATATATATATGTATTCCGGGGATATATATATTGGGTATGTGTATCCTGGGTATATATATCTTGGGTATGCATATTTTGGGTATGTATGATTTGGGTATACATATCTTTGTTGGCCTTTTTTGAAGTTTTTTGGCCTTTTTTGAATATTTGTAATTATAAAAAATTAATAATTAAATTATGTATAAAAATTATTTGGAATTCATTCATGCTTATTATTACTTAATCATTGTTGCTTATTTTGTGAATTTATTTAGAATTTAAAAAAGTAATATTATATGTTTCCAAAGTGTATATATTAATAGAATTAGTTGCATACCAATATCAAGAAGTCGCGAGCACAGTCTGGAAAGCTACTATAGAAGGAATGGAGAAGTTAAGCGTGCTAAGGGTGGAGCAATGTGAAGATGGGTGACCGACCGGGAAGTGAGGACCACAAGTATGTAATTTGACATAAGAATAGAGTGAGAGCCATAAATATCTAATTTGATATGAGAATAGAGGTGATTAGATATTAGATAAATAAAGAAAAATAGAGAAATAAAGAAAATAGAGAAATTCCAAAAAAGAAAATACAAATTTCATTCCGAACGGACCTTTAGTCCCGGTCTATGTTAAGAACCGGGACCAAAGGTCCTTCAGCCGCAGCACATGACCCGGGCCACGTGGAGGCCCATTGGTCTACAACCGGGACAAATGGGTCTTACAATGGCCTTTTTTCCACCAGTGTATGCTTATATATAGTTTTTGAATTTATCACCCTAAAAAATATAATATATATGAATTAGATATTGGAATGTAAGCAAAAAATATATTCAGAGTACGTTCATGCACAACTGAAATATATAGATTCACCTTGCCCCTAGCAAACATGATTTTATGAATAAACTTCAATGACGATATAAGAACCAGGTAGCTCAGAAGTAGGTACCCACACATGCTGCTCTCCAAATTCCTTTTCAAGTCCGTGTCTGCAGATTCTACCCTTTCAGCTGTAGAGGATAGACTAAATGTGAGAAACGCTAAACTGGTATCAACAATTGTAACATGCATGATTTCCATCTCATTTCATTCTGAAACTGTCTCAAGAGCAATCGGACGTTTAATGTGTTTGTCATTTAAAAGAAATCATGAAAACCCTTTTTGACAGCTCAGTGATCCAATGAATATTCTTTTTGTCATGGAAACACTCATAGTAACAATTAAAACCAATTCTCACTAACCTGACCTTTTTTTTTTGAGGAATGTCACTAACCTGATCTTGAGGAGATTACAACATTATCAGCAACCTTCAGAAATTTCTTTGCCAATGCGTATCCTATACCTGTCCAAGAACATGCAGAGGTTACTGGACAAGAACCACTAGTAGGGAAAACCTCTTCTGTGGTGCACCAAAATATGCATTCTGTGGCGCATGGGTGGTGCTCCACAGAATCTTCGCCACAAAAATAAGCATTCTGTGGCGCACCAGCACATGCGCCACAGAAATAAGGAATTCTGTGGCGCACCAAGTCCTAATGCGCCACAGAATTAAGAAATTCTATGGCGCATTATGGTTTAGTGTGCCACAGAATTAGGTGCGCCACAGAATTGCATTTCAGTGCGCCACAGAAATATTACAGGTTTTATACAGAACTTATTCTGTCTGGTGTATATATACAGGTATTAACAGATATAATATAGCAGTATACAGATATATCAACAGATTTCATATAGCACAATTATATATCTCCATATAAAACTCATTTCATATAGAATATTAACAGATTTCATATAGCTCCATGCATATACAACTCATCATACATATATAGATCTCCATACAACTCATAATCCATGCAAATTAAGTGCATCATCTCAAGATATAAATGAAGTGACACCGGCCGCCGCCTGCACTAGGATGAAATAGAGTACCGCTCCGACGATGGTGAGCAAGAGCGAGAGCACAATGAAGGTCTTCATCTTGCTCTTGTTCGACTGGTGCTTCCTCCACTTGGCAACCGCCTCTTGTTGAGTCGGGTAGCCTTTGTAGCAGTTGCTGCTGGAACTTGTGCACCTGTTCCTTGCAGTCCGTCCACTCCTCATAGACTCCTGGAACCCGCCCCTCGAACACGACGTACCATGTCATCTCTATGGACACAAGGCATATAATAACACCTTTCTCTATAGACATGTAGAGAAATGTAGCTCTACCTGTAGCTCTATAGACATGTAGTATATATGTTATGCAACGAAAGGAATGACAAAGTGCAAAAACATGCTTGCATGATCACAAATACAATGGCAAGGATTCATAAGCCTAGAATAAAACATAGCATGGATGACGATCGATCATATATAAGTAAGTCCAACATCGAAAAAAAGTTCGAATAGATCACACCGGCGACGACGATGAGCAAGATCGAGACCATGATCAAGAACTCCATCCGATTCTTCTTCCACACGTGTCTCCTCCACTTGGAGACCGCGAGCTCTCTTGTCTTGTACCCTTTGTAGCAGTTGCCGCTGAAGTTGGTCACCTGTGCCTGGCAGTCCTCCCACTCCTCGTAGACTCCTAGAACCCAACCACTGTACACCACGTACCACAAGACATCTCTGTATAGACATGAAGTATATATGTTATGCAACGAAAGGAATGATAAAGTTAAAAAACATGTTTGCATATGATCACAAATACTATGGCAAGGATTCATAAGCCTAGAATAAAACATAGCATGGATGACGATCGATCATATATAAGCCTAGAATGGAGTATATATGTTATATATGCAACGAAAGGAATGACAAAGTTCAAAAACATGCTTGCATGATCACAAATACTATGGTAAGGATTCATAAGCCTAGAATAAAACATAGCATGGATGACGATCGATCATATATGAGCCTAGAATGGAGTATATATGTTATGCAACGAAAGGAATGACAAAGTTCAAAAGCATGCTTGCATGATCACAAATACTATGGCAAGGATTCATAAGCCTAGAATAAAACATAGCATGGATGACGATCGATCATATATAAGCCTAGAATGGAGTATATATGTTATGCAACGAAAGGAATGACAAAGTTCAAAAGCATGCTTGCATGATCACAAATACTATGGCAAGGATTCATAAGCCTAGAATAAAATATAGCAGTTCATATGATCATATATAAGCAGTTCATAATATGAAAAAAAAGTTCTAGCGCCTAGAGGGGCCCGCCTCGTCGTCGTTGGCCCTCACGCGCTTCTTCCTCGCCGCTAGGCCCGATCGAGCATCTCGTGCGGCGGCGGTGGCGGGGAGGAAGTCATCCTCCACAATCTTGTGGAGGCGACCGGAGTCCTCCGCGAGCAGCTCCAAGAGGCGCCGCCGCTCCAACTCCATGAAGCTACGCGCTCCCTCCTCCGTCGTGTGGCGGTCGCGGGACTCCTTGAGCCCCGACTCAAGAAGCAGGCCGTCCAACTCGTCGTTGCGCGCCGCTTCCTTGTTCTCCAACTGCAGAGAACGCCACGAGGCGTGGATGGCCGCCTGTTCTTCATTCTCGGGGTCCGAGATGGCCCACTCCATGTCGTCGATCTCCGCCTGGACTTCCGCCTCCAGGCGGTCGTTCTCCTCTTCGTCCTCCGGGTAGTCCACCTCGGGGACTTCTTCCTCCTCGCCGTCGAACGCTGGAGGTGGCGGCGTTGGAGGCGGCGTCGGAGGGGGAGGGGGTGGTGGTGGGCGTCGGCTCATCATCGCGTAGGTGGTGATCTTGCGGCGCACCATGGCGTACCTAAAAGCAGAGAGAAAAAGTAGGTCAGGGCATAATTAGAATAATTGCTAAATATGAGCAAACATCAACTTCTTAAGCCCATATCTAAAGTAGGTTCATTTTTTCTCTGAATTTTATTTCGGCATAGATGTGCTGTGACAAACCAGTCAATTCTGAATTGCATATGACACAACATCTATCTAGTTCTCTCTCTATGATATTGCCCTGATAAGAGCATGATGTCTCTGTAGATACATGTAAGCAAGCAAGAAATAAAATATAAAGCAAGCAAGTAAGAAACAATAAAAGACACTTCATAAATTATAGCAAGGAATAGCAAAAAGGAGCCAATGCACATACCAAAATCAGGTGTGCAGACAGGGTCCCACGATGGCGGCGGCTCACCAAACCCCACTGGAATGAAAGATGCAGGATCCTGTAAAAAAAACAGAGGCATCTCAATAATATGATATAAAATTAGCATGGCAATTTTTGATTCAGCAAGACATGATATCTTGTCAACACAAGTATACTGTTTAGAGCCATACGGTAGCCATGGTATTGGTCCAATATGATCTCTTATAAGTGGGTCGTACTGACTGACCATAGGGTAAAATGGAATGACATTTTTTGAGAGTACAATAGCATAGTGTAGGTTTGCATGTAAACAAGATCCACTTTGCACAAAACCTGCTACATATTCATATTCTAAATTAGAGAAAGCCTGATCCCAACACATAGCACTTCAAGAACCAACATCCGCACAAATGTTAGTAAGAAAGAAGGTGTGCAGCTTGAGTATACCATTTAGCCATTTCTTCCTGTTATCATTCGGAATATAGCATCATCACCACAAACAAGAATATAGCATCATCACTACCAAACTGGTCATCACCACAAACAAGAATATAGCATCATCACTACCAAACTGGTCATCACCACAAACAAGAATATAGCATCATCACTAGCACTAGGCAGGGGCGGCGCCAGGGGTATTCCAGTGTATTCAAGTGAATACCCAAGATTCAGCGGAAACAAAAATTTCTACATCAAAGTACAAGCAGTAGTCGTCTAGATACAAGCCCACTCGGCTACTACAGCTTGTCAGCCCATTGTCCGATGCCCTCTGCTAGATCCTAGCGACGGCGAGGCTACGGCTGGCGAGCACTAGCCACTACGGTGACCGGCAGGCAGGGAGAAGGCGATCCCAGCGCCCATTGTCCGATGCCCTCTGCTAGATCCTAGTCCGCACGGCTGCCAGGTACATGTGCATTAGTGCATAGAAGATTAACAGAATACCGATCTGCACATGGAAATTCCTAGTTCCTTCGCGTGCTTGTAGAAATTAGGGAAGAATAGATCAGCACAGCAGCAGATTAGCTTCTATTTTCAAATTTTCAAGCATTATCCACTGTTATCTGTATATTGCATTAAGATTTTATTTTAGAGTGAATACCTATCGTTGAGAACCTGGTGCCGCTAACAGATGCCAACTCTGCAGCTGCCCAGATCGCCGTGGTCATGAAACCCTAGGACAGGAACTACCCTAGTACAAGAACGAGACCATGGGGATGGAGGGAATATGTCTTACTGTGAACAAATCTTGGCGTGGCGGAGGTCGGCGGCTTGGAATCCTGCTGCGGGAGGGGCCGATGGAGGAGACAAGATGGAGAGCAGCCGGCGTCTTCGAGGGGAGCGGCCGGCATCTTCGATGGGGAGTGGCCGGCTTCGATGGGGAGTGGCCGGCTTCGATGGGGAGTGGCCGCTGTCGTCGGCCGCGACGCCCCGAGGAGAAGAAGCCGCGCCGCCCCAAGGAGAAGAAGCCGCGCCGCCCCGAGGAGAAGAAGTCGCGCCGCCGCCAGAAACGCGAGGAGGACCGAGCGGTTCTAATCCCCCTCAACCCTACCTCACCCGCATGTTTCGCGTATGGACCTGGCCCAATAAGCGGTGCTTCCCCAGTTTTTCTCTTTTTTGTTTCTTTTCCTGTTTACCTCGCCCTCGTTAAGTGCCGCCTCACCGACGCCGGGGCCTCCGCCGCGGCCGCCGCCCGTCTCACGGAGCTCGCCCTGTCATGTCAGAAACCAATCTTTCCGATGCCGCCCTTGAGCGCGCGCTCTCCGGTTGCCCCGCTCTGCGTGCCCTGATGCTCCAGCACGTCCACGGCATTCTTGCCGCAGCCGGGGATGGGAGCCCCGTTCTCTCCACTAGTAGTAGTGTTTAATTTCAGATTTTTTAGAATCATAAAAACATGTTTTTCAGAAACCAAGAGCGCTCTGGTTTCTGCCATCATGGACACTTTCCGCTCAACTGCTCTCTTATTGGAACGACAGAGCCGGAAGCAATAAGAAACGACGCACGTCACAAGTCATGGAGGTATTGGTCCTAGGTTCCGTTTGCGTTCAGCAGTAGTATATATTTGCTTTCTTTGGTCACGTACGTATCTTCTCCAATCTGTAGTGGCGAAGCAAATGAAGCGTTCTGGTGCGTCCATGTTTTTTTCGCGTGTGGGTCCTAGGTGCAGTGAGAGTTTTGGTGTTGAGCTATCAGCCTAGACGCGTGTTTGAATTTTCAGTTCGCATGGTCGGTTTGGTTACAAGGCGGTTCGGGCACAGGCGCACAGCTGGCCCCTGGTTAGCTCCTGGTGTGAAGAGTGGCGACCCTGGTCTTGGTCTCTTCAATTCTCTCTTTGGTTTGTGTTGGTGGCGGCGGGGTTCTCGCGCGGGTGGCGGCGGTTTTCTGGCGCTGGTGAAGGCGGGGCTGTGACACTGGTGGCGGCTGCGTCGGGCATGCGTCGGACGGCGTTGGCTCTCTCTGAGGCCGTTTTTGGTGGGGGCGACCGTCGTCCGGTGTCGCCTTTGTCGTGTGCTGGATGCTTTGGCTTGTGAGCGCTAGATCGCGGGGCCGATTAGCGCTACTAGCGATGCGGGCATCTTTTACTGAAGATTTGGGCGTTCCTCTGTTGTTCTGTGTGGCTGGATTTGGTACTTTTGTCAGGTTCGATTGGGCCTGGGAGGTCCATGGAGCGTCCCCTCGAGACGGTGTTGCCAATTGCGCTACTGGTAATCTCCGCATCATCGATGACTATTCTCCATGCGGAGCGGACTTGCCGAAGCGACGACCGATGGCGATATGCCGGAGACTGGCGTGATGCCGATTCTTTCTATCTCCTCAATCTAAGGTATCTTATCTGATTCTTCTCAGATCCGTTCCCCCTTGAAGCTTGCCCCCTTGTTCGCCCCTGATTCCCCTGGTCTGTTCCTCCTACACGACTCAATCCCCAATTCTCCCCTTGTAAGCTACGACCCTAAAATCCCCAAATCCTATCTACTTTTTCTCTGTTTTAACCATCCGGTTCTAAATCAATCAACAATTCCAACGCTTTTACCAATCTAATTTCTCACCACTAGCCAAGTACTACTCCAAATCACCTTGAAATCTAGAAGCCTAGAACTCCTTTCCAGTACGGCTCAGCTTGTCTGTTCTTCGGCTTAGTCCTGCATCTCTATATCTGTAAGCAGGCTGGTTTGTGGTATTTCAACCCACCCAGCTTTCCTCCATTCGACAACGCGTCTGGGAGGTGGCAGGCAGGCGACGAGGTTCAGGTGGAGAAGGAGCTACGGGTGCGCAAGGAGAGCACGACGAGTGTATTAGCACATCGGCGTCCAATAGTGATGGTGAAAAAACAGCCTAATTCAAGCAACGCCATGAAGTTCGTTAGCTGGAATTGCCAAGGTACGGGGAAGGACCTCGGCCGTTCCACCAAGATGGAGTACCTTTCAAAGTTCATGAATTCCACGGGTGCACAAGTAACTTTTGTCTCTGAAACTCAGACCTCTAGGTAGAATTCTTCTCAACTTAACTCTCATTTTAATGCTGTTGGTAGCTATGTAGTTCCTTCCAAGGGTCGGTCTGGTGGGCTTTGGATGCTTTGGTTCGATGACGTTCGAGTTTCTATCAAGTTTTCCAACCACCATATGATTTTAGCAATTGTTGTTGATAAAGCTACTAATATTGATTTTGTGATGGCTTGTATTTATGGAGATCCTCACCATCGGCACACTGAAATAATTTGGGATCATGTTTCGAATTTTATTTGTGAAAATCTTGGCAAGCCGGTAGTCTGTTAGGAGACTTGAATGAAATCATGTGTAACAATGAAACCACGTCTGCTAATGTTAATAAGATTTGTATGCGTAATTTTAATTCATATGTAAAACAATGTGGCTTGTTTGATCTAGGATTTAGTGGCCCGGTTTACACTTGGACGAATAAGCGTTTTTCTTCTACCCGTATCTTTGAAAGACTTGATCGGTGTCTTGTTAATGCAGTCTATTTCCTAATACTAATGTTTTTTAATTTACCAATCATCCTTGGTGAGCATGCACCAATTCTGATCTCAACTGAATCTACTTTCCATAGACCTAAACTTCAATTCAAGTTTGAAAATTGGTGGACTTACGAAGAAAACTTTCAGGGGGTTGCAAAAAATGCTTGGAATGCTTCCATAAACAAATCCTTCCATGCTAGAACAACTAACCTTGCAGGTACATTAAAGAGATGGTGTAAGAAGAAGAAACCTATCTAGCAGCAACTCAATAGCATCCAGGAACAAATCAATGAAATTCAGATGAAGCCGCCACAGCTCCAGGATCATAACCGCGAGGTCAGCCTTATAGCCCAGTATGAAGAAAACTTGACCAAGCTGACTGAATATTATCGGCAAAGTGCAAAAAAACATTGGGCAACTGAAGGTGACAGGAATACTGCCTTCTTTCATAATGCCGTTCAAAAGCGTAAGCGTCGAAATCGCATTAGGAACCATCATGGAAAAGATTTGTGTGATCCAGAAGATATTGCGAGTGAATTTGTTCATTATTTCAAATCCATTTTTTGTTCCTCGGCTACTAACAATGACAGGCCAATCCTAAATACAAGATTATTGCAAGAAACTGAAGACTTCACCAACTCAGTACCCGATAAGCAGGAGGTGATATCCCTTCTTAAGCAGGTTTGGCAAGACAAACAGATGGCACCAAGAGTTCAAACTTTTGCTTGGAGGCTACTTAGGAAAGCGCTTCCTACCGGTAAGAGGGCGATTAGGTACTCAAAACACATCAATGAAAATTGCTCTAGATGTGGAAATCTAGAAGATGAAATGCATATGTTGTTCTTATGCCCTTTCTCTAAGGTAGCATGGTATTCTTTCCCTTGGTTTATTAAAACTGAATTTATTGCTTAGCATCATTCTTCCGTCCCTGAGATGATTCAAGCTTTGCTTACTTCTCAACACCCACAAATAAATGTCACTATGCTTTACACATTCCTGTGGTGTCTCTGGAAAGCATGAAACATCAGTTTATTTTGCAGGAAAGTAAGTTGGCCTTCTCAGATTTATGCGGCAGCGAATGCAATAATAAAGGGAACCAATTTAGAAGACAAAAACTCCACATATCTGCAAGGAAATGAGAACATACAAGAGCTGAAGCAAACTCCTCATACAATTCCTCATACTCTACAGGCTGACTCCTTCACAGGAAATGTCATCTACTATGATGCAGTCTGGGAAAGACAAGCAGGGGCGGACAAGAGCCGGGCTGGAATAGGCGTAATCATTCATATGCAGGACAATCAACACCTCCAACAGCTGCATGTCTCAGCGCTCTCTCCGCCAGCTTCCTCACCTCTACAGGCGGAGACCTATGGGCTGCTTCTAGCAACAAAGCTACCAGAGATTTTACTAATTCAAGACCCCTACTTTTACACAGACAGTTTGGTGTTAGCCTCGGCGGCAGCTTCTCCAACAGTATTCAAAGCTCCAGGACATTGGGAGAACAGACCTCATCTTGCAGCAATCCAGGCCTCTCCCTCTTTCCATTGTAAGAAGATTGCTCATATTAACAGGTGTAGGAATATCAAAGCAGATCATCAGGCTCGTCTAGCTCTTAGAGTTCAGAATGCCTCTTTAGCTATTCGATGCTTATGCCCAGAAGTAGGTCAATGTCATGCCAAGGACATCCTTTCAGTATCTAGCCTGGCTCCTTTCACGCTTAGCTCTGTAAAATACACATAAGCTAAATAAAAATTTCTATGTTAAAAAAAAGACTATTCGCCATGCTTCAACTGTCCCTCCCACATCTGATCTCTTTAATTTTTGCAGCAGGAGCTAGGGCCGCGGTACCCTGCGCATGCGCCACCGCAGGGGCACGCCGAGGAGGACCGGGGGTCGTCACACAACAAAGATGCTACCCAGCAGCAGACCCTTCCAGAGCTGATCACAGCGACGGCCGCCATGCAGCTCGGCGACATCAGGCCGTACACGCTCGAGTCCGTTCAAATCGTTCTGCAGACAACCGGCGCCGACAGAGGCGGTCCACTTCTTTGTTCCTGGGGTAAGCACACTGCTGATACCATAAATTTTACCCGCTTATCTTCCTAATGCATTTCCACCTTTTATCTTTGTATACGAGATTCCTATATTCTGTATGTAGCGTTTGTTTGGTCTTCGTGAGGTCGCTAGCAGACGAGCCCATAATTTCATCGCATGATTCCACAATTAACACATACTTGTTCATAGACACTCAGTACATTTTAGCAGATCACATCACATTGTTTTGTTGATTCAAATAAAATGCCCTACTTATCTAGGGACCTCTGCTACTGCTGCAAGAATACGAACTGCATATCTGAATATGTGTGTGCAGCGCACCCTCTCCATCGCTTTAGAAAATCATTTTGGACCTAAATCAAAGATAAAGGAAGGCATATAGAAAATCAGATGCAAATGTTCTTCGTACATCCAAGCAGACCACTATAGACATCTCATATCTGTTCATCCTTGCAGGCGGACTTGACTGTCTCTGTGCCACGGAAACAGATCCTCCGGCGGATGTGCTCTGTTCTAAACCTTCCCATCATCGCCGTCTACACAATCCGCCTCGCCGACGACAACTTCAAGGGCTATATCACTGTGGGAATACTGCCACATGGCGTCAGCTTGTGGTCGTCAGCCATCTAGATGCCCTTCGAAGGCGCGCCGATGCCGACCGAGTACGCTGCCGTGGACACTGCCGTCGGCACATACAAGAACGTCAAGGTCGACGACGTGAACTACGGCCCGAGGATGCAGGCAGAGCAGACGTGTGCAGCCTCGGCCCTCGGCGACATACCATCAGGGCCTATCAGAGCAGGCACAACGCCAGACCAACACACTTTGGTTCACGTATGAAGATCTCCTGGGGAAAATCAAATACATCTGCATCAAATCGGCTGGTCTCTTACCGATCAACCACCAGCTGATCCGCGGTCCCACAAGCGACCTCACCGGTGTGCTGCGGAAGGAAGAAACCGGTGTTCCGCCATCACAAGCTGGCAAACTCGCTCACGCGCCTCCTCGGCCACAAGCGCGACACCGAACGTGCTCTGCTCGAGCAGGTAAAAAATGCACTTCTGCAGCTCTATTCCATGAAAAACAGCAACCATCTGGTATGGCTAAACCTCTTATGCTCAATCTCATGCACAGGGGAGCGTGTGAGTCGAGGCCTTTGGGTGTCCAGTCCAAGAACGACCAGAAGAACTGAAGATCTCCAGCGCCGGCCCCATGCCCCATGAAGTAAAAGGGGCCATTTTTTGAGTTCCACCGGTAGACAAGCGTCACGCTCTGCCTCACTCATGGTTTACCCTACACCTGAAACACAGCAAGCTGAAATGTACGACGGAGTGTAGCAGTTTGCAGCGCTGCCAGAACAAAGCACGCATGGCTTACCCAACGCATAAAAGGCAGCATCCACCAGTGTAGCACATAGTTGTACCAGGTTCGTAGGTAGAGCTCCTAGGCGAAACACAATTGTTTACCTTGCGCCGCGTGCCTACCAAACAGCTACCTTGTATATGTACAATATATAATATATATATACAGTTTATATTCAGAAGTTGTTTGTTTTCATGAACACAGGGTTCAATTCGGTCCGAGCGAAACAGACCGCGGCGTGTTCGATGAACACGGGGGCAAAAGAGAAAATTGCTAAGTATTTTAAATGGCAAAATATGAATTTCCTTACCCAAGCAGAAGGAGTGGCAAACAACAATAACGGAGAAACCTTTCGATGGTACATAGCTAAAGTTAGACCTTTTGATGGTATAAACCTAAAGATGGCGTCTTTTAATGGTACAGACCCAATTTTCCCTTATATGTTCTGCATTTGTCAGCAACAAACGTGAGCTCCTAAAAATACAAGCATACCAGCAAAGGTTTAGTTAAGCTGGCATGTGGCAATGTTATCAAAAGGATTTAGTAAGAAACCCTTGTACAAATAAGCTTCAAAAAGATAGATGCCTCACGAGGTGACCATGAATGTACATTGCCACTTTCACTCATAGCATAAACTGCACAACCTAAAACCATCCAAGGCTTTGGCTGCGGCTCTTGACAACGCTACCCGCTTGAACAGAAAATCAGAATAACACAATTGCCCAAGCTAAAAACACTCCAATTTGAATGAATACGCGTAAAAGCCTGATCTCGCGCGGCAAGGCGCGCGTCAGATTCTAGTAATGTAGCCATAGCTAGTTTTCTGGCATGTCCAAATTGCGTTTCAGTAACGGAGTCGTGTTGGCGTTGGACGCGTAGTCGAACTCTACCTCTGACCGGAATCGGTTGTGTAATATTCTAGTATTCTATATAATGCAACAGGGGACGAGAAACGCAGCACCAAACAGTCCATCTCACCATAGTAGCAAATCCCGGCGGCAACTCATCTACACGCCTGCGTGAAGTTCCGGCGCATCAACCAATGGCGCCGCCGTGGTCTGAACTCCCAGAAGACCTCCTAGCCTTGGTCTTGGCCCGCCTGTTTTTCCCCGTCGATCGCGCTGGCTTCCAGGCCGTGTGCCGTTCTTGGCGCTCGGCCGCGCGTCCCCCTCCACGGCAGCTGCCCTGGATCATGCTTCCGGTTGGGGGGTTCTTGAACCCCTCCGACCATGTTCTGCGTCGCCTAGTCTCCTTCCCCGAAACCGCCAGCTGCTGTACCGACCTTGGCTGTTATCGGAGCAGCCTTTTCTCCTTCTGCGAAAACACGAGATGCATTGGCTCTACGGATGGCTGGATCGCCATCGACTGCGAGGGCGCCGATAACAGGCACACATACCTCTTGCACAATGAGTTTTCTAGCACGACATTATCGCTCCCGGAGCTGGACGCTGCCATCGGCCATGTTTCTGATCTTTTCAGGATACGAAAGGTGCTCTTGCGGTCAACCCCAGATGATGTCATGGCTCTCATGACCAACCACCGTAGTTGCCCCATCATCTTAACCAGACTTGGGAAGGGCGTGTGGTTGCCCAAGTCGTATGCAACTCCCCTCGTCTACATCATTGATGTTGTGTTTCTTGGAGATAGACTTTACGGGATCACCAAGGCCGAGGATCTTGTCTTCCTCGACATCGCCTCTAATGACAACGGCGTACCCATGGTTACCGGAGGCAAATGTGTCATTGGGGAAAACTTTGATGTGTGGATCAACGAGGAAGATGATGATGATGATGATAACGATGATGACGATGATGACGACGATGATGATGATGATGATGATGATGACGATGATGACGATGATGATGATGATGATGATGACGACGACGACGACGATGATGATGATGATGATGACCATGACTACGCCGAAAAAGATGATCACAGCGACAACGTGGACGAGTACGAGCACAATGATAATGATGATGACGACGGCAGTGAGACAGAAATCAATTACGAATACACACATGACTTGACCAAGATGACCGAGGAGGACATGATTCTTGAAGCATCCCAATATATAAATGTCGAGGAGTCTCCGCATGAGGCCAAACATGAAATTGAGACCACGTGGTACTTGGCCGAGTCTCTTGGGAAGCTACTCATGGTGAGGCGGCAAGTGCTATGGCCGGCTAACACGGATATGGATGAGTTCACTCACAAGGTAGAGGTTTTTGAGGCCAGTGTCAGCGGATCCACGTGGGTGTCGTTGAAAGGCGGGCTAGGTGGCCATGCGCTTTTCATCAGCAGACGGTTTTGCAAGTCCATTCCTGCTTGCAACAGGGAGGTACAAAAGGATACTATCTACTTTGTTGACACAAATGATGTGTTCAATATGAGATCCCAAACTGTGAGCGCTCTGATGATGACTGGTGTTAATTACAACATGTACCTGAGAGGAGGTGTCGCAAAGGAGCTAACATGGGTCTTTCCCCCGGAGCTAGTGGCATAGACGACTACCCATAGTGTGAGTACATAGATGGTAATATGCATATCACCTAGGTAAAAAAGGATGATGTGGCAAGTAATAATTTATATAATTCTATATCAGAAACATTTTCTTGCAGGAACTTTCGTACATATGCCTATCTAGTTCTTGAGTGTGCCCTGTAAAGCAATCCTCAAATGCTTGTGATCCTTTAGCTTCTTGCTTTGCTGTTGCTCTTCTCTTCCTTTAGTTCTGTTTTGTAGCTATTCACCACCATGTATTGCTATTTTTTTTTTGGTTGGAGGCCTTTGTGTAAACCACGTGCTATGTAGATCTTGTTGATATCTTTGTTTACCACCTAAAGTCATATTTCTCTCCTGCCTCCTGATCCCAATCCTCCCAATGTTATAACCGTGCGTAGCATTTTGTTGAGTTCCTTCATCTTATTTTCTTCATCAGTAGTAAACAATGCTGATTTCTGGACCAAGTAAAAAAGATTTGGTTAAGGTGAATTTGGTTAATAAAATTATGATAACTAGATTAGGTTAACGTGCTTACTGCTATAGATTTAAAGATGGAAAAGCTATATGCATCGGGATTGGTCACCTTGCTTCCCAGGATGCTACCAGTTGCCCCCTTTATTTTCCTTGAAACTATTATCTGTTGTGTTTGTAAGAATATGTTGTAGGCATTACACTCAGATTCGGTAGCCTGATAAAGATCAGCTATGCGTAAGACATCCTCCCATCTTTTTCCGGCACAATATAAGCTATATCATTTCTTTTAACTATAGGCTTTGCACTTGGGAAGAAAAGAAACCGCTTCGGCCTCGGACTCGTTGGCCGGCATAGTATTGTGGTGTTTTTTCTGTGTATTCTCCTCAGGAGATTTGTTGGAAACACCCCATTCACCTAAACCATGTCTCCCATCTAATCCACTTCCTAATAAATTTCCTAGTAGCAAAACACTTGTTTGGAACACAGGTTTAGCACGTATCAGTATCTCTATCTCTACTAATCTCTACTATAAGATTGCAATAGGACTCGTCCGTGTCTGTAAAATACGTTTTCAACCAACTAAAATACGTTTTTGGTTTGGTGTTGAAAAAATTACACAAAACGCCAACGCCTAAGTCAAAGTAGACAAATCTCCTCCTCGACTGCCCGCGATCCTGCTGGACGGGACAAGCGGGAGGGCCGACTCGATTGGGAGCCACAAAGGCTCACGACGAGGCAGGGCTATGACGGGGATGCGCACGCCGGGCCGTGTTCCTGCTCGCCGCATGACCCTCTTCTAATGCTTGCGCCCCGGCGTTCCTACTCGCCGGAGGACCGGACGTCCATCGCTCCGGGCGCCACAGGCCTCCCTCCTGCGACGGGGGCGGCGGGAGACCAAAGCTGGGTTGGGGCGCCGATGCTGCCGCGGGTGGGAAGCTGGATGATCCTACACGCCTTTCCACGCCCCGGTAGATCCCTCCACTCCCTCCTTCACCGAAGGTTTCAGCCGCCCCTAATTCCGGCGACACGCAGGGCATGGGTAAACCCTCCACCCCGATTTGTTGCCCAGCCTGTTTTAGCTTGCTTTGAATGAGAAGAAGAATCAGGAACGGGCGAGAGACATACCATATATGCGCTGGTCGGGAACAATGGCGGAGCATAAGAACATGCGGGTGCGATTCGACCAGATAAGTAGCAATCGCCAGAGCTCGCTGTCCGAATCAAGAAGGGATGGAGGCGTTCGGTTAGGTCTTGGGGTGGGCGTCGCTTCGGTGGGTTCAGAGTGACCTCCGGCCAGGTGGCAGGAATTTTGCACGGCCTCGCGGCCGACGTTCTCAACGTATGCATCTACTCTGCGGACCGCAGCGGAACTGGTCTCTTTGGTCTGTTGGTCTTGGTCGTGGCCTTCCTCTGCTCCCACCACGCCGGCAAGGAACAGCCACGCGGAGCAGCTGATCGAGCTTCTCCGATGGTCATGTGCAGTACTGGGACATGGCTGATTGTTGGATGTAGCTCTACGACCAATGGACATGCATGGATGACTGCGCTAGAGTTTCTCGACACATGCCAAGCCCGAAAGTGAAGACGATACGACCCGTTCGTCGCCAAGCTGCAATCCTGAGCCTCCATGGCGAGCATGCGACAGCAATGCGTTTCTCTCTATGTAGTATTGTAGTGCTTGATTGATTTTCGCTACTCGTATCCTGGTACGTGCTCTGTTGGTGTTTGAGCCGAGACCTTGTCTGCGTTGATGCCTCGAGGAGTACTGCTATCGGAAATTTAACTAACATGTTCAAATCTGAATATGCTCAAAGAATTGCTGCGTGCGATGGTTTGGTTGTTTCATCACTTTGTCTACCATTGGCTGATGGGATAGGCACTGCGATGTGTTTTTATGAGGATAAAACTTTAACTGTAGTGCTTGATAGGTGTCCAGTGAAATCAGTACGTACTTCAATTTCAGCGCGATGTACCTGCTACATTTTTTTTGTGGTGCTTAATTAGGCTTGCGCCCTGGCGGTACTCAAGTAATATTTATTTTTAGACATATTTCAGAATTCGCGGATCTTTTACAAAGTGCATGGGCAATTGCAATCTTGATGTACTACAAGCTATGACAATAAATTTGAAGGTAAACGAAAATCTGTATAAATCAAGATAGTGTACAGAACTATAGTAAAAAAAATAGTAAACCGTAGCAAAGCACGGGTAAATTTGCTAGTCTCTACTAATAATACGGCTTGAGGTCGTGACGGTAATACGTTTTCGCCCGCCCACTTTACGCTTTCGTCCGTGACTATGCCCTGCCATCGCACCAAACCTGGCCAACGGGCCGTGCTTTTCGTGGCCCGGCCCAAAGCACGCGAGCCCGGCACGCAGGAAGCCCGTCACAGCATGCCACTAAACGGGCCGTGCTGGCCCGTGAAAGGCCTGGGGCCGTGCCTGGGCCGCGGCTTCAAGCATGCGGGCTGGCCCGGCACGCGGAGCGTGCAGCCCGGCAAGCACGTGGGCCGGCCCGTGAGGCACGCGAGCGGCACGGACTAATAAAGCTTTATTTATAGTTTTTGGTCATTTTTTTTGTGTAGTTTTTGAATTTAGAGCTGTTGGTTGGGGCTGACATGGACTAATAAAGCTTTATTTATATCTCATATGAAATGTTGCATTATTTCCTACAATTTTCCTAATTTTTTTAATTTTTTCTGACCTATTTTCGCCTAAAATTTGCGTTCTGAGCCTTTTTAGCCGCATGGGCCTTTTTCAGGCACGCGGGCCTCACGTGCCGTGGGCCGGCCCTTTTAACTGCTGTGCCGTGCCTGTGCCTCATTTCCCAGTCCGTGGGCCGGCACGGCACGGCCCATGTCTTCGCGGGCCGTCGCGAACTGTGCCGGGCTTGGCACGTGGACCCCTTAAACGGGCCTGTGCTGTGTCGGGCCGGCCCGTTGGCCAGGTTTGCATCGCACGATGCTTTCCTCTGTTACAGTCCCCTGCCATCGCATGAGTTCTGTCGGCAGGTCTCCGCTCCGGACTCTCGCCTTAGGCTGGTGCCAACGGGGGCGAGAGCGCGGGCGCTATCGCCCGGCTCGGGGCGAGAGGGAGGCGGGAGAGGGGCGGGAGGCCAGCGGCGGGCGCCGGCGGCGTCGCCCGGCGGGAGCGGGCGATACCGCCCGGCCGGCGCCCGCGCTGGCGGGGCGAGAGGGGGCGAGAGGGAGGCGGGAGAGGGGCGGCGCGCTGGCGGGGCGGGAGCGGGCGAGAGGGGGGGCGAGAGCGCGGCGAGAGCGGGGCGAGAGCGGGGCGGGAGCGAGGCGGTAGTGCCAACGGCTAGCTGACGTGGCGAGCTCTGATTCGTCCACATCAGCTAGCCGTTGAGGTATCCGTTGGAGCTCAAAAAAATTCGAAATTTTTTGCAAAAAATTCCAAATTTCATCCCCAACCCCCTATAAATACCCCCACCTGGTTTCAGTCATTCCACACCCCACTTCATCTCCTCCACTCTCCATTTCCACTCCTCTCGATGCCATGTCTTCTAGCAGCAGTTCGAACTCCAGCGACGGAATGGAGGGTGATATGATCGATGCATTCCAGGCGGAGTATGAGGAGGCGATGCTCAACCCCGAGGCGGTGCCAAGACCGCCGCGACGCCGCCGACGGTCCATCAGGCGTGATCGTGTGGGTGCCCACGATCGGCTCTACGAGGACTACTTCGCCGACGAC
The DNA here is from genome assembly GCA_007115705.1 of Dactylis glomerata. NCBI lineage: Eukaryota > Viridiplantae > Streptophyta > Magnoliopsida > Poales > Poaceae > Dactylis > Dactylis glomerata. Next base: position 522,475 of record QXEO01000140.1, on the reverse strand, counting down.
TGCAATTATCCTCCTAGCTTCTTTCGGCGAAGGTATCGGATGAGGCGATCCCTTTTTCGAGGCATTGTTGATAGATTGGGTGAATACTCTCCGTATTTCACCCAAAGATTTGATGCTCTCAACCGTGTTGGTTTTTCTCCCCTACAAAAGTGTACTGCTGCTTTGCGTTTATTAGCTTATGGAGCCGCTGCAGATACGATAGATGAGTGGCTTAAGTTAGCTAGACAAACTTCATCAGATTGTCTAGATAGATTCTGTGAAGGCATCATTGACTGTTACGGGGAAGAGTTTTGCCGTCGACCAAATGTCGAGGATACTCAGCGTCTGTTAGCGAAAGCCGAGGAGCGTGGCTTTCCGGGCATGTTAGGGAGCATCGATTGCATGCATTGGCAGTGGAGGAACTGCCCAGTGGCGCTTGCCGGTCAATTCACAAGGGGAGACATCAAACACCCTACCATAATCTTAGAAGCCGTTGCGTCGTATGATCGTTGGATCTGGCATGCCTTTTTTGGAGTGGCCGGGTCCAACAACGACATCAATGTACTCAACCAGTCGCCGTTGTTCACTGATGTGCTCAGGGGAGAAGCACCCGTAGTGAACTTCACGGTGAATGGACACGAGTACAACTATGGTTACTACCTTGCCGACGGCATCTACCCCTCCTGGCCGGTGTTCATGAAAGGTGTTACTCTTCCACAAAGTGAAAAGCATCAACGATTCACTGCTGCTCAATCAGCTTATCGCAAAGATGTCGAGTGTGTCTTTGGAGCGCTGAAGGCTAGGTTCAACATTCTATCAGTTCCGGGACGCTCCTACTCGACGCGTACTCTTGGTTTGATCATGCGTGCATGTGTCATTCTGCACAACATGATCATCGACGATGAGCGTGATGCAGAGTTGGATGACATCTATGAGACAGTTGATTCCAATGTCGGCCCTGCGATACACAACAATGCACCACCAAGCCTAGCAGCCAGGATTCAGATGGACAACGAAATGAGGGACTCACCGATGTATACACAGCTCCAGCATGATTTGATTGAGCATGTGTGGGCTAATGCCTAGTTTATGTAATTTTTTCAAATTTTTATGTAATTTTTTCAAATAATGTAATCGGTAACAATTTTAGTTGAATAAAATAATTTTCTTGCATTATTTTGAATGTTGTAAAAGAGAGGAGAGAGAAAAGCTGATGTGGAGGAGAGAGAAGTGAGAGCTGGCACTATAGCCCGTGCACTGGCACCGTGGGGTGAGAGTGAGGGTAAAAGCTGACGTGGCGAGGCTATAGTGGGGTGAGAGTGTGTGATGCATTGGTACCAGCCTTATCCATCAAACTCCACCTCTTGTCTTCTCTGATGAGCGGCGGTGAACGACGGGAGACTCGCATTGCAGCGTCTACCGACATGGGGGCATGCGAGGTCGGACTCGATGACGGATCCGAGGCTCCACGAATCTCAGACCTTGACCTCCGTGGGGCGGATCGACAGTACCGGCCGGGCAGCGCAGCGGAGCAGCAGGCGACCTCTTCCTCGGTAGATCAGCTGGAGCCAACCTCCTCGGCCGATTCCCTGAGTCCCAATCCCTGCTTCCAGTTCGGGAACCCACATCAGCCAGCTCCTCCGCGCTATCGGCCACAAAGAAGCTCGCCTCCGCCGCTCAACGCACATCATCCTAGCCAAGAACGCCCACTGCTCTTTTCCTGCTCAAGTCCCGGAGGAAGAAGATGCCTCAAGCAGCTCCAAGCATTCCAGGTCGTGCTCAGCAAGGGAAGTAGAGCAGGAAGTTGGTACGAGCTCGATAGTCGATAGCAGGGATCGAGGGGGATGGGGATGGACGAAATAGAAAGAGGGAGCACGGTGGGCGACATCAGTGACCGTACAGGCGCGGAATTACTTGCCTGAACAGAAGGTACAGGGCTCTGGAGTGGAATGTCGATTTTTATACCATCACATTCTGTTTGTGATAGTGCACCCCTTATCATTTTATTTTGAAGACAACTATTCTTTAAATTTGCCACAAAAGAATTTATCTATACTGCACTTATGAGATTTTTGTGCTCCTTACACATGTAAACAAAATTAGCTCTCAGATAGTATTTAGCATCTTGTGGCTGCTATCTTTTCACCTGAATTACACATTGAGGTATTTCATATTCTGTCCACGCAGTTGCATATGTAGTTCTGAATTCCGTTCTTCACATGTTACTTCGAGGATGGGGATACATGCACCAGAAGGGATTGCTGGTTGCAGAATGGTGATCTTGCTTTCTTTCTGAACTTTCTTAGCATCAGATTTTTCCAACTGACCTTGAAGCAGTTTTGCTCCAGCACCATAAAATCTAGACAGAGTTGGGTGCTGAAGAAATCAGGACCACTAAATCCGATCAGAAAAACCACACCGTTGAAGACAGAACATGGATCGACTGAATCACTATAATACACTCATTTTAGACAGCAATTCCATAAGAACATGGCACATTTCTTGCGAGAGTGCCATTAGAAAATGGATAATGTACGCTGGCAAAAGAAATGATCTACAATTTGCAGGTAAGGATTGCTTCCGCACTTAAAATACCACCAGGAAGTGTGTTTTTCAGTTCTAGATGCAACCCTCCAAGAGGAATAAGAAGTATCCAGAATAAAGGAGTGCAAATTTAGAGATACATGGAGCATTGTATATGTGGCGCACTGAATATTAGGCCTCGGATGATACAGCCGACAGTCAAGAACTGACAGAGTTCTACTGTCCTAAAATGGCTGAGAAGGCCTCCTCTGTAGCATCAAGTCAATACATTTTAAAAGCATGTCAATGCAGTCAATTATCAAGTGACCATTTTATACAATATTTTCTTGTACTCGAAGTGAATATCGCTTCATGACATGAAGGAGAGATTTATTTGTTTGCAGTCGACTTCATTTTCGGCTAAGCCAAAAAAAGGCACATATATAAAATGGACACAATATTTTATACTTTCGACTTCAAACGTTGATGGTGTAGGTAGGAGGGTCACATAAATGAACTACGCTATCGGCATGAAGGTATCATTCGGGACTTCGTTAGGATCAAATGATGGTTGCGGGGACGAGGATGGCTCTACAAGCTCATCTTGGACAAAGCAGTCGACTAAGTAAAGTTGATGGTACAGGCAAGTGTAGATGGCGTTGGCGAGATGAATGAACTGACTGATGCTATTGGCATGAAGGTAGCTCCAAGATGAGAGAAAGAACCAGCTTGTGTGTAAAGAGAAGGACGGTGTGCTCAAGGGCATAGAAGAGAATCCGTTGTTGATCATAGTCGGAAGACCGGATCAGCAAGACCATGCAAATACTCGAAAACCTACAGGAGATTGGGTACATGGTTTAGGGGAAGAGAATCACATGCTATGGGAAACTTTACCTAATATTAATGTTTGTTCTCAACATATTTGTACATCTACGTCGCGGGCCCTTCTCACCTCTTGTCTTGCGCCGACTCGAAAGGAACACTTGAGATGACAGGATTGAGGGAAGATGAGTGGTTTATTTGCTTGACTATGTTTGCTACGAGAGAGCAGAGATCGTCTGGAGGGTTGGCATCTGGAAGGGCTTCATGGTTCTTCCTATGTAACCACATGTGAAAGTTAGAGATGTTAATGAAGAACCTAGCGTCCCTCAAGAAAGCATCGATGACACTGGTACGTACATGTATGGAATATCAAAATATGTCATATTTGTAGATGGAGAAATTAGCAAAATTGGTGCAGGCAACATGTCTAATTTGGACCAAGAGTAGTCTTCATTATAATGTATGACTATTGCGGATTAGTCATTCATATTTTGCATTTTATTGTTTTTCCGCAGCAACGCGTGGGCATAGTGCTAGTAATAATAATATTGCGATCAGACTGGTCCGTATCCATAAAATGCGCTTTCAACCAACTAAAATACGCTTTCGTCCCACGCCAGCCGAAACGTTTTCTTTCCGTCCGCGTCCTCTATCCTGTCCTCGCTAAACGGTTAACCCTGGCGCTGACCTCCTCACCTCTCGCCGGCCAGCTGCTGCACACACCAATGTTCGCCTCCCATGTATCCTAGCTCCTCTCGGTCCCATGATATGTGTAGGAGAAGAGAAACTGATCGATGCAACACCGCGAGTACCCGGTCCTGATCAGGTCGCTGTGCGGCAGCCCTGCATATCCCTGCATATTCTGCCAAGTCGTTTGGCGGCAATGGCCAGGACCAAAGGAGAAGTAGAGCACGCTGGTCCAAAGGAGAGAGGTGGCGGAAGATCGAGGCGAACGAGCTATGACAGAACTGAGTGGTGCCAATTGACTGCCATGCCTAGCTCCTTCACGCAGTAGGAAAGCGGCGGCGGGGTAAGCCAAATCAATCCAGGTGAGAGCGATCCATGGGCTGGAGAAGAGATTATTGCAACATCACCGACGGCAGCGCAGAATTTTTGAGGCGGTTGCTGCGGGACACATTAGCTAAAGCTATCAGCTTAGGGTGACCCCGTGTGCTGAGGCCTCCCCGGCGGGTGTATTTGTAGCCATTGGATCTCCAACTTAGGTGATCTAGGTCATCCGTTTGGTCTGGTCGGTAAATTTTTTTACACCTACTCTATTTCACTTTTACGGCTGACACCGGGCCCAATTTGCTACTAAGCCATAGTCCACAGCGAAAAGGTAAGTGTAAAAAGTAAAGTTGCTAACGTGGCTTTCGCTCGCACCCCCAGACCCAACCCCGCAGGTTGCCTGGAAAATGCAGTGGTGATCAAGCAATGTTATCTATGCCGAATGTTCCACTCAAATAAAGCACAATAATTCAATAAAGTAATAATTTTATAAATTGTTCTTCATAGTTGTGCATAAGAAATGCTCGCCTAGGCATTGTCGTCACAGGCGGTGGTCTGCGGCTGCTACATGCCCCGCATCAGCTCCGCCATCTGCGTCGTCATGTGTATACATCATAGTCACGCTACAAAGAAGCCTCTGCATTGCCGTTTCACCTGTGTATACTGGTTTTGCCTGTCTTGGCTTGGATCATTAGGTCAGGTATGTGGTGTCATAAGTCTACGGTCCTACAAATCATTAGCTAAATTGTGGTGCATACATTAGAGTATAATTAAGGTCCCATTGATTTGGGTGATTGTGCTCATAGGTTAATCAATAGAATAGAAGGAAGCTAGAGCCACTTTAGATACTACTAGAGTTAGTTCATTTGTAGCAACTACTTGAGAAATTTGGACTTTCGAAATCCTTGGTTGGCTACTATGAACGACGTCTGTCCTGCCCTGCCGTGAACCACATATATAGACACATATAGACAGCATTAAGTTAGCTTAACCCTTGTGATGTACTCCCTCCGATCGGAAATAACTGTCGGTGATTTTGTACTAACTTAGTACAAAGTTTATATTAAGTCACCTACACTTATTTCCGATCGGAGGGAGTAAATATGTTTGTTCTATTAGATACAACAATGGATTTTGGGTGATTGTGTTCATAGTTTTTTAATGGTTTGTGATCATAGTTATGGATTAAAATTTGCAATCAGTGTAGGCACTATCCAATATTGTCAATTTTCTCAAAATGATAGTAGGAAGCTACCTAGGGTTTAGAGAATGACTGGAATTCATCCATATCGGAATTGGGGTTTAAAAAGTGGAGATTAATCACTATGATTCTCCTTTTCAGGGTTTTGATAATCTGCTCCTACATGATAATCTGTTTCTACAGAACTCCATGCCATCTGGATTGGACTAACATACTGATTTATACTATGAAAGGTTGTTCATTTGGTTAACGTGGTTTCGTAGCAACACACGAGTTGTGTGCTAGTATAAATACATTATCTAAAGGTATAATGGGTGAAAAGACTTCCCTTCCCACGGGGGATCGCGTCTCGCGATCCTCCGCTCCCCCAGCACGCCGCGTGTCCTCCAACCTGTCGAGAGAAAACGAACAGGGACAAAGGAGGGAGGGTCCCACCCACGTTCTACGCTCTCAGCCTCTCAGCTCTCTATTCCCCTATTCCCCACCGTCTTCTCCATCGAGCCGATTAAATCAGGACATGGCGGATGACGCAGAGAGCTCGCACCACCGCACAGCTGCGCCCGCTAGCTCTCCGTCGTCCTCTCCACGTAGGGCCGCTGCCACCGTCTTACACTCCCGCTCCTCAAATCACCTCCCTCTCTACTACAGTGAGCGCCAAGATGTGTTGTCGCCATGGTGCTGCCCCAAGCACCATGAGTTGGGACGCATATCGCGAGGCCGAGCCATGTTGCTGCGTCACCGGAGGCGCATATTACGGAGGAGAGGCGAGCACCATGCGGCGGAGATGCAAGCTGTGATGGACGGTGCTGCCAACGGCGGCCACCGATGCTACCGCGAGCAGGCGACGGAGATGCGAGCACAAGGCGGCGGAGCTGCGACTGGTGAGGGGTGGTGCTGCCAACGTCGACCATGCTCCGACCAGCGACACACGAGCTGCCGGAGCAGCAAGATCCACTGTCAACGCTGCAAGCGGCCGACCAGTTGCTACAAACCGCCGCCGGGCTTGCTACAAAGCGCGACCGTACTTGCCAAAAAGCGCCGACGAGCTTGCTACAAACCGCCGCCGGGCTTGCTACAAATGCCGCCGGACTTGCTAAAAAGTGCCGACGAGCTTGCTACAACCGCCGCCGGACTTGCTAAAAAGCACCGACGAGCTTGCTACAAAGCGCCGCCGGGCTTGCTACAAAGCGCCGCCGGACTTGCTAAAAAGTGCCGCCGAGCTTGCTACAAAGCGCCGCCAGTGTTGCTACAAAGCGCCGCCGGGCTTGCTACAGAGCACCCCCGGGCTTGCTAAAAAGCGTCGCCGAGCTTGCTACAAAGCGCCGCCGGGCTTGCTACAAGAGACGCCACCGGAGCTACAAGCAGGTCTTCGTCTGCAAGCCTTCCGGCGAGGGAGCTAAGGGCTGGGCTAGTCGTCGGACATGTCTCCTTGTACGTGACGAGAGATTTCCATGCATTTTCTGTTTTTTTGCTGCAAGGAGTTTTTGCCGGAGATGCTAGCTGCTGAGTGAGAGCCACCGCTGCTGCCTGCATCGCTGTTGATGCCTGGGGATGCATGCTGGCTTCATTCGCGACCGGCGTGAGGAGCAAGGCCAGGGAGCTTTTTACTCTATTCTTCGGAAGCAGAACTCAAGGCAGGGGAACGAGTGTTGACTGTTGACCATGTTAGTGCGATCAGGGAGAGAGATGCGGGCATCAGACGATCAGGAGCGACCCAATCAGACGGTAGGGAAGGCGCGGGATCGGGGCTTCCGATTCCCCGGGGGACGCTCAGCGTTACCCATAGCAATGAGTCTTCACAGCGATTAGCCATTCTAAGCCATCGGATCACTGTTACAGGAGCATCTCGGCCGTCCATCTGATTTTACTATTTACCCAGGCTTTTTTCTGTACCAACAATCCTACCCGGAGAATCACTCACTATGGGCCGCGAGTTCATGGGGGCCACTGATTAGAGGGAAATCGGCTCCCACTTGCGCTGGCACGTCACTGCCCACTTGTGTTCACTGTGGACGGTGAACAACGCTTTTGTACCTGCCTATCACTGTAAGTGGGCCCTACCTCTTTGTGGTCCACTTTGTCAGCGGGTTCGGCATTCGCTGCGTCGGTCGACACCGAATGGAGACAGTCCCGGCCCGGTGCCCACTTGCCTCTACCCTATCCTCAAGCAGCCAATCCCCTCATGAGACAAAACGCATACCGACCAAAACCCTAAAAAATATCTCCCCACCCACTCCGGTTATGATAGACCACGACGGCTGGACATTGGCGCCGAGCGGCCCAGCAGGAGGCGTGTAATATCCCAACATTTAGGACAAAACGAAGGGTAGAACTAGGACCTCTGTGCATTTATGCATCTAAAATCTGAGTAAATTTTTCGCAAATTCAAAAACTGGGGAGAGCAAAGTTTCTATCTAATCACCTTTAGAGTTAGAGGTTATTAGAGTGTTAAGGGCATTGCTATGATCTCTTGATGATATTGTTAAGTGAGTTTTGAATTTTAAATGATTGTTGAATTATCTCAAATTTGAATATTTAATAATTAATAAAGAAATAATTCAATTATGCATTAATTGAATAATAGAAACAGAAATAGATTATAAAACAAATAGAAATATTACTTTATTGATATTATACATCAATACAGTGTCTTTACATATTAAATAAATAAAAAGAAGATTACATCAGAGATAAACAAAAGAAACCTAAAACTAAACTACATCTAATAATCTTCATGAAATCCATCTTCTGGATCTTCATAAGTTGTAACCTGCAAAATGAAGTAAAAGAAACAAAAGAAAAGGTAAAGTATTAGGGTTAGTACTCTCAAACTAGGGCAAAGATTTTGCCATTTCATCATTGAGTAGTTTGGTCAAGTGTAGCATCTGTTCTGTTAAGTCACTGGGGTACAAACCAAGATAGCCCACAACAGTTTCACAGCACGGCCAAGTGAGGATGAGAACAACCTGAGTGAAGCATGCAAACACACAGCTCACAAGGATCTTAGTCACAGAACCAGGAAGGTGGTGCTGGCAGCACCACAGCAGCAGTGCAAACCAAGCTGCCGGCTAGATGAGCATCACCAGGAGAAGCAGCTCACATTTGACACAACAAAGGACACCACAGTTCTTTCACAGCACCATCAATACATCAGAAAACAATCAGCAAACACCATGGAGACCAACTGAAGCTCAAGATCAAGCTCAGGAGGAGAAGAACCAGCAGCCCATCTCAGGAGGAGAACACTAGTAGAAAAATGGGCAACGGTCTACGCCTTTAGTACCGGTTCCCGTATGAACCGGTACTAAAGGGTACATTAGTACCGGTTTATTCGCCGACTCGGCCGAGCAAGATCAGTACCGGTTCGATGGGGTCCTTTTGTACCGGTTCATACTAGGAACCGGTACTAAAGGTTTTTAGTGGGCCAGAGCTGAACCTTTAGTACCGGTTCATATGAAGAACCGGTACTAAAGGGCCCCTGCCCTATTTCTAGCACCCGATCATCCCTGCATCCATTTTCCCTTCTTCTCTCTCACATTTCCAAACATTTTGCACCTCTCACACTCCAATAAATCTTCATTTTTATCCACCATTTTATCAAGATTGACGGCACCCATCTATCTAAGGGTTAGCAATATCATCCTTTCTTCCGGCGTTCCTAATTTAGCTCATTTCTTTGCTAGTTTAACTCGTATTATTTTTCTAGTGCTAGCAAGGTGTTTGATGAAATGCCTAAGTTAGGGATTTCATTCTTTTTGTATGCAATTGAGCTGAAATTAAAGTATGATTTGTAGGTTTTAGTATCGTCCCCGTCCTCACCGCCGTCGATCGCCAGCGTCTTCCCCTAGCCGGCACTGTACCATCTCGGTGAGCCTCTTTTTTTTAATAAAAAAACTTAGTTTTATGTGATGAACTTGAATATTAATTAAGTTGGTCACTCATATATCCATGATGTTGTGTAATTAATGATTTTTGATATACTTATATAATGCAGATGAATCGACAATGGATGTACGGTGACCGATGCCATCCCGACTTCATTACTGGCATGCATTATTTTCTCAACGTGGCAGAGGCAAACAGGCGGTCGAATGGTTTCATTTATTGTCCATGTAGTTCCTGTAGGAATACGAAGGATTACTCTACCTCAAAGACCCTTCACTTCCACCTGCTTGAGAATGGTTTCATGCCCGGCTATAATTGTTGGACCAAGCACGGAGAAAGAGGGGTTATAATGGAAGGCAACGAAGAAGAAGAGGATAGTGACAACTATCCTATATTCACTGAAGACGGTGATAGTAGTATGGGGGAAGACGAAGCTGAAGAAGAGCCCATTTTTGATGAGCCCATATTTGATGACCTCGATGACGATTTGGGTCGGGCCATTCTTGATGCGAAGATAAACTGCGGAAGTGAAAAGGAGAGGTTGAAGTTGGAGAAAATGTTAGAGGATCATAACAAACTGTTGTACCCAAATTGCGAAGATGGCCAGAAAAAACTGGGTACCACACTGGAATTGCTGCAATGGAAGGCAGAGAATGGTACTTCTGACAAGGGATTTGAAAAGTTGCTGAAAATAATAAAGAAGATGCTTCCAGGGGAGAACGTATTGCCCTCTAGTACGTACGAAGCAAAGAAGGTTGTCTGCCCTCTAGGATTAGAGGTGCAGAAGATACATGCATGCATCAATGACTGCATCCTCTATCGCGGGGAGTACGAGAATTTGAATGCATGCCCGGTATGTGGTGCATTGAGGTATAAGATCAGGCGAGATGACCCTGGCGATGTTGAGGGCGAGTCCACCCACAGGAAGAAGGTTCCTGCGAAGGTGATGTGGTATGCTCCTATAATACCACGGTTGAAAAGTTTGTTCCAAAACAAAGAGCATGCCAAGTTTTTGCGATGGCACAAAGAGGACCGTAAGAAAGATGTGATGCTGAGACACCCCGCTGACGGATCGCAGTGGAGAAAAATCGATAGAAAGTACAAGTCATTTTTAGATGACGCAAGGAACTTAAGATTTGGTCTAAGTACAGATGGCTTTAATCCTTTCGGGGAGCAGAGCTCCAGTCATAGCACCTGGCCAGTGACTCTATGTATCTATAACCTTCCTCCTTGGTTGTGCATGAAGCGGAAGTTTATTATGATGCCAGTGCTTATCCAAGGCCCGAGGCAACCCGGCAACGACATTGATGTGTACCTGAGGCCATTGGTTGAAGAACTTTTACAGTTGTGGCGTGAAGAAGGTGTACCTATTTGGGATGAGCACGAACAAAAGGAATTTAACCTACGAGCGTTATTGTTTGTAACCATCAATGATTGGCCTGCTCTTAGTAACATTTCAGGACAGTCAAACAAGGGATACAATGCATGCACACACTGTTTAGGTGAGACTGACAGTATATATTTGAGAAACAAGAATGTGTACATGGGGCATCGTCGATTTCTTCCAAAACAACATCAAGTAAGAAAGAGAGGAAAGCATTTCAGAGGTGAGGCAGAAGACCAAATGAATCCTACCCGCCCTACTGGGGATGTTATATATGATATGGTCAAGGATTTAAAAGTGATCTTTGGAAAGGGTCCTGGCGGACAATCTGTTCCGCATGATGTTGACGGACATGTACCCATGTGGAAGAAGATGTCTATATTTTGGGAGCTACCCTACTGGAAAATCCTAGAGGTTCACTCTGCAATCGACGTGATGCACGTGACGAAAAATCTTTGCGTGAACCTGCTAAACTTCTTGGGCGTGTATGGGAAGACAAAAGATACACCGGATGCATGGCACGACCAGCAATGTATCCATGAAGGAAACAACCTGAATCCAGAGAAGTATCAAGGTACTGCCAGCTACGCTCTTACCAAAGAAGAGAAGGAGATATTTTTTGAAGTCCTGAGTAGCATCAAGGTCCCGTCTGGCTTTTCATCGAATATAAAGGGAATAATAAACATGTCAGAGAAAAAGTTTCAAAACCTAAAGTCTCATGACTGCCACGTGATTATGACACAATTACTTCCGGTTGCATTGAGGGGGCTTCTATCGGAAAATGTTCGAGTACCCATTGTGAAGCTATGTGCGTTCCTCAATGCAATTTCTCAGAAGGTGATCGATCCACTAACTCTACAAAATTTACAGAAGGATGTGGTGCAATGTCTAGTCAGCTTTGAGTTGGTGTTCCCACCATCCTTCTTCAATATTATGACGCATCTCCTCGTTCACCTGGTTGAAGAGATTAGTGTTCTTGGTCCTGTATTTCTACATAACATGTTCCCCTTTGAGAGATTCATGGGAGTCTTAAAGAAATACATTCATAACCGTGCTAGGCCAGAAGGAAGCATCTCCAAGGGCTATGGAACAGAGGAGGTCATTGAGTTTTGTGTTGACTTTATTCCTGACCTTAAGCCGATCGGTGTTCCTGAATCGCGCTATGAGGGGAGACTGCGTGGAAAAGGCACGCTAGGAAAGAAAGCAACAATGTGTATGGACGGACATTCTTTCACTCAAGCACACTACACAATTCTACATAATTCCAGCTTGGTGGCTCCGTACAAAGTGGAACACAAGAATATTCTATGTTCTGAATACCCGGAGCAACGTGAAGATTGGATTGATGGAGAACACATGAAGACTTTCGGCGGTTGGTTGCAAACACGGCTCATGAATGTCACTGATGAAGAACAGCTATACTTGTTGGCCAAGCAACCATCTTCGACTATATCGACATTTCAAGGGTACGAGATAAATGGGAATACATTTTACACATTCGCCCAAGATAAAAAGAGCACCAACCAAAACAGTGGTGTCCGCTTTGATGCAGCAGAGGACAATGGGAAGAAGGTCACATATTATGGGTACATAGAGGAGATATGGGAACTTGACTATGGACCTAATTTCAAGGTCCCTTTATTCCGGTGCAAATGGTTCAACCTGAAAAACGGGGTACAGGTAGACCCGCAGTACGGAATGACTACAGTGGATCTCAAGAATCTAGGGTATGACACCGAACCATTCGTCCTAGCCAGTGAAGTGGCTCAGGTTTTTTATGTGAAGGACATGTCTACCAAACCGAAAAAAAGAAAAGAAAGGCAAGAGGACACATCATACGATGAGCCAAAGCGCCACATAGTTCTTTCAGGAAAAAGAAACATCGTGGGAGTAGAGGACAAGACAGACATGTCAGAAGATTATAATAAGTTTGATAATATTCCACCCTTCAAGGTGAAAACTGACCCAAGCATCATTTTAAATAATGAAGATTGTCCATGGCTGCGTCGCAATCAGAAGAAAGGGAAACACAAGAAGAAAACTCAGAAGACTAGATAGGGATCATAACTTGTGTATCTCAATATGGATTTTTGTGTAATGATGTTATTGTATGAGGGAAATTTTTCTGAGGCGGAGCTTCCGAAGATGCCGTAGGGCGTGAGCACCAACGACATCTTCGAGAAACTCCGCCACGGGAGATTTCCCAACCCTGTCCTCCATCCATAGGAATGAAACTCTCCCTACCTTCTAGGTTGGCTTGTTGAGCTGCTTGCCATGGCGTATCGATGCTCCTTTTATAGGCACGACACCGCTTCTACTTTGTCTTGTTCCTCCGACAGGGGCATCATGTGTCCACCCACGCGTCCTTATCTCATCGAGCAGTGCATCCACCCACGCGTCCTTATCCTGCCGACATCTTTAGTCTCGGTTGCACCCACCAACCGGGACTAAAGGTTACCCACACGTTCTTATCCCACCGACAGTTTTGTTAGATGACACAAAAACCACCTTTAGTCCCGGTTGTACCCACCAGCCGGGACTAAAGGTTAGATGGTTCCCCGCGCCACTGCGTTCGCGCCTATTTTCTTCCCGCGCTTTCCACCACTTCTACTTTGTCTTGTTCCTCCGACAGGGGCATCGTGTGTCCACCCACGCGTCCTTATCTCATCGAGCAGTGCATCCACCCACGCGTCCTTATCCTGCCGACATCTTTAGTCTCGGTTGCACCCACCAACCGGGACTAAAGGTTACCCACACGTCCTTATCCCACCGACAGTTTTGTTAGATGACACAAAAACCGGGACTAAAGGTTCCCGCCTATTTTCTTCCCGCGCTTTCCACCGCTTCCCGCCTCCGTCTTCCCGCCATTTTTCACTATATATATGTAGGCTTGGCCTCCATTTACATATCACATCTAGACTCATATCTGCAAACCTCATCACTCTCTTCCATGGCTTCCATCGTATCTCTAACCCCCCAGGAGGCGGAGGCGCTTTGCGCCTCAAACTACCCCTGCCCGCCGGGCTACCGTGTCCCCACCGGCTGGATGCTGAGCGTCGGAGGCGTACCGGTCCCTCCTGTCCCTCTAGGTGTGGCGCGCCAGATGGCCATCACGAACCACTACTACTTCGAGCTCACGCCAGAGCAGCGGAGGAATCCTCAGTGGCATCCCGACTACAGCCCGACTTGGGACGCCTTCTTCATCAATCGGCGTGAGAGTGCGCTTGCCAGGCACGAGGAGGACGGCTCGCCTCGTTCGAACTTCAACGAGGCCGGCCGTCGGCTATGGTGGCGCGGCCGGACTCTCCAGAGCGTCATGGCCTACCGTGGTCCCGCCTGCGCTACCCTCAGTCTCAGCCCACGCGTGCTCACCAGTCGAGGTTCGACTACCGCGACCCCGATGCCAGCGACGATGACACCGGCGACTACGACGACTACAGTGGCGACGTTTATAGGGCTAGGCGCGACTATGACTGAATCACTCCAACATTCGAAAACAAGCTCGGCCGATTATGACCTAATCCGGCCATGTATCTTAATTTTCAGTTGAGATATGTACTTCTTTTCCTGTTCAATCATTTTCCCGCCCTTTTTCTTTCCGCCTTTTTCTTTCCGCCCTTTTCTTCCCGCCCTTTTCCTCTCACGGACGCAGCGTGCCGCCGCGCTAACCGACACTTAATTATTAAGCGAACATATGATCAATAGAAACTGCAACAGAAAAATCAAATATAACTAATCAAAAAGAAAATCAAACATAACTAATCAAAAGAAAATAGGAAATCAAATATAACTAATCAAATATAAGTAATCAAAAATAAAATCAAATATATCTAATCAAAAGAAAAAAGAAAATCAAATATAACTAAGCAAAAATAAAATCAAATATATCTAATCAAAAGAAAATAGAAAATCAAATATAACTAATCAAAAATAAAATCAAATATATCTAATCAAAAGAAAAAAGAAAATCAAATATAACTAATCAAATATAACTAATTAAAAATAAAATCAAATATATCTAATCAAAAGAAAATAGAAAATCAAATATAACTAATTAAATATAACTAGTCAAATATAACTAATCAAAAATAAAATCAAACATATCTAATCAAAAGAAAATAGAAAATCAAATATAACTAATCAAAAATGAAAATCAAATATAACTAATCAAAAGAAACTGCAAATGAAAAATCAATAGAAACGGCAAAATAAAAATGAAACAAAAATCAAAAGAAACAGCAAAAGAAAAATCCAACGAAAAGTTACAGAAAAATCAAAAGAAAAAAGAAAAAACCTTTGGTACCGGTTGGTGGAAAGAACCGGTACCAAAGGTTAATAGCGCGAATATAATTTCCGTAAATACCTTTGGTACCGGTTTCTGTTACGAACCGGTACTAAAGGTGACCTTTAGTACCGGCTCGTAACAGGAACCGGTACCAAAGGCCCTTAGGCCTTTTTCTACCACGCCGTCGCCAAACACGCGCGCAGTCACAGCAAAAACACGCCGCCGCCCTAGCCGTCGCCATCGCCCTAGCCGCCGCCCAAGCGCTGCCGCCGCCCTAGCCGCGCAGCCGCCGCCCGAGACCGCGCCGCCGCCCTATCCGCCGCCGCCCGAGACCGCGCTGCCGCCGCCCTAGCCGCGCCGCCGCCGCCCGAGACCGCGCTGCCGCCGCCCTAGCCACGCAGCCACCGCCCGAGACTTCGGCGCCGCCAGTACGCAAGTCCGGCGGTGGCAGCAAGAAAAGGCCGCGGCGACAACACGGCATCGTGAGCGCGCCCCGCAGAAGCCTGCCGCAGTGGGACGTGCCGCAGCAGGCCATTAAGCCGACGCAGAAGGTTGTCACCGGCGAGGCCTCCCGCTCCTCCATCCTGTCGGGGTCGTCGGCCAGGCCGTGCTGCAAGTTCTTCACCTCGCCCACGAAGGCGAGCAAGCAGGTACGACGACTCAGCCCCGTCATGTTTTCCTGCATCTTGCAATTCTTGATTCCTCTGTCCGTTGCCACTGACGTGCCAATTTGATCGCCGCAGGAAGCCAAGAGGAAGGCCTCCAGTGAGGAATCCCACTCGACTTCGCCGTGCGGGTCGCCGACCGGGTCGCGCTGCGCGCTTGTCCCATCGCCGGGAAAGCATCCCTCTGCTGAGAAGGCGAGGAAGCAGGTAATTAAACCCTTAGGCTTTCTCTTGTTCATTTTCCATTTCATTTCTTGCTCAGCGTTCGTGCACCACTTCAGAATGTTGTGAACGGAAGCTTATGACTGCACCTCTTTGCACTTGTATATTACTGTAAGCACACCCAATAATTGAACCTGTTCATTTCTTGGCTTCTTGATCGACCGAGTATGTACTTTTAGAGCCAAACAAACTGTGGTGTTCTTCACATTTTTGGTAGGCATGTGTACAGGACTACAGGATCGAGAGGTGGAATTGTCCTTCACATCTAAATTAGAAACCTGATAATTTCTTAACTTCTTAAACGATCATCAGATACTTCTAGAGCGGAACACACAGTTATCAGCTTATTATCTTAAAGCTGTAATTGACACTATGATTAGAATACTCTTCAATTCTCCAGTCATGAACATTTTGATCAATGTAACCTTAACATGTTTTAGCTTCTTGATCATTGATTAGATACTATCCGAGACAGAATACCGTTATCTGATGCTGACGATCTCCATGTGTAGTTGAAGAAGCTTATGATCTCTTATGTGTAGTTGAACATTGTGCTCAGTAGTCAGTATACTCGATCTGCATCCTTCATACAACTGAACCGGATCATTTTTTGGCTTCTTCACCGATAAGGCAGATACTAATCCTATGTGAATAAGTGCTAATCATGTGCAAATTTTGTACATGAAATTCGAACATTAAGTCAACGATACTTGATTCCATGTTCAGCTCAGATGTATCTTGCAAAATATTGCATGTATTTCCTGCAGTTAATGGTCATTGTTCGAACAGTTGCAGATAACTGATATTACTGTTGATTTCCTAGTCTCTTTGGTTTCATTTTGGTAATCCAGATGTGATGAAATACAGGATCGAGAGGTGGAAGTGTCCAGCGTAGCCAGAGAGGGTCACACGCACGGCGAGCCATTGTCCTGTACAGCTGCCGCGGTGGTGGTTCGTGACCTGCACTTGTGGTGTCCGGAAGGAGTTCTGCTTTGATCACTGCCACTGATCGATTCTCACCGTCAGTTTTCGCTTTATCGACGGATCACATTGCTTCCTTCCTTTGTGCAGTTCGACAGACTAGCACTTTGTCATCTCTGACCTGAATTTAGGACAGTGTTAACTGCATTGCTTTACTCTAGAACCGTATGTCCTGGTAGTATTTGAGTTCATAGAGCTGCATTTAGTCTGGAAGAGCTGTAAAGCTAATGTGCCTTTATTCATTGCGTTCTGCCATGTGTTGTTTGAATAGCATGCAAACTCGATTGATCGGTACAATTCTGTGTGTTCGTAATAAGTTTCTTTTACAAGATAGTCACGTGTTTTCCTCTTAGTTTGTATTTGCGGTAAGTGCTTTGTTTTCCTTCTTTGGTTTGCTCTGTATGCAATAAGCTCTGCCTGTTCACACGATACACATGTTGTAATGCTGTTAGCCATTATCTCTGTAACAACCAATTTTGAATGGTGAATATTGTAAAAGATGCCCCAAAAAATTCAGAATCCCAAAATAGAGAAATATTAGGTGTTAGTAATAACCAATTTTGAATGGTCATAAGATCTACATTTTGATAATTCTGATAACTTAAAATGACATAGTCCCCTTCATCCGAGATGAGGACCGAGAACAATAATTGCACTTAATTTTGCAGTGACATTGAGCTATGGAGGACGACACCTTCATCCGAGATGAGGAGCGAGAAGAAATGGTGCAGAAAATGATATTTGAGAGTGCCCGTGGACCGGAACCCAATGGAGAACCCGATGAAGATGACGATGATTTCGGGTCACAATTTTTGAACGATGTCGGTGAGGGACTTGAGTCTGAAGAAAGAAGAGACAACGAAGTGTCCTTAATAAACTCCAGCGAGGTGTATATCAAGGCTATATGTTCATCACTTGATGCATTGATTTATTTGTATTACACTTATTAACGAATCATTTTTCTTTTAGCCTTCTGGATCATCGAGCAAATCTGTTAAAAAGTAACGAGGCCCGACGCAATGTCTAAAGGGCGAGGGTAGGTTAGCCCTCACCGCATTTAAGGCTAGTGGTCAACCGGTGGAGCCCAAAGAGCACTGCCGTAAATTCATAAACCAGGCTGGAGTTCTTGTTAGGGACCATGTACCGATCAGCATTGTAGAGTGGCATAAGCCGAAGAACGCGGGGGCTGAAGCTAGTTATGTCAATGATACTCTAAAGCTTTTTCTTTGGGACAGTCTACTGACACACTTTAGCCTACCGGAAGACATGACGGAAGGCCAGAAGAAGAAAGTCAAGGAATGGACTCTTAAGAGGATGGCCACACAATTCCAGACCTGGAAGAAAAATTTATGGGCCAGATATGCAGATAAAGATCCAGTATTCACTAGAAGTCTAGTGAAGATAAAAGATCACTGGCCCGCTTTTAAGAGCTATAAGAAATCTTCTACTGCTGTGTCCCGATCAGTCACAAATACGAAAAATGCTTCAAAGAAAGAACATTTCCATCATTTGGGGTCAGGTGGCTACAAGACTTCCATTCCGAAGTGGAGAGCATTTGAAGCTAAACTGATGGAGGCAGGAATCACTCCACATACATCGGACTGGCCCGACCGGTCCAAGTTCTGGTTGTTCGCGCATGGGGCAGGGTTGGACCCAAAGACAGGGCAGATCGTTGCAAAGGGAAAATGTAAGGAAAAAGTTAATGCAATCACGACGCAGCTTATAGATGCAATTGAAAAAGTTAGAAAGGGAGAGTACATTCCCGATAGAGAGAATGATGAGCTGACACTCGCTCTTGGGAATGCGGAACACGTTGGACGGATACGAGCCCTCCCAGGTGTCACCATGAAGGAAGCATGGCCGGAGTGCGCTGACACTTATAGAAGCCGTTCGAGAAAGAAGAAGCAGGACTTAGACAGGTTAGCGGAATTGATAAATAGGGTGGAGGTGCTTGAGCAAAATCAGAGGGCACCTGATCAGCCGCTGTTTATACAAGATCCTCAAGCCGATGCCGCCCCATCTCAGCGAAGAAGCAGTGTGGGTTCCTCGCATCTTGAATGTGCAGGAAGCTACCCCGTGGATTATGTCACGGAGAAGACAGATTGTGAGCTACATGTGAAAATACGGAACGTGTCCGTTAAGGTGGCGGTCGGCTATGTTTACCCAAATGAAGATGGAGCAACGCACCATCATATGCCCATTCCAACTGGCTGTGTTCGTGTCGGGGTGGATGACGTTGTTCCGGGTTTTGAAACTATGGAGCTTGATTATCCTGGAGGTGACGAAGAGAAGACACTGGCCGATGTCAAGCGCGGTTTCGCCATATGGTCCAAGAAATACATCGTCCTTTTGCCAAGGCCACCGACTCCTCCTCGTAGCAGTCCACATGAGCAGCAAATTCCACATGAGCAGCAATGGCCATCGACTCCGCCTGGTAGCAGTCCACATGAGCAGCAAAGTCCACACCTACCGGAGAGGGACCCCAGCGCGAGTCCACCATCTCGAGATCCTCCGCGTAAGACTGCGTTTTTTAAGCGGAACGGTACGCCGCCTAGGAAGAGACCTAGAATGGAGAAACCACTGCCGCCTATCGAGAAGTTACCTTGGGAAAGAACTATCGAGGAATGCAGTGAAATCTCTAAGTCTGAGGTGGCCAAACATTTTGCTAAGAAAGTGCCAGAGATACCTTTTGAGAAGACTCTAGATCCAGTGAAAGTTATTCGTACCGTTGAGAATCTATATGACCCTCCACCATCGCCGCCATCTGACTATAGGCGTTCTATTGAAAAGTCGTATGACGCTATGGTGGAGGTGAAAAAACCCGATCAATCGGTGGTCTCGGCGAAAACGAGGAAACAAGTGTACCAGCTCGGAGAACAACCCGTTCAATCGGTCCCCCCTCTCAAGGTGTTTGATGAGAAGGCCGTTGAAAGTTCTCGACAAAACACAATTGATTACCCCATCGCTGAAGTAGTATATCAATTTGTTCAAGGGAAAGATCTGGTCGAGAATATCAGGTCGCTACCAACATGTATGCGTAATTTGAATGCGTGGTACACTAATGCCACAAAGAGAGGGATTGATTGTATCATGGTGCGAGTTAAGGATGAACACTACTTCCAAGAATACTCTGTGAGCGTTGACTTCCTCGAACTTTTCCAGTTATACAATCTCCGGGCCATCGACAAATCTATCATCAGTTGCTATTGTCTGTAAGTGATTTATTAATATAATTTGAGAAGTCTTTAGCTCAGCTCATTCTTTGTCTGCAAATTATCCTCAATTTAATCTTTTGTGTGCTATATTATGCAGATCGCAGAAGCTCGAATGCAAAAGGGATGAAATCACGGACATTGGGTTCATTGACCCAGATACAATGCATGAAAAAACCATAGAAGATCCCATCTTTAACAAGGATACACCAGAGACTTTGCTAAGGTTTTTGAAGCGACAACGTGACAAAAAGATAATACTTTGGCCTTACAACTTCAAGTAAGTGTAACTGTCTTATAACACATTCTATTTTGCTCACCATACGTTAAAATTTTAACTGATGACTTATATCTATGACACTGCATATTTAAACGTGCGCAGGTTCCACTTTATTCTTATCGTCATTAAAATGTACGATGGAGAGGTTGAAGTCTATGACTCACTAACCAAAGAGCCTATACTATACAAGTCAGCTTTTGATATGCTCAAAAGGTAATTTTAATTCTTATCGGTTTTTTCGTTAATTTCCTGATATCAACAAATTAATAACTCTTTTATGCATTTTCTTTTGTCGGGCAGCGTATGGCAAACGTTCATCCAGGAAGATCCGACCGGTGGATGGAAACCGAAGCTGATATGGCGTGCGAACAAAGTAAGTAGTACTACCTAGGTCCACACACCTTTATCATACTTGATTATTATTTGATTGAATTATATTCTTGTACAGAAATGCTCGAAACAACCTGAGGGGACTAATCTATGTGGATACTATGTTTGCGAGAACATCCATAAGATTGTCAGCGAGAGAACGAATAATCAAAGGAATAGAGAGGTACGAAAACAATATTCACAAATTTATTTTGTTACCATAACTTGTGCTAAGTTTCAGTCATAATTGTTTGATTGTGATTTGATATATATATATATATATATATACATAGCTCATGTATTCATTTGAATCTCATTCTTTTACAGTTGGCAAGAAAGCGTGACAGGCTCCCAATCGAGCACCGCTTCAAAGCAATTGGCGAGGAATTGGCGGGATTTTTCCTTCGGGACATCATACCTAACTTCGGAGAGTACCACTATGAATGAAGATCTACATGTAATATATAGTTTGACTCGGAGAGTACCACTATGCTACATGTAATAGATAGTATGCCTCGGAGAGTACCACTATGCATGAAGATCGATCTTCATGCATGTACTACTTAATTTGTGATCTTATGCAATTACATGTGTTATATTATATGCACCAAGTTGATATGCATTACCTTGATCTTCATGTACTCCTAAATCGAAACACGTTTCTGGTGCATCGACGCGATCCTCGTACGATGAAATGGTCCGATACCCCTAAAAACCCCTCCTAATTAAAACCCTAAACCCTAAATTCCTTTGGTACCGGTTCGTGTTACAAACCGGTACCAAAGGTCCCTAGCCTGCACTCCCCTGGGAGCCAACGTGGAGGCCCCTTTAATACCGGTTTGTAATGAACCGGTACTAAAGAGGGGGGGCCTTTTGTCCCGAATCTTTTGTACCGGTTTGTTTTCCGGTACAAAAGGGCCTCTGGAACCGGTACTAAAGCCCTTTTTCCTACCAGTGGAAGGACAAGGGTTCAGCAGCTAGTCCAGGAGGAGAAGGACAAGCTCTGGAGCTGAACTAGGAGGAGAAGGCCAGCTAGAAGCAAGCAATCATCTCTAGCAAGCAAGCTACTGCAGCAGACAACACACTTTTGCTGCACCACTTCAGGAAACAGGTAGAAGCTTGCACATCATATCACTGCTAGAGCATGTGTCAGTCATGTGTTGATTCTAGGAAAAGCCCTCAGTTATGCAAAGAAATGCTTTGCATAACTCATCATTGGGTTCACAAAAATATTCAGTAAATCAGAAACAAAACCAACACCCAAGCCTCAGCTTGTGCTTCATTGGCATTCATTGTGAAGCAACAAATGAACCTACACAGGGCAGGCTTGTGCTGGGCACATGTCCTGTAGGACATGCACCTCAACCACACAAGCACTGCCAGCATAAGCTCTAAATCACAAGCAGTGGGCACATAAGAAAGCAAAGTACCTCACAGTTGTGCTTTGGGCCTCAGACCAGCATCACTGGCCAGGTAATAGGGGCAAGTTTCACCATAAGTTAGCCATTACAAATTAGTTGCTGGGCACATGACCAAACTGGTCATGCACCTGAACACAACACACAACCAAATTATCTGAAGCCAACCAGTGAGTGTTGTCTACATCCTTTTCCATAGCTTCTGCTAGGAATCAAAAAGAACAACAGTAACATGAACTGAAATAATGGATTTAGTTTGCACATATGTACCTTTGCTATCATAGCATCACAGTCAAAGATTAGGGCAAAGATCATATCAATCATAGTACTCAGGTAGTACTAGGTTGTTGGAATCAAATCATTTTCCTAGTTAAAACAACCAGGAATCATAATCTAGAATAATAATCATAACTGAATTTGCAACAAAGCAAGATTCAGGCTAACACCTCTGTCAGTAAGCTACAATGATAGAGGGATTTTGGCACAGCAGAATCACCACTTGATTAAGCATCAGCAGCAGCTCACTGAACTAATTCAGCAAACAAGCAACAGCTAGCATCACCACATAAGCATGTCTGTGATCTTAGCTCACTGATGTTGACCAATTTTGGTCAGAGACCATGGCCAGTAAGAGAAGTAGAGGATAGAGATGAGAAGGAGAAGCTCACCAATCGCCTAGGTGCTCGTCTGGGTGGCATGGCAGGGCAGTGCCTGCGCGGCCAGCCAGAGGCTGCCTGGGGAGGTCTTCACCAAGACGCACCGGCGAGCTCACACGAAGCACAAGCACCGGAGCTAGGTCAGCAAGCTCCAGCTCGGTGAGGCACAGCAGCAGGGGTGCTCAAAGGCGGTAGATTCCGAGGGGAGAGATCACCCCGATCTCCTCGGGGAGGAAGCGGTTGGCCAATCCACTTGGAGGAGCTGGTAGGGGACACGGAGGTGAGCGTTTCGCCCAAGGTGGCGATGGCGGAGGCCACCGGAGTTGGCCGGAGTGGCCAGGCGACGGCGGCGGCGATCCAGATCGCCAGAGGGAGCGAGGGGAGAGGAAGGTGAGCGAATGAGGCTGGGCTGGGTCGGTTGACCGACCTAGACCCGAGCCGGGTCGGCTTAGCCAAGCCCGGGTGGGCCAGTTGGGCCGGTTGGCCAGATGGGCCAAATAGGCTTTGGCCAATTGATTTAAATCAAAATTTCAAATCTAAATTCAAATGTTATTTCCTTTTTGAATTCAAACCAAATTCAAAAATTCACATAACATTCATAAAACATTTTCTTAATTTTTAATGAATTAAAAATTAAAATAAATTCCAATCTCTGAATTATTCTTTTAAATCTATTTTAAAGCTTTTAAATTTTATTTTCCAAAAACCTTAATTATTATTTATACTATCAAAATTGAATTTCTTCTTTAAAAATTAAACCTTTTCCTTTTCAAATAACTCAACAAGAGTTTTATAACTTAAACTTTAATTTCAAACTTTACTTAATTGTCTCAACACTTCAATAGGGTAAAACACACAAATAAAACTTGTGATTTTAGAAAATCTTTAAACCCTAGAAAGTCTTGGGTAAAACACACAAATAAGAAAACCAAGTCCATAAATCACCATGCATAGCATAGCATCCAGTTGTTTCTTGAAACATTGTCCTTACCGGATAATGCTTGGTTTTCTGTAGAACAAGGAGATCAGGAGCAACGCCAAGTATCCAACTCCATTACCTTTCAGTCACAAGGCAAGTTTATCTTGCTCATTTCTCTTGAATGCACTGGTTTTGAAACTTGTTGCAAAGTCTTGACTTCAAACTCTAACATTTCAAAAGGATGGAAAATCTATTTTCATAAGTAATATGATTAGTGGTTATCGACCAGTGGTGATAACCTAGGAAGGCTGGCAGGTGCAACCACGGTAAGATTGTGGTGGTGGAGGTTCCACTTGCACGGGAAAGTAAATCTAGGATTAACTACCAATGCCACAGATATTCCGGCGCCATACCGTGTCATCCAAGAGACTTGGAATGGGACGGGAAAGTTAGCTGTATCTTCTCTCATTCACATGTCAACGGACACAAGGCTACCGTTCGCTGTATGTCTTACGAGAATACGTGCACATGGGTGGGACCCCTTAGTGCCCACGGCCACTGGTGTCTATGATGGTCCGCAAGGGGCGCCTAGGTACTTCATCGTTGGGGGTGAATATCAGGGGCATAACCTGCTATGCGTGAATTGGGTGGGCATGCGTTGTGCGGAGAAGGCAGTGATTGGCTTGGATCAATGACTGGGCCCCACACCATGGAAGTGTGGACGGGAATGTACGCCTGGTTGTGCAGCAAGGCTTTGATCTCTTTTGGAAGGACACACCTCTGCAGAGTGTAAAAGGATATGACATGTTACCCCTTGTTCCGAGAAGGAGCTGCAAACACGGCAGGAAAGGTGCTCTTAAGGCACTATTACCTGTGTTGGCTGTTGGGCATAGTTTTCTAAAGTAAAAGCAATCTTTCAAGAAAACCTTGATAAAACCTTGCATTGGCCTATGACTCTTTTGGGTCTGTGGCTGTAGATAGTGCATATCACACACCTTCTTTCTAAAGAAACTTGTTGGGTAACGCTCGTTACTCACCCTAATCTCTTAACCCTTGCTAGACTGTGAAGAGCTCGATGAAGCCACCCTAAACGCAATCGGAGGCCAGCAGGACATCTTCTACGAGGAGCCAGATCTCTCTCGTGGTGTTGAAGGCATGGATTACTTCATTCGCTACAAAGCATCCTCCGGCGAGGAGTCAGAGTGAAGGAGTACTAACTAATATGGTAGTATTGTAGCCGAGGAACCGAGCAATTGTAGAAAATAAATAAGTTGTTGAGTTCTTCTCCTGTTTAATTATTTGAAGCTTTCGAGTTGGTGTAAACACTAAGCACTTGAAATGTTCTCTTATGGGGAGCATTTCAGTATTACCACGCTTTGGTTTGTAATATTATGAAGATCAGTTTGTATTTGGGCCTGCAATGTTTCTGTTGTACCATTCTGAGGGATGTAATATTTGTGGAGGCTTGTTCTGCAAGTGTTATATCAACGACTTGCATACTACTACATGCAGTGGTATGCTGGGTCACCGCAGCTGGTATCAGAGCAATTGCTTTGACCTTAGGTTGGAAACCTAGTAAAGGGATAGAACCTGTAGGAGTCTAGTAGCAACGGTAAAGAGTTCTCTAAATCTATAAGGGTTATTCACTTGAGAATAACATAGTCATATTTTTAGTGTTACAATTCTTTATTATGATGCATCATACTAATTCTATACTTTATTCTTGTAACAGCTATTATGGCATCGAGAATTCCTGCACGTACCGTTTGGTCACAGAGGAAGACTCTGGAAGACTATGAGGGAACCTTGACTGAGCAGTTAGGATCGTTACTACAGGCTTTTGGACTTAACACCGACATCCTTGTTAAGACTTATTCTTACAAGGATGACAGGACTATAGTCAAGTACTATGTGGTTATTATGCTACCTGACGGACTGGTACCTAGTACAGTTCAGCCTTCTGGAGAAGGTAGAGGCGAGACTGTAGCTTACCATGAGGCGGTAGTTCTAGCTCTTGCTACTATCAGAGAGTGTAGAGCAGTGGAGTTAGTTGGCACTACTTTTGCCGCTATTCCCCATGACGCACTGATGGATGAGCTGGGAATGGATCATGATGTTCTGGTGAAGAAGAAGCCGAAGTTTACAGCCAGACTTCTTGATAGGTATAGAAAGATGGTGGGATCACTGTATAACACCCACCAGGTCATTGTTGAAGACAAGACCGAGATGCTAGAAGATCTTACGGATACTACTAGGAGGTAGAAGCGAGCACAGATGACTAGGCAGGAGTCGGAGGGATCACACTTCTCACCGGTTGTGGGAACTCACAGTTAGCCGACACAGCCTGGACCTTTCAGGTATTCACCCACTCTAGAGCCCATACATTATCCAGTTATCACTTCTAGTATGGAGGCGCAGCAGGGTCTCAAGGGGGTCTCGGAGTCTGAGCTTCCCATTGAGAACTCTGATGGGTGGAGGTTTGACTGGCTGGGTGATGGCCAGCAGTACACTAGCTCTTATGGAGGGACAGCTCACGCAGCAGGAGTTGGCGATGCCGTAGTCACTCCTGTTGTATCTGTTGAGGAGGAGGATCCGATGGAGGTTCAGTTTGAGAGTCAGGAGCCAGTTGTGACCCCTATGGAGCAGGATGTACCCTTTGACCACACCTACTGCACAGAGAGTGTGTGTTATGGAGAGGCAGAGCCTTTTCCTACTATGACTGCTCATGAGACCAGTGTGTACTTTGAGGGTTACCTTGGATTGAATGGACTCGTATTGAGTGATACTTCAGCTATGGACACATCCGACTCAGATTATGTTCCGGGCAGGAGGCCGTTCGTTCCAGAGGTAGTGCGCCGGACTACACGCCAGCACGGGTGGACTTCGGGCTTGTACTATGAGCCGTGAGACCAGGACAGGATGTCAAGACCAAGACCAAAGCTTAGTTGTATCTGTGAATGCAGCTACTGCTAGTAGTATGTTGTTGTAATAAGAGAGACGGTAGAACTTTCCAGTCTCGATCTATGAGAGTATCTCACCTTGGTGAGAAAGTGTTGTAATAAGAACCATGTATGATGACTTGTATGTGTTGTATATATGTGCTTAATAATTTTGGTTTTCTTGCGATTTCCATTTGGATTTGGATTTCTGTTTTCCACTGTGTGACTAGTTTTGGGCATGGAGTGAAGCTCAGAAAGCATGGGCATGGTGTAATTATGAGTTCTTTGCTTTATGTTACAGGACTAGAGGGGCTATGGATATGGTTTTAGCTGCCGATGCTGAGGAGCAACGCTTGGCACAAGAAGCTCAAACGAAGGCAATGAATGACCAGCAGGCAGAAATGGAAGCCAAAGCAAAGGCTGATTAAGAAAATCAAGCTCATTTACCACCACCACCACCGTTCAGGCCATTGGCGGAACAAAGCTTTATGCAGTATATGCAGTTCATGCAAGAAACACAGAACAAATTTATGCAAGAGCTCATGGGGCATGTCGGAGCCGAAAGGGTTCCGGAAGTGAGAGGGGTAAGTCTTTCTGACTTCCTCAATGCAAAACCACTTCCTTTTGCTTCCGCGGTAGAACCAATGGATGCGGAAGACTGGCTCATGGACACTGAAAGGAAATTAAAAGCTGTGGGAGCCAATGACGAGGAGAAGGTTCGTTATGCTATACACCTTCTATCTGGACCAGCCACAGCATGGTGGGACAACGAAGTGACGCTTCAACTTCCCGAGAAGGTATTCTCTTGGGAAGAGTTCAAGGAAAAATTTCGTACCTTTCATATGCCAGAAAGTGTGGTTGACCTCAAGAGGAGGGAATTTGAAGACCTCACGCAGGGGAGTGCAAAAATGATGGCATACATCAAGGAGTTCACTAGACTATCTCGTTACGCAAGTGACGAGGTGAGTACTGACAGCAAGAGGGTGAAAAGATTTCTCAGGGGATTGGATCCATATGCGGTGATGCAGATGAAGTTGACTAAGCCGCCTAACTTCCAAGAATTAATGGATACATCTATCACCTAGGAGAATGATTACAAGTTGGTTCAGATGAGCCGAGTGAAGAGGGCCAAGACTGAGGCCAAGAGGGTGCAACCAACCCGAAGTACTCCAAACCTGAGTTTCAAACCCAGGGTTAGAACAGGAGGAGTTCCACCCAATCCGAAGACGTTCACATCAAAAAGTCAGATCCTCTGCCACAACTGTGGACTTCCAGGACATTTCAAGAGTGAATGTTTGAAGCCAAGGATTATCTACCACGCTTGTGGAAAAGAGGGGCATATTCGTCCAGATTGTCCAAATAAACCAGCTAGAGGATGGCCGGATAACCATGGAGGCAAGTCCGGAGGAGGTGGATGACCTACATCTGGAGGTGGCAGTAGCAGCAAGAATGGGAATGGAAAAAGTGGCCGGAATTTTGGGAGGTTGAATTGCACATCTCTGGAGGAAGCTACCAATTCAGAAATGGTGGTCATAGGTACGCTTAACATCATTACTCATCCCGGCAAATTTCTTTTTGATACCGGTGCCACTACATCATTCATTTCCAAAGATTTTGTCGAAAAATATGGGTTAAGGTGTCAGGCGATAGCTCATCCTATGACTGTTGTGACGGCCGGGGGTAAACTTTTAGTATCCCAATTCAAACCAGACCAGGTCATTACAATCTGTGACTGCCCTTACTTTGCCGATCTCTATGTTCTTCCACTTAAAAGAATTGAAGTTGTTCTGGGTATGGACTGGATGTCTGATCATGGAGCACATATTGATTGTGAAGAGAAGACTGTGTCAATCCGGAAACCTGGAGGTGGAAGGATTACTTATCAAGAAGATAAGCATACCCATGTGGATATCGGGATTCAACTCAATTCACTGAAAGAGGCTAAGTTAGAAGATATTCCAGTGGTTAAGGAGTTCATGGATGTATTTCCCCAAGAATTACCGGGAATGACACCGGATCGGGAAATAGAATTCACAATTGATCTGAAGCCAGGCACAACACCAATTTCTCAAGCACCATACAAAATGGGTCCTAAGGAGTTGAAAGAACTGAAAGAGCAGCTATATGAGCTGGAAAGTAAGGGATTCATCCAAAAAAGTATATCACCTTGGGGTTCGCCAGTCATATTTGTTGATAAAAGAGATGGAGGCAGAAGAATGTGTGGAGATTTCAGGAATTTGAACAATGTCACTATCAAGAACAAGTACCCTTTGCCAAGAATTCAAGATCTGTTTGATCAAGTTCATGGAGCTGGGGTTTTCTCAAAAATTGACTTGAGATCTGGTTATCATCAAATCAAGATCAAGCCAGAAGATGTACCAAAGACTGCATTTGTCTCAAGGTATGGTCATCATGAATACTTAGTTGTTCCTTTTGGTTTGGCCAATGCTCTAGCAATTTTCATGAACTTGATGAACAAGATTTTCATGCCATATCTGGACAAGTTTGTGATAGTGTTCATCGATGATATATTGACTTACTCCAAGAATAAAGAGGATCATGCTAAACATCTCAGAATAGCATTGCAAGTGTTAAGGGAACATCAGCTGTATGCTAAATTCAGTAAGTGTGAATTCTGGCTGGATCAAGTGGAATTCCTTGGTCATGTTATTAGCAAAAAGGGGATTGTTGTGAATCCAAGCAAAGTTCAGTCAGTCTTGGATTGGCAAGCACCAACCAATATGACGAAAATAAGAGGTTTTCTAGGAATGGCTGGGTACTATCGGAGATTCATTGAAGGATTCTCGAAGATAGCAGGACCGATGACCAAATTGTTAAGGAAAAACACTCCATTTGAATGGTCTGAAAAATGTGAAGAAAGCTTTCAAGAGTTGAAAAAGAAACTCACAACAGCACCTATCCTAGCAGTACCGGAAACTGGAAAGGATTACATAGTTTACTGCGATGCATCCAAGAATGGATTGGGCTGTGTTCTGATGCAAGACCGAAAGGTAATTGCTTATGGTTCAAGACAACTCAAGCCACATGAAGTCAATTATCCAACACATGACCTTGAATTGGTAGCAGTTGTGTTTGCTCTCAAACAATGGAGGCAGTTTCTCTATGGAGCCAAATGTGAGCTTTACACCGATCAGAAGAGTCTTAAATACTTCTTTACTCAGAAGGAGTTGAACATGAGGCAGAAAAGATGGCTAGAGTTGATCAAGGATTATGATCTTACTATAAACTATACCCCTAGAAAGGCTAATGTGGTAGCCGATGCATTAAGCCGGAAGAGTACAGAAACACAGTTGATGGACAGAGAAATTCCAGAGCAATTGCTTAAGAACCTGGAAAGACTAGAAATACAATGTCTAGAGGTCAAATCTTTGGGGGATATTCACACTATGAGAGTGATGGAAGAAAGACAAAGTGATTTGAAATACACTATAATCAGAAGACAAGGTGAAGATCCTTTCATCACTGAAGAAATCCGTAGGATTGAAGATGGGAGACCATCTGAATTCCGTTTGGGTGATTTTGATTCACTTTGGTTTCAGAACAGAATCTGTGTGCCAGACATACCAGAGATCAAGGGACTGATTCTCAAGGAGGCCCACGAGACACCATACTCCATACATCCGAGAAGTACGAAGATGTACATGGATATCAAGGAGTTGTTCTGGTGGAATAACATGAAGTGGGACATAGCTAAATATGTAGCAGAATGTCATACCTGTCAAAGAGTTAAGGCAGAGCACCAAAGTCCAGCAGGATTACTTCAACCTTTGGACATTCCGGAGTGGAAATGGGAGGAATTCGGGATGGACTTTATTACCGGTTTACCTTTAACCAAGAGGCACAAGGATATGATCTGGGTAATAGTTGATCGACTCACCAAAAATGCACATTTCTTGGCTGTGAATTAGAAAGATAATGCAGAAAAGCTGGTAGAAATCTATGTTAAAGAAATCATCAGCAAACATGGAGTACCCAAGAAGATTGTCTCGGATAGAGGGTCAGTTTTTACATCAATATTCTGGAGAGATCTACATGCAGCATTGGGATCACAGTTGGATTTCAGTACTGCATATCATCTCAGACTGGTGGGCAAACAGAAAGAACAAATCAAATCTTGGAGGATATGCTGCGTGCATGTGCTCTAGATTTTGGAGGTTCATGGGATGAGCACTTACCGTTAGCAGAGTTTTCTTACAACAACAGCTACCAAAGTAGCTTGAAAGTAGCACCATTTGAAGTATTATATGGTCGTAAGTGCAGATCTCCAATATGTTGGTTTGAGCCTGGAGGCAACCATGAATTTGAAACTGATTTCATCAAAGAGAAGCAAGGCATCATTGATACTATTCGTGACCATTTGAAGATAGCCCAGAGTTGACAAAAGAGTTATGCAGATCAAAAGAGGCGGACATGGGAACCCAAAGTGGGGGATTTAGTCTATCTGAAGGTTAGTCCTATGAAAGGAGTCAAGAGGTTTGGTATCAAGGGGAAGTTAAGCCCACGATATATTGGACCATTCAAGATTCTCAGTCAAAACCGAAGTGTTGCTTTTGAATTAGAGCTTCCAACAAAATTGAAGCAAGTTCACAATGTTTTCCATGTTTCTCAACTTCAGAAATGTCTGAAAGCACCTGAAGACTCTGTTACTCACAATGACCTAGATCTTCAAGTACACTTGACTTATGAGGAGAAGCCAATAAAGATCTTAGAGGAGAACTAGAAGAGGCTTCGGAATTGTGCAATCAAATTCTGTAAAGTACAATGGAATCATCACTCCGAAAGGGAAGCAACTTGGGAGAAAGAAGAGGATTTGAGACAAGCATATCCAGAACTCTTCAGGTACACAAAGTTTTAACTTCAGGACGAAGTTCTGATAAGGGGAGAAGACTGTAATATCCCAGCATTTAGGACAAAACGAAGGGTAGAACTAGGACCTCTGTGTATTCATGCATCTAAAATCTGAGTAAATTTTTCGCAAATTCAAAAACTAGAGAGAGCAAAGCTTCTATCTAATCACCTTTAGAGTTAGAGGTTATTAGAGTGTTAAGGGCATTGCTATGATCTCTTGATGATATTGTTAAGTGAGTTTTGAATTTTAAATAATTGTTGAATTATCTCAAATTTGAATATTTAATAATTAATAAAGAAATAATTCAATTATGCATTAATTGAATAATAGAAACGGAAATAGATTATAAAACAAATAGAAATATTACTTTATTGATATTATACATCAATACAGTGTCTTTACATATTAAATAAATAAAAAGAAGATTACATCAGAGATAAACAAAAGAAACCTAAAACTAAACTATATCTAATAGTCTTCATGAAATCCATCTTCTGGATCTTCATAAGTTGTAACCTGCAAAATGAAGTAAAAGAAACAAAAGAAAAGGTAAAGTATTAGGGTTAGTACTCTCAGACTAGGGCAAAGATTTTGCCATTTCATCATTGAGTAGTTTGGTCAAGTGTGGCATCTGTTCTGTTAAGTCACTGGGGTACAAACCAAGATAGCCCACAGCTGTTTCACAGCACGGCCAAGTGAGGATGAGAACAACCTGAGTGAAGCATGCAAACACACAGCTCACAAGGAGCTTAGTCACAGAACCAGGAAGGTGGTGCTGGCAGCACCACAGTAGTAGTGCAAACCAAGCTGCCGGCTAGATGAGCATCACCAGGAGAAGCAGCTCACATTCGACATAACAAAGGACACCACAGTTCTTTCACAACACCATCAATACATTAGAAAACAATCTGCAAACACCATGGAGACCAACTGAAGCTCAAGATCAAGCTCAGGAGGAGAAGAACCAGCAGCCCATCTCAGGAGGAGAAGGACAAGGGTTCAGTAGCTAGTCCAGGAGGAGAAGGACAAGCTCTGGAGCTGAACTAGGAGGAGAAGGCCAGCTAGAAGCAAGCAATCATCTCTAGCAAGCAAGCTACTACAGCAGACAACACACTTTTGCTGCACCACTCCAGTAAACAGGTAGAAGCTTGCACATCATATCACTGCTAGAGCATGTGTCTGTCATGTGTTGATGCTAGGAAAAGCCCTCAGTTATGCAAAGAAATGCTTTGCATAACTCATCAGTGGGTTCACAAAAAGATTCAGTAAATCAGAAACAAAACCAACACCCAAGCCTCAGCTTGTGCTTCATTGGCATTCATTGTGAAGCAACAGATGAACCTACATAGGGCAGGCTTGTGCTGGGCACATGTCCTATAGGACATGCACCTCAACCACACAAGCACTGCTAGCATAAGCTCTAAATCACAAGCAGTGGGCACATAAGCAAGCAAAGTACCTCACAGCTGTGCTTTCGGCCTCAGACCAGCATCACTGGCCAGGTAATAGGGGCAAGTTTCACCATAAGTTAGCCTTTACAAATTAGTTGCTGGGCACATGACCAAACTGGTCATGCACCTCAACACAACACACAACCAAATTATCTGAAGCCAACCAGTGAGTGTTGTCTACATCCTTTTCCATAGCTTCTGCTAGGAGTCAAAAAGAACAACAGTAACATGAACTGAATTAATGGATTCAGTTTGCACATATGTACCTTTGCTATCATAGCATCATAGTCAAAGATTAGGGCAAAGATCATATCAATCATAGTACTCAAGTAGTACTAGGTTATTGGAATCAAATCATTTTCCTAGTTAAAACAACCAGGAATCATAATCTAGAATAATAATCATAACTGAATTTGCAACAAAGCAAGATTCAGGCTAACACCTCTGTTAGTACGCTACAATGACAGAGGGATTTTGGCACAGCAGAATAACCACTTGATTAAGCATCAACAGTAGCTCACTGAACTAATTCATCAAACAAGCAACAGCTAGCATCACCACATAAGCATGTCTGTGAGCTTAGCTCACTGATGTTGACCAATTTTAGTCAGAGACCATGGCCAGTAAAAGAAGTAGAGGATAGAGATGAGAAGGAGAAGCTCACCAATCGCCCAGGTGCTCGTCTAGGTGGCACGACAGGGCAGTGCCTGCGCGGCCAGCCAGAGGCTGCCTGGGGAGGTCTTCACCAAGACGCACCGGTGAGCTCACACAAAGCACAAGCACCGGAGCTAGCTTAGCAAGCTCCAGCTCGGTGAGGCATAGCAGCAGGGGTGCTCAAAGGCAGCAGATTCCGAGGGGAGAGATCACCCCGATCTCCTCGGGGAGGAAGCGGTCGGCCAATCCACTCGGAGGAGCTGGTAGGGGACGCGGAGGTGAGCATTTTGCCCAAGGTGGCAACGGCGTAGGCCACCGGAGTTGGCCGGAGTGGCCAGGCGACGGCGGCGGCGATCTAGATCGCCAGAGGGAGCGAGGGGAGAGGAAGGTGAGCGAATGAGGCTGGGCTGCGTCGGTTGACCGACCCAGACCTGAGCCGGGTCGACTTAGCCAAGCCCGAGTGGGCCGGTTGGGCCGGTTGGCCAGATGGGCCAAATAGGCTTTGGCCAATTGATTTAAATCAAAATTTCAAATCTAAATTCAAATGTTATCTCCTTTTTGAATTCAAACCAAATTCAAAAATTCACATAACATTCATAAAACACTTTCTTAATCTTTAATGAATTAAAAATTAAAATAAATTCCAATCTCTGAATTATTCTTTTAAATCTATTTTAAAGCTTTTAAATTTTATTTTCCAAAAACCTTAATTATTATTTATACTATCAAAATTGAATTTCTTCTTTAAAAGTTAAACCTTTTCCTTTTCAAATAACTCAACAAGAGTTTTATAACTTAAACTTTAATTTCAAACTTTACTTAATTGTCTCAACACTTCAATAGGGTAAAACACACAAATAAAACTTGTGATTTTAGAAAATCTTTAAACCCTAGAAAGTCTTGGGTAAAACACACAAATAAGAAAACCAAGTCCATAAATCACCATGCATAGCATATCATTATGCATAGCATCCAGTTGTTTCTTGAAACATTGTCCTTACCGGACAATGCTTGGTTTTCTGTAGAACAAGGAGATCAGGAGCAACGCCAAGTATCCGACTCCATTACCTTTCGGTCACAAGGCAAGTTTATCTTGCTCATTTCTCTTGAATGCACTGGTTTTGAAACTTCTTGCAAAGTCTTGACTTCAAACTCTAACATTTCAAAAGGATGGAAAATCTATTTTCATAAGTAATATGATTAGTGGTTATCGACCAGTGGTGATAACCTAGGAAGGCTGGCAGGTGGAACCACGGTAAGATTGTGGTGGTGGAGGTTCCACTTGCATGGGAAAGTAAACCTAGGATTAACTACCAATGCCACAGTTATTCCAGCGCCGTAAAAACCGTGTCATCCAAGAGACTTGGAATGGGACAGGAAAGTCAGCTGTATCTTCTCTCATTCGCATGTCAACAGACACTCAACTACCGTTCGCCGTATGTCTTGTGAGAATACATGCACATGGGTGGGACCCCTTAGTGCCCACTGCCACTGGTGTCTATGATGGTCCGCAAGGGGCGCCTAGGTACTTCATCGTTGGGGGTGAATATCAGGGGCATAACCTGCTATGCGTGAATTGGGTGGGCATGCGTTGTGCGGAGAAGGCAGTGATTGGCTTGGATCAATGACTGGGCCCCACACCATGGAATGTGGACGGGAATGTACGCCTGGTTGTGCAGCAAGGCTTTGATCTCTTTTGGAAGGACACACCTCTGCAGAGTGTAAAAGGATGTGACATGTTACCCCTTGTTCCGGAAAGGAGCTGCGAATGCGGCAGGAAAGGTGCTCTCATGGCACTATTACCTATGTTGGCTGTTGGGCATAGTTTTCTAAAGTAAAAGCAATCTTTCAAGAAAACCTTGATAAAACCTTGCATTGGCCTACGACTCTTTTGGGTCTGTGGCTGTAGATAGTGCATATCACACACCTTCTTTCTAAAGAAACTTGTTGGGTAACGCTTGTTACTCACCCCAATCTCTTAACCCTTGCTAGACTATGAAGAGCTCGACGAAGCCACCCTGAACGCAATCGGAGGCCAGCAGGTCATCTTCTACGAGGAGCTAGATCTCTCTCATGGCGTTGAAGGCGTGGATTACTTCATTCACTATGGAGCATCCTCCGGCGAGGAGCCAGAGTGAAGGAGTACTAACTAATAGGGTAGTATTGTAGCCGAGGAACCGAGCAACTGTAGAAAATAAATAAGTTGTTGAGTTCTTCTCCTGATTAATTATTTGAAGCTTTCCAGTTGGTGTAAACACTAAGCACTTGAAATGTTCTCTTATGGGGAGGATTTCAGTATTACCATGCTTTGGTTTGTAATATTATGAAGATCAGTTTGTATTTGGGCCTGCAATATTTATGTTGTACCATTCTGAGGGATGTAATATTTGTGGAGGCTTGTTCCGCAAGTGTTATATCAACGACTTGCATACTACAACATGCAGTGATATGCTGGGTCACCGCAAGGCGCCGGCAGCCAGGAGCGGCGCCGGCTCGATCGCATATCTTCCCTAATCGCTGCCTCCAATTGTCCCTAATCGCTTTGCCTCCATCTCTCCCCCAATCCCCTCTTAATACACTCTGGCCCCTTCTCCACCGCGAGTCTTATCCATGGCTTGAGTAGGGGTAGGAAAAGGTAACAGGATGCCAAGGCTGCGGATTCTTTTGGTCTGTCTCTTCCCACGTGCTTAGCAGGAGGAGCACGAACCACCACTAACTGAGCTCAGCAAGGGGAGCACGAACGCCGGTGAAATGCATCAGGGGCGCTGCCTGGCTCCATCCATGGCAGTGAGCCTCCAGTTTGTTACTACTTATTGTCATGGGGATAACCACCTGGGTATGCCAAAGGCAGCGGAACTTGCCGGCTGGTGTCCCAGGGATCGCAGCGACTCACGGCCAAAGAGGCCAGCTCGGCGTGAAGGGCCGGCTGCACCAGCAGCAGGCCAAGGTCTTCTCCACTGGAGACCCAAGCCGGCAATGATGACAAGATTACTAACCGATGCTTTATAAAAGTCTGCAGGTACCAGACAAGGATCCCCAGACTCCCAGGACCAGGGTGACGCCAGCCATGGGGTCGTCGCCACCAACCGCCCCAAGTAAAGTTGTCTCCAACGGGAGGATCCGAGAGAAGCTGGCAGCATATGCCAGTCTAGGGGATAAGATCACTATATGATGTGGCCTGCACCCAGGCAGAGGAGCAGGAAAAGCGGGGCCCGTGCCAACACCGCGGCCACGGAGAAGTCAACTGTCGGGCAGCCGGATGTGAACATGTAACCAGGCCCCTGCCTATATAAGGGGGCCTGGACCCTTAGATTAGGGGATCAACCTAGTATTCTTCTTCCTCTAGACAACACAGCTCAAGGAGATTGTAGCCACCGTGTGCTCATAATAAAGACTATGGCAGGACATAGGGGTTTTACCTCCGGCGAGGAGGGCCCTAAACCTGGGTACGTGTTGTGTCGTCACTGCCCAATCCCAAGATGGACCCATCGCTGTACTCCAATGAGCCCTCTCGTTAAGCCATCCCTATGGCTACTGTCATCAAAATACCACGACAGTTGGTGCCCACCATGGGGCAATGCGCGACAGTGACCGGAGTGAAGTTCCAGCCGAGATCTTCATTGACTCTCGGCAAGAAGGTTGCCTCAGGCCTTATCTGGAGGTTCGGCACCATCGAGTGTGTCAATGACAACGTCAACTGCTTTGAGGATGGCTTCAGCGACAGCGGCTCCTTCCTCAACGTCAGCGGTCACTGCTTCTATGTTGCCACCACCAAGCCGTTCCTGTAGGAGGTAACCGACATGTCTGACCCCCTCTGTGATGCGGGCTCGAGTTGCAGTGAAATAAGCGACCTTGGCGCCATGGTCGAATTGTTGGCCCTGGGAAACAAAGAGGGCGGTGACTCACTGCGCACCGCGCGCCCGCTGCTCGAACGCCTTCTTCCATAGGAGCAAGTTGTTCCGCTCCCAGAGCAGGACACCTCGGACGTCACCATCATGGACCTACGCGCACCACTCGTCCATGCCATCGACCCCGCCCAGGCTGTAGCAGCCTCGGAGCAAACGCGCATTGCCCTCCTCGGCAAGGCAGCTGAAGCTGAAGATGCCTAGTGCCGCGTGAGCTCCATGCTCCATTAGTTCTACGCAGTGCAGGGTACTGATACGTCTCAAACGTATCTATAATTTTTTATGCTCCATGCTTGTTTATACACCATTTGCTTTGTGTTTTGTTACACTTCGTGGTGTTTTTATGCATTTTCCAAAACTAACCTATTAACGAGATGCCACAGTGCCAGTTCCCTATTTTCTGCCATTTTTGTGTTTCAGAAAAGTTACACAGGAAATATTCCTAGAATTGGACGGAACAAAAGCCTAACCCCCTATTTTTCCCGAAGCGTCATGAAGTCTGAAGATGAGATGGAGGGGGGCAAGAGGCCAGGCTCACCCTAGGGTGGCGCGGCCCAGCCCCTAGCCATGCCACCAGGGGGTGAGACCACCTAGTCCACCTCCTGATGCTGCCCTTCCGCCTATATATTCCCCTCGATGGGAAAAACCTAAAGGACCAATCAATTTTCCTCGAAACATACTGCAAGCCACCGCCGTTGTTGACGCGAGATCGGGAGGGTCCAAAAGCTCTTCTCGGCACCCTACCGGAGAGGGGAATCATTGCCGGAGGCCTTCTCCACCACCATGGTCGCCTCCGGAGTGATGTGTGAGTAGTCTACCTTGGACTACGGGTCCATAGCAGTAGCTAGATGGTCGTCTCCTCCACCATGTGCTTCATGTGTAGATCTTGTGAGCTGCCTATCATGATCAAGATCATCTTTGTGTAATTCTACATGTTGTGTTTGTTGGGATCCGATGAGTATTGGTACTATGTCAAGTTGATATGCTAAATTATTATCTTTATATTATCTCTATGTTGTTTATGATCTTGTATGCTCTTCGTTACTAGTAGATATCTTGGCCGAGTAGATGCTAGTGACTCCAAGAGGGAGTATTTATGCTTGATAGTTGGGTTCATGCCTCTAGTAATCTGGGGGCACTACAAGAGAAAAGATTTTTTGTGACAAATAACTTTTGTCACTGAAAATGCCATTTCCGTCACCTAATACTCCCTCATGACAAAAATATGGCATCACCAGGGTCGTCACAGAAGCTCCGTCATAGATTCTTTTATAGTGACAGAATACAAATCTTCGTCACGCAAGAGTGAGCTTCGGTGATGATCCTTACGATGTCACCTAAGATGGGTTATCAGTGACAGACCTTCTGCGTCACCTAAAATAGGCAAATATGTCACCGTTTAGCATATTCGTTGATGAAATATGCCGTCAAAGAAAATTTATGGCGCTGTCACGCAGATTCTGGCAGGTGGGTCCCGCAATGCTGACGTGGTAGCTAGCAGGTGGGTCCAACAATGCTGACATGGTAGCTGGCAGGTGGGTCCAATGATGCTGACATGGCAGCTGACAGGAGGGACCCACAACAATGATGTGGCATCTGACAGGTGGGGCCCAAGGCGATGACATATCACCTTCATGTGGGGCCCACGGAGATGACGTGGTAGCTGGCATGTGGGTCTAGCGACGCTGATGTGGCAGCATGTAGGTGGGGCTGTCAATGATGACGTGGCTTCTGTATGTGGGGCCCGCAATGATGACGTGTCATTTTTTGGGACGGCCTATTCAGAACTGCCTTGTGGGCCAGGAGGAATGTGACGCCGTCACCAAATTTTTGCACGGATGAATTTGAAGAAAATTGAAATTCCATGCAAATTACGAAACAAAATTAAATGGAAGCAAATATTTAAAATGGCAGAAAATTTATAAATATGAATTGTATCACACGCAAACTTTAAAATTCTGGTAGACTGAAACTGCTGTATCAAACTCAAATGACTAGAGGAATAAAAAAAATGTTTTGGCCCACTCAGCCCATTAGCGCGCAACAATGTTTTGGCCCACCCGGCCCATTAGCGCGCACAATTTTTTGGCCCAAGTCACGGGGACTGGGACTGGGAGTTCTGCGACATCCTCAATAGGTAACTAAGCATGCCATCCATTTCCTTCTGCCTCTTCTTGAATGCCAGATGATTCGCTTCGCTGGACTTTTTCACTGCTTCAAGTTCCTCATCCTGCTTCTTTCTCATCTCTTCAAATTTCCTTTCCTACTCTTGCATCCATTCCTCCATCTCGCGTTGAACCCTTTTAGCTGCATTCAACAAATCTTGCTCCTGAGTTGATATCTTAACTTCTAACTCACAGATGCGCCCAGCTGAGATGGTAGACCTCTTGGAAGCATATGAAACTCTGATGCTGGAAAGGAAAGTAATTGCTCTTGATTTGTTCTGGTCTCTCAGGACTTCATCAATAATCTCTAGATCAGTTTTGGGAATCCAATCTTCTGGGTGTGGTCCCATTTTCTGAAGCACCATCTCAGTCTACAATAGGATAAAAAATAGCAAGTCCAGAGTTAGAAGAAATGAAATAATTAGACAAACTAATGAGAAATGCGTAGCACATAAAATAATTTACTTACATAAGCTTCTGCTGATTTCTGGGTCATCATACGATCCTTGTTAGTGTGGCTTGCTTTAAAGAAAGCAATCAGGGAGGTATCGACGTCCTCGGTCTGCTGAGATTTCTACAAGAATTATGACACGATGAATTATAAGTGTGTATGGCATGTTCACAAAAAGAAGTAGGTGTTGGATCTGAAGAGTTTGAATACTCATAAGTGCTTGGTAATGTGCAACAAAGCTTCTTGAGCCAGTGGTGTGTGTCTTCATCATAGCATCCCTGTTCTTTTTGTTAGTCTTGCAGATTGCCTATGTACAGATGCATGAATTTAGTATTCCACAGTACAGTAGTATGTCTGCGATAGATGTAGCTAAAACAATAGGAATCGTGTACCTTGTAGTGCTCATCATGCCATATATCGAGAAGGTCCGCCTAGCTTTGGTCGTCTAAATCTTTTGGTTTCAACATTAAAGCTTGCTCGCGATATAGTCCTAAAACATCATTCAAATATAACTTTTTCAGCCTCCAACATTGTTGGCGAATACCTTTCTGTAAAATGTCGGTGCAAATTCCTTTGCCCAGGTCACCACTGCTATCCATTGCAAATTTTCCCTGCAGAGAACATGAACACAAATTCATATCAGCATCGACTGACAGAACTGTAAAAAAAATCATCCACCAATGAGACATTTTCTATGAAAAATGAATAAGAGGTTAACGGACTCATAGTTATAGACTTAATGGTTTCTAAAATAGTATCTTTCAGACGACTTTCCTTGTCACCATACTGCTTCAAGTGGGTTGCCAGTGGCATCTTGCTGCGTATTTGAATGCCACACTCTGAACTCAGTTTTGCTGCTTGCACAGGATCAGTGGGTCTCCTCATGCCAGGAGTGAAGTCGATCTGCATCTTAGCCCCTCCATTCCTTCTAGACCACTTGTATACCCCATGCCCCATAGTAGGTTTGCGTACATTACGCTTTTCCTTTAGAGCACCCTTGTCTGCAATTGCAACTGAAACTAGTGACAAAATGAGAGTCAAGACTTCAATCAAAAAATTTGCAACTAAACCAGTGAATAAATTGTAAGACGTGATGTCAATACCTTCCCGTTCGCTAAGGACAAGTACATCTCCTCAGGTGAGTTGCTGCCTCTAGAGTTTTGAATTAGCATGGGTGAGGATTCATTTCCATTAGTACCCCCTGTAAGGGTAAATTGCCCCTAAGTGTGTTTTTGGTAATTAATGACAATCCTTATGGACTAATGTTTTCATTGAGCTTTTTATGAAGGAATTGTTCATAGGAATTGCTTGAAGTCTATGTGTTGGATTCAAGGCTTTAATGCCATGAAGATAAAGATATATCTTAAGTATTGGCATCAAGATCATTGAATAAGAAGAGATGAATCCAATATGATCAAGAAGAAGAAATAAAAATGTAGTTCTTGTGTAGAACTCAAGTAATCCATGCTCTAGCTTATGTGCTAAGCCAAGGAGTCTCAAGATCTTGAGAGTTTGGTTACATAAGAAGAATTCAAGATATGGCTCTATGTTGAGGTCATGATGGTCTCATGAGTTGAGATATGATTGACTAATACCTAGAGCATGCAATCAAATGAAGAATTCTTTATGTGGCTCAAGATATTATGATAGAGCATGAGAAGATTCAAGGTTGACCAAGGCAAAGATCAAAGATTGGATTCTAGATTGGTCAACACATGAAGCATAAGGAATGTGCCACATAGGATCAATCGGTCTTGTGGTATGGTATGGTTTATCAATTATGCTTTGTGAACTAACACATTACATATGTGTGTTTGTGTTGTCTATGTGGGTTAGGTATTGTGTCATGGATATGCATCACTAGTGAGATTTCATATAGCCCATGAGAAGATAACATCAAGTGGTGGTTGTCATCAAGGTTGTGAAGTGTAAGTTTCAAGATAAGCATCTTGAGAAGATCATATGCTTGAAGCTTGTCATCTATTTGGTGATAATGAAATTGTGAAGACATGCCTTAGTGAAGGTATCTCATAGTGGTGTATGGGGGAGCTTATTGGAAGTCTTCATGAAGCAACAATGATCAAGTGAAGCATTCCGGCTTGACGGAAGCATGAAGCATCATCATCAAGATCAAGCGGGGTGCACAAGGCAAAGGTTTCTCCTTGCTAGGTTTTCCTTTTACCAGTCTCAAGAGTGTTTGTTGGGAGACCGGGTTATAGGATAGATAGCCGCACTTTCAAGAGGGGCTTTCGGTTGGGTAACTTGATCACATTGTCTTAGGAAGCTCAATCCTTTGCATACTTTGCTTCTCCCTACTTTGTTGTTTATTGGTTTTTCTCTTTGTGAGGTTCTTGAGCTTGTTGTTAGCTTTCCAACAAGTACAAGTTCATTGAAAACAAAGTTCGTATGCATCTCCTATTGCGTTTTCGGGTTTGGAGGATTTA
Organism: Dactylis glomerata; assembly: GCA_007115705.1. Classification (NCBI taxonomy): domain Eukaryota; kingdom Viridiplantae; phylum Streptophyta; class Magnoliopsida; order Poales; family Poaceae; genus Dactylis; species Dactylis glomerata. The sequence continues at coordinate 479,787 of QXEO01000140.1, read as the reverse complement.
CCGGTTCTTTCCTATAAGAGGTTCTCACCTCTCATTATTTGATTTTTTACCTCTTACTAATTCTTGGGCCTTATGTGTTTCATTGGATAGGTATTTCTCTTAGCTTTTCAAAAAGCCCAAGTTTGCTAAAAACGGAGTCCGGACGCAAAAGTTATGACCTCTTTCATCTTCCGAGTTTTTCAGTTTGGTGCAAACCCGGTGGCACCGGGATTTTCACCGGGAGGCCAGTTTTGGGCCGGCGACACCGGGCTGTACGCCGGCCGATCCGGCGCTCGTACCGGGGCTACGCCGGAAACTCTTCCAGAACATGATTCTGGCGTAGGCCCGGCGCTCACCGGGCTATGCACCGGGCGGTCCGGCGCAGAGCCCGGCGAGACCGACTTTTAACCGGTTTTTGCCCGAGATTTGCCCCCAACAGCCCTATTTTGATTTGCTATAAAGGGGGCTTCTTCCCCAACGGTTTGAGCAAGTTCTTGGGTGTTCTTGAGCATATTTTCCACCTCCATTGTTGCCTCTCTTGAGCTTGCTTCTTCTCCCTTCCCTCCTATGATTCTTGCATATTTTTGAGGGATTTGGAAGAGGAGATCTAGATCTACAATCCCCACCAATCAATTCCTCCTCTAAGTGAGGGGAACCCATTAGATCTAGATCTTGGAGTCATTGTTTGACCTCCATCCTTGTTCTTCCTCTCTAACTCCTCCATAGCATTTGTTGCTTTGGTGGGATTTGAGAGAGAAGGATTTGAGCTCTTTCCCTTGTGTTCTTGCTTTGCATCCTTGCATAGTGTTGAGCTCTCCATTACGATTTGTTCGAGTGAGAGACCGTGAGGTTGTTACTCTTGGAGGGTGACCTCCTAGTTGGCTTGGCGGTTGGTGCCTCGGTGACCTCTTTGTGGAAGATTGTGAAGAGGCCCGGGCTTCCCCTTCGTGGGAGTTGTGAAGTGGTTGTGGAGCTTGCCATCTCTGGAGTGGAGGAAAAGCTAACCATAAGAAGGGGTCCCGAGCTTCGTGGGGGACTCAGAGAAGAAGGTGAGCCTTTGTGGCGTTCGGGGGCTGTTATCGCCACATTTTGGCCAAATGAGGAGATGGGCCGTAATCAAGATGGGCTTGGAGGATATACATGCAACGTATTGCTGGATCGGCCTTGCGCGTGGATTTGGGCTGAATTGCCCGTGTATCTGTATATTATGGTAGATTACGCTTCGGTTTAAATAAGAGATAGAGTTGTTAGGTTTATTCTAAAGATAGAAAGTCTCCGGACTATAAATATGTACCTAGGGCTATTGAGAAAGGAGGACGATCACGTTCACAACAAACACAATCTCGGCGCATCGCCACCCCTTGTTTCGAGGGTTTCTTTCGGGAAACTAATCGAAGCAATCCATCACCTTCCTGACCAGGTATAGGTCAGGTGGCACGCCCTTGCATCAGCCAGGACGTGTGCCGGAGTTTTGCGGGCCGTTGCCCGAGGGACCAGGGCCCACCAGCAGTTCTGGGAGCCTCCCAGCTCTTCGTGTTGCTCGTCGCTGCTCGCCGGTGGGTTTTGGCAGGCAACACATTCTGGCACGCCCGGTGGGACATTCAACAACATCTGCATCAACATCTGACGCTGCGATGGGGGACAGACCAATCACGTACGACGATCTGCCTGATGAGCACAAGAAGAAGTATGATGATATCAAAGCTCTCTTCGAAGCTGATCTCATCGGCTCTTTTGAGAGGACCCGTAAGCATGGCATCAAGTGGAAAGGGTTCTCACCCGAAGGCGCTCTTGATGAGGTGGATCTGTCTATTCCTTCAGAGGATCGCACCAGAGCTCTGCGACAGGAAGTTAATTACATGGTGGCTCATTCTCTTCACCGCCATTCTGAGAGCCTGGTGAACGCTTTCGAGCGCGTCGCGGTTCGTGTGGTTCAGGAGATCATCAAACATCAGTACTCTCTGTCGGGGCCTACCCTAGGGACTCACCAGGGGGAAAGACTGCTCCAGACCAGGCCACAGCTGCCATTCACGCTTGCAGCTCCAGAGCCACCGGGGTCACCGGCGTACGTCGTCTACAAGATTGGAGGTGATCCTGGCGATTACGAATGTAACGACCCAGGATTTTGTCAAATTTTGGGGAAATTTTTTCGCCTTTGTGTTGCTTGAGATGATTGAATTTTTCACAGGAATTTAAAACTTTTGAGTCTATTCGAAAGCTTTATTTGAAAATATATTAAACCTTCTATTATTCTCTTGAAGGACTTCTTTGAGAAAGACCAAGTATCCAAATACTATTTTCCTTTCTTTTACTCAAACTTATGCAAGCTAACTTGCTTGGATTTGATTTTCAAAAGTATTATAAAGTGGGTATTTCAAAACTATGTTTGAGTGTGGTTTTCAACTATTATTTTATAAACTATTATTTTACTACTTTAGAAAGAATTGAGTTCCAACTCTAATTCTATTATTTTATGCAAGCAAAGCCTTTAGGCTTAATTGAGATCTTTTATTAAAAATCTTGTTTTGGTTCTGAAAACCTGCTTATTACTGCCCTAGTTTGTTCCTCTAATTTTTAGAAAATTTTACATTTTGGTTTGACCTTGTTTGGATTCAAATTGCAAAAGTTATGAAAGGAATAAAGAAAAAACAGAAAAGAAAAGAAGAAAGAATAAAAATAAAAAAAAGGGGGGCCCTGGGGGAAACCTTTCGACCCAGCTTCAGAAGCCAGCCCGCAGCCCACCTAGCTCAAACCCGAATCGGTACCACCCTTCTCCTCTCTCCCTCGCTGCCAGGTGGACCCCACATGTCGGCTTCGTCTTCTCCCCCAAATTTCTCTCTTCTCTCTCTCGTTACTGGAAACGGCCGGAGATTACTCTCCCTCTTAAATCCCCCATAAACCCTACCCGTTTCTCCTCGAGCCGCACCTATAAGAAGGCCATGACCTCCCCCTTCCCCTCCCCCTCTTCCCTCTCCCGATTGTGCCACCAGGCTGCCGAAATGGTTCGCCGGAGTCTGCAGCTTCCGCCACTGTAAATCGTCGATTCCGACGAGGTAATACAACTCCGACTCGTCCCTCTGGCCTCATCCTCTTCCTCTAGCTCCGGTGCATCCCCTGATACCCTCTGTGGGTTCTAACTCGCAGCAAATAGACGCAAACGACGATGACCGAAGTCACACGGCCGCCACCGTCGCTCCGGCCGCCCTCATCTCCTCCTTCTGGAAACAATCGAGCCAGTCGTCATCACCATCGAGTTCCTCTCGACGAACTGATCATCGTCGTCACATCGCCGCCGTCCAGAACCTGCCGGAAGCTCGCTGGAGTTCAACACCTGCACGCCTCGCCGGCGAAACCCGCCGGAAACCCTAGCCTCACTGTGAGCTCTCCCTCCCCTCTCTGTGAACCGTCAGATCTTGATCGATCGGCCCGTACAAACCACTTATTCGAAAGGGTACTGGACGATCTGATCCGTCCAGATCACTTTAGATCCAACGCACCAGAGGCGTGATCCGAACGAATCGGTACAGACCAATCAGACCACGCCGCGTGTCGGCCTCTGGTTCAAATAGAAACTCGAATTAGAATTTCAAACCAGATTTGGTTTCAATCTTCAGAAATTCATATCTTTTGATCTGTAGATCCAAAAATAGCAAACAAGATACCGTTGGAATCCTTAGGAATTGTACTATCCATCAGTACCATAAAATATTATATTTTATGGGTTCAATCAGAAACCATTTTCAAATTAGAATCAACCCTTCTATTAGCATGATTAATTCATATCTTTAGTTCTATTAATCCAAAAATTACAATTTGTAGTCTATGGGTTCCTCAGAACTTGTAGAACACTCTAGAACCAGAAACTTTCAAATTTGGTACGTGCACACACTTTGTGCATTCAAATCTATCCAAATCACTATTTTGGTGATAATTCAAATTCTATAACTTATTTTGGGATGATTCAAATTGCTATAGCTTTGTTTTACTGCAAGCTATCCAGTAGCTTCACTCCCATAATTTCTTGAACCACTTCGCAATTATTCAAATTCTAATATGAGGATTTGAGTAATTTCAATTATAAGAATAAATCTATTTCTGTTCAGTAATGTTCCCATCTACCATAGCAGATCTTATGATCATACCTAGCCATCAATGTTATCTAATCCACCTTGATCAAGATCATATCTACTTAGACCTATCTTGTCTAGTTCACACATATTCAAATTACAATTGTGTTGTTTGAGTAAAGTGTGATACATCTCAATCTTAGATTCTATTCTTGCTGTCCTTGTAATGTTGATCTAATCAACATTATAACACTTATCCAATACCCCATGAACCCAATAGAAACCCTAAACCATAATCCCAAATGTTATCTACCCATACTCAATCCTCTGCCCACTTGATCTTGATTTCATGTGAAGAGCTATTCGATTAACAAATGAGTTAATTGACTAACTCAATAATTCATGAGTCCTAGCCAAAGCTTAGTGTAAAAGATACTATTTAAGAATAATTGTCGTCACACTTATTCAGTAGTATTACTATTACACTATTTTGCCTCTTATGTGATTTACCCACATGAGATGTTCCAAGACCCAATATGCTTTAATAAAGCATAAAGATCCCACTCATCATATTTTGTCTAATTCATATGTTTATTCAAACAGCAAAGGAACTACTTGGGTAGAATATGAATTCATCACAAACCTAAATCCTATTTTGTTAATATGGTGTTGTTATCAACCATACCCAGATCAGTGCCTACCTAGTATCTGTTCACATGTATTGAACTATTCAACTTGCAAATGAGCTAATTGAGTATTTCAAGCACTCTTGAAACCCAGCCTAGTACCTAAGTGTGATGTATGCTATTTAAAGAATAAATGTTGTTACACTTATTCAAATAGCATTTTGGTTACACTATCCCACACCCATGTGATCCATTTTCGCGTGAGCTATTCTGAAACTCTTTCGTGCCTTGATAAAGCACAAAGACTTCATCAATTATATAATGCCAACTCTAAACCTCTCTCAAATCATATTGATCTTCCCCAGCTAGCTCTCAAACTCATATCTCACAAATCATGATCCTTTACCCTATCTTCTTATCATAACATAACAATAAACCTAAATTGTTAAACAAACCCTTTTCAATTGTTTGGTTCGTTATGTTTGTATGGTCTGTTTATGTTATGCTATTTCCTGTGCTAGTTTGTGCGAAGAGCTACGTGCTTAGTTGAGAGAAGTGGAAGGATCGTGTTCTTCAAAAGGCAAGTGACACACATGTTCCCTACCCATTTTATTATGCATTAGTATATTCACCTCTTGTAGTATGCATGATAGGTGTTTTACTCAACTGTTTTATCAAATGCTTAGATCCTAGTAGTGTGTAGCAATCCCTCAAACCCCACCGGATAGGATGCTAAATACTTTGTTAAATTTGATGCCATGCTAAGATCACTTGAAAGGTGTTTTGTGAAAAGTTAAGAACTTCAACTAAAATGAAACACCTGGGTGGAATGGTTTGATAAGATGAGGTGAGGTAGGTGGATTCGGGGACGCAAGCCTCGTAAAGAGGATGTGGGAACCGAATACCGCTCGGGATGGCCACCCAGGAATAAAGAGATGGCTATGTCTTCCATGCTTAGTGTACTTCCAGTGCAGCCTTATGACAATATGGGCTCTGTCTTGACTGATTTGAATGTGGGAGTGCAACTTGTCGGCAAGAAGAGGTGGTAGTCAAATTATAGGTTGGGAACGGTGCTTGCCAAGTTAGTTGTCCTCTCCTTCAAAAAGGTCTCGTTTCAATTCATGTATGGGCATGAAATGAATCGTAAGGTGAAAGTGCACAACCCTTGCAAGGTGTTTAAATCTAATCGATTAGCCGTGTCCTCGGTTATGGACAATTGAGTCTCTAGACATGGAATGTACGGAATAATCTCATCACCTCTTTTGAATGAATAAAATTTGTCTAGAAAACCCCTAGGTAGGAACTAAGGACCATACACTCCAAAGGGTAATGGTGCCTGAGGTTCCGACTTTGTCGAATTTCACCCAGTACTACATGCCTAGCTAGTATGTGGATATTGGGGGTTATTTCGACCCTTGAAAATATAAAATCTTGAAAATTATACTTTGAGAACGAAATTATAGGACAAAACTGGCTTTATGCAAATCAGCCTGTGAGATCCACTATCCAAATATCCATGTAGATAGGCTCCTCACAACAGCCACCAAATATGTGTCATTTGCCAGTACATCATTGTACTGACCCCTTTGGGGCTGCATATTCAACGTGCAGGTTTTACTTCGAGTAAGGAACCATGATTAGGATCTCGAGCTTACATTCCAACATGTCTGCCTGTGGCACGTGCTGAAGATGGAGGCTCCCTGCCACCTTGATATTCCACTGTGTAAATTGTAAGATTTTAGTATCTTGTATCTGGATCCGCGATGTAATCTTGATACTATGCAATGAATATTTCATTTTGTTCTGTGGTGGTATCATTGATCCAGGGAATAGTACTTAACACAGATGTTCCACCTTGTTCTCAAGGTTGGGGCGTTACAGAATGGTATCAGAGCATAGTGTTGCCTGTAGGATCGAGACCCTAGGTTTGGACTAGACTAGGAAACCCGAAAATGATATCAAATGGATGTCATTACGCTTAGGATGTGTTTAAATTTTTTTTTTGTTGCATTTTAACTACGGTTTGCTTTATTTTTCTCGTAAGGCTTATCACTTTCATTTTTACTTACACTGTTCTTCTTTCAAAATTTTAGATGACGTTCACCAAGCTGAAGGTCCCCTACGACGATGACGATGAGCTGTTTAGTGATCAGCTATCTCGCCTTTCTCGGATGCTGAACCTGTCACCTCCCACTTTTCGTGGCAGAGTGATACCCTGTGTGGTTCCCGAGATCGTCCGCTGGGAGATTGAGACCAGGATTGAGGGTCGCACCATTGGTGTTCCCACTGACACAGTGGTGTACTCGAGGATGTACCCAGGTTGGGAGACTGGTGTCATGATGGCCATGGAGGAGGCACTAGCCCGCATATGTGGTATGTATGTCCAGGAGATATCAGAGTTGGACAATTCCATCTATCAGTTTGGGAGGCGTAACCACGAGGGATGGGCCTTGAGGACCCCAGGACGCCGTGAGGATTTACCGTGGACTGAGATGCAGTTAGAGGACATGGGATCCTATGCTTTCAACTTGGAGGACATGCTGCGTCACGAGATGGATGCCACAGATGATGCCAAGTACCAGCTTCAGGAGAAGGATGAGAAGATAGAACAACTAGAGAGCACAATAGAGAAGCTGAAGGAGAAGAACAAAACACTTGAGGCCGCCAATGATAAGCTGTCAGGTAAGGTCGAGGATCAGGAGGCCCAGATTGTAGGCTTTCGAGGACAGTGCATTTATCTTCACAAGGACCTGATGAAGTACAAGCCCTGGCCGCCCAAGAAAGGAACAACATCTACTGAAGAGAAGAAGAAGTCGACCTCAGAGCTGATAGGAGCAGAGCCTGAGAAGCTGGAGCCATGCCAGCCCACCGTAGAGGGAGATGCTGTGGAGAAGGCTCATGCGGCGCCACCTAGCCCTGTGGTGAAGCGACGCAAGACAGGGAACACTAGAGCGTATCTTGCACAGTTCAAGTAGTGAGACCACCACGTTATGTAATAAATCGACGATCTTGTAATAGTTAGTCATGCCACCTAGTGTTATGACCTTTTTAGACCTTGTTTTCCTAAAACTCGTAGTTAACTTGTTGTGCTTGAGGATCTATGTTTGATGTGATCATCTATACTTTCAAATACTTGTTCCAATTGCTTGTTTTAAGTTTGTAGAAATGTGTTTCTCTTGACCCGCTGTGTTGGGTAGGGTTTTCCATAGATCTTTTCTGTCTAACCCTCATCTATGCTAAAGCCTAATCCTATCCAAAACCCCAAAAAGATGCATCCACAACGTCTGAACAGTCGCAACAACCCTCAGTTGGAGATAGCAATGCAACAGTTAGTTGAAGCTCACACAGGAATGATGCGAGTGATGACTCAGAATATGGCTAATCGCGAATGCAAAGAGCTACCCCCAGGAGTTCAGCAAATACTAAATGATCATTCAAGGATAGTGCAAATGATGTCCCAGATGGTGGCAAGTACCTATAATAATCTACCACAAGGTGAGCATAGTGGAAAGCCAACACCAGTTGATGCTGAGATAACACAGCAAGCCTGTAAGAGATGTGGAGAAATAGGACACACCTCTAAAGACTGCCATGGAGAGTGGCCCCACTGTGATCCAAGTTACCCAGTTGAAGAATGTCCCGTGAACCAAGTTACTTGTTTCCTATGTGAAGGAACAAATCATATTCCTGCTGAATGCAAGTTTTATTCCACAGTGCAACGAATAAATCAACAAGCTAAGGATAGAGTAAGCCAACTGCCAGAAAGGACCCCTGAAGATGGAAGACTTAAAAGAAAGATGGAAGATAAAGACATGGGGATAGCACTCAACCGTATCACTAAGTGCTGCTATTCATGTGAAGAAGAAGGACACTTGTCTAGGAATTGCCTGAAGAAGAGGGAAGGTTTCTCCCCGACTGTAGTGGAATATGAAGAAAATGAGGTGAGAGATCTTCTAGCCCTAGAAAGACCAAAAAGGAAGAAGGACAACAGCAAGATACTGTGCTTCAAATGCAAGGAGCTAGGACATTATGCGGACCAATGCCCGAAGCTGCATCACGAAGTAAACATGCAAGATAGCACGAAAAGAGACCTCCGTATGATCACCTGTTTCAAGTGCAAACAAAAGGGACACTACTCGTATAACTGTTCAGAGAATGGAACTCCAAGACCTCAGTAACGTGGAACGACTGAAGGATGCTACAATATACAAGGAGGAAAACTCAACAAGATGTAACTAAATTCGGAAGAGCCTGTATGCCATTACTGTCTTTCAATAAATAATGTAAGGACTTGTAAGAACCAAGGACAACCCAGTTAAATAAATTTCTCAGTGAGATGGCAAGCAGAAAGATTTGTAACTCAAGGGTTAACATCTTACGACCGAGTTTGCGCAAAACCTTAGATAAGGAACGTTAGATTTGTTTTAAAAACTTAGATTCGAATCACAGGTTCTCATTTCAAGAAATTTTTAACAAAACCAGTGAGGTAGACCAAGAGTTAGAATGCGAGGTTTGCAAGCCATGTATGGAGTAATGATTTGGGTGCAGGATGGATTGATCACCATTCCTACTACTCTTATTATTCGCTCTCATAATGTTGGTTTTACACACCTAGAGAGAGATACCTACATGAGGGACGACGTCCTTAAACCATGACCATAGGAAGATAGATATGTTACACCACTTCGTAATATGCCAGTGTGGCCAAAACGTAAGGATACGGTGAGGAACGACTACACGTTTCCGAAGCATTTTCTCAGTGGACCTTGAATGCCTAGACGGTTCAATTTCAACTTCAATTCCCACCTTTTCATTTTGACTCCCCACCCGGCCTGTTCGACTACCCCTGAGCCTATAAAAGCAGACTCTCCCCTCTCCCGAGAGTCACAACAGAGACTGCCACCACCAACCATGAGAATCCCACCCCCAGCCATGAGATTTCCACCTGATTCCAAAGCCCAGCGCCACCGAAGTCTACCCCATCCCAATCGGCGACGTTGTGAGACACCTCTCCAAATCCATGGAACCCTGTTCCTCCCCATGAGAGCTTCGTTAGATCCCTTTTCCCTGAGGAAGAGTTCATCTTCGAGAAATGATCAAGTTGTTCAGCGCCTTCCAACAACTAAGAAGACGGTTGCTAAAGGAATTCTTAAGGACCATCTGGTACCTGTGGCAAGTAGTATGACTTGCTCCGGTAACTTGAATGGGTTCAACAATGCTGGTTATAAGGCGACCTTCCGACCCTTAAAGGTGCCAGTACCTCCTACAGAGTCCACTTTGTTTACCCCTATGAAATGCTTGAGAAGACTACTGAGAGATGCCATCCAAATTCCTTGGGATGTGTGGTCTCATCATATTCGTGGGACAAGCATGCAGTGCTTGGCACTGGGTCATCTTTTGAGATTTTGCAATGAAAATCAGCTAAAAAGCAACAAGGGGTATAGAGATAGCCTGTATGCTGTCATGGCCTTGGTGAGGACCGACCAAGAAAAGGGCTAGATACACATTCTTGGACGATGTGGACTACCTTGTTGAAGACAACGCGATGGATGATATCTGCCTATCACCAGAATTGGATGGAGCATCTGGAATGCCACTTCTGAACGTCGGCAAACATCGACACTTCTGAGAAGGGCGATTTCAAGAAAATGGCACAACGATGAATGCAAGCTGGGAACAAAATGCAAGTGCCTAAGGAAACATCGAGACACCACCAAGCGAAATCTTCTTTAAGGGTGGTAGCACCAAAATCCCAATTAGGACCCGTAAACTTTGTAACCTTCCTTCAATCTCGAGGACGAGATTTCTTTAAGGGTGGTAGTCTGTAACGACCCAGGATTTTGTCAAATTTTGGGGAAAATTTTTCGCCTTTGTGTTGCTTGAGATGATTGAATTTTTCACAGGAATTTAAAACTTTTGAGTCTATTCGAAAGCTTTATTTGAAAATATATTAAACCTTCTATTATTCTCTTGAAGGACTTCTTTGAGAAAGACCAAGTATCCAAATACTATTTTCCTTTCTTTTACTCAAACTTATGCAAGCTAACTTGCTTGGATTTGATTTTCAAAAGTATTATAAAGTGGGTATTTCAAAACTATGTTTGAGTGTGGTTTTCAACTATTATTTTATAAACTATTATTTTACTACTTTAGAAAGAATTGAGTTCCAACTCTAATTCTATTATTTTATGCAAGCAAAGCCTTTAGGCTTAATTGAGATCTTTTATTAAAAATCTTGTTTTGGTTCTGAAAACCTGCTTATTACTGCCCTAGTTTGTTCCTCTAATTTTTAGAAAATTTTACATTTTGGTTTGACCTTGTTTGGATTCAAATTGCAAAAGTTATGAAAGGAATAAAGAAAAAACAGAAAAGAAAAGAAGAAAGAATAAAAATAAAAAAAAGGGGGGCCCTGGGGGAAACCTTTCGGCCCAGCTTCAGAAGCCAGCCCGCAGCCCACCTAGCTCAAACCCGAATCGGTACCACCCTTCCCCTCTCTCCCTCGCTGCCAGGTGGACCCCACCTGTCGGCTTCGTCTTCTCCCCCAAATTTCTCTCTTCTCTCTCTCGTTACTGGAAACGGCCGGAGATTACTCTCCCTCTTAAATCCCCCATAAACCCTGCCCGTTTCTCCTCGAGCCGCACCAATAAGAAGGCCATGACCTCCCCCTTCCCCTCCCCCTCTTCCCTCTCCCGATTGTGCCGCCAGGCTGCCGAAATGGTTCGCCGGAGTCTGCAGCTTCCGCCACTGTAAATCATCGATTCCGACGAGGTAATACAACCCCGACTCGTCCCTCTGGCCTCATCCTCTTCCTCTAGCTCCGGTGCATCCCCTGATACCCTCTGTGGGTTCTAACTCGCAGCAAATAGACGCAAACGACGACGACCGAAGTCACACGGCCGCCACCGTCGCTCCAGCCGCCCTCATCTCCTCCTTCTGGAAACAATCGAGCCAGTCGTCATCACCATCGAGTTCCTCTCGACGAACTGATCATCGTCGTGACATCGCCGCCGTCCAGAACCTGCCGGAAGCTCGCCGGAGTTCAACACCTGCACGCCTTGCCGGCGAAACCCGCCGGAAACCCTAGCCTCACTGTGAGCTCTCCCTCCCCTCTCTGTGAACCGTCAGATCTTGATCGATCGGCCCGTACAAACCACTTATTCGAAAGGGTACTGGACGATCTGATCCATCCAGATCACTTTAGATCCAACGCACCAGAGGCGTGATCCGAACGAATCGGTACAGACCAATCAGACCACGCCGCGTGTCGGCCTCTGGTTCAAATAGAAACTCGAATTAGAATTTCAAACCAGATTTGGTTTCAATCTTCAGAAATTCATATCTTTTGATCTGTAGATCCAAAAATAGCAAACAAGATACCGTTGGAATCCTTAGGAATTGTACTATCCATCAGTACCATAAAATATTATATTTTATGGGTTCAATCAGAAACCATTTTCAAATTAGAATCAACCCTTCTATTAGCATGATTAATTCATATCTTTAGTTCTATTAATCCAAAAATTACAATTTGTAGTCTATGGGTTCCTCAGAACTTGTAGAACACTCTAGAACCAGAAACTTTCAAATTTGGTACGTGCACACACTTTGTGCATTCAAATCTATCCAAATCACTATTTTGGTGATAATTCAAATTCTATAACTTATTTTGGGATGATTCAAATTGCTATAGCTTTGTTTTACTGCAAGCTATCCAGTAGCTTCACTCCCATAATTTCTTGAACCACTTCGCAATTATTCAAATTCTAATATGAGGATTTGAGTAATTTCAATTATAAGAATAAATCTATTTCTGTTCAGTAATGTTCCCATCTACCATAGCAGATCTTATGATCATACCTAGCCATCAATGTTATCTAATCCACCTTGATCAAGATCATATCTACTTAGACCTATCTTGTCTAGTTCACACATATTCAAATTACAATTGTGTTGTTTGAGTAAAGTGTGATACATCTCAATCTTAGATTCTATTCTTGCTGTCCTTGTAATGTTGATCTAATCAACATTATAACACTTATCCAATACCCCATGAACCCAATAGAAACCCTAAACCATAATCCCAAATGTTATCTACCCATACTCAATCCTCTGCCCACTTGATCTTGATTTCATGTGAAGAGCTATTCGATTAACAAATGAGTTAATTGACTAACTCAATAATTCATGAGTCCTAGCCAAAGCTTAGTGTAAAAGATACTATTTAAGAATAATTGTCGTCACACTTATTCAGTAGTATTACTATTACACTATTTTGCCTCTTATGTGATTTACCCACATGAGATGTTCCAAGACCCAATATGCTTTAATAAAGCATAAAGATCCCACTCATCATATTTTGTCTAATTCATATGTTTATTCAAACAGCAAAGGAACTACTTGGGTAGAATATGAATTCATCACAAACCTAAATCCTATTTTGTTAATATGGTGTTGTTATCAACCATACCCAGATCAGTGCCTACCTAGTATCTGTTCACATGTATTGAACTATTCAACTTGCAAATGAGCTAATTGAGTATTTCAAGCACTCTTGAAACCCAGCCTAGTACCTAAGTGTGATGTATGCTATTTAAAGAATAAATGTTGTTACACTTATTCAAATAGCATTTTGGTTACACTATCCCACACCCATGTGATCCATTTTCGCGTGAGCTATTCTGAAACTCTTTCGTGCCTTGATAAAGCACAAAGACTTCATCAATTATATAATGCCAACTCTAAACCTCTCTCAAATCATATTGATCTTCCCCAGCTAGCTCTCAAACTCATATCTCACAAATCATGATCCTTTACCCTATCTTCTTATCATAACATAACAATAAACCTAAATTGTTAAACAAACCCTTTTCAATTGTTTGGTTCGTTATGTTTGTATGGTCTGTTTATGTTATGCTATTTCCTGTGCTAGTTTGTGCGAAGAGCTACGTGCTTAGTTGAGAGAAGTGGAAGGATCGTGTTCTTCAAAAGGCAAGTGACACACATGTTCCCTACCCATTTTATTATGCATTAGTATATTCACCTCTTGTAGTATGCATGATAGGTGTTTTACTCAACTGTTTTATCAAATGCTTAGATCCTAGTAGTGTGTAGCAATCCCTCAAACCCCACCGGATAGGATGCTAAATACTTTGTTAAATTTGATGCCATGCTAAGATCACTTGAAAGGTGTTTTGTGAAAAGTTAAGAACTTCAACTAAAATGAAACACCTGGGTGGAATGGTTTGATAAGATGAGGTGAGGTAGGTGGATTCGGGGACGCAAGCCTCGTAAAGAGGATGTGGGAACCGAATACCGCTCGGGATGGCCACCCAGGAATAAAGAGATGGCTATGTCTTCCATGCTTAGTGTACTTCCAGTGCAGCCTTATGACAATATGGGCTCTGTCTTGACTGATTTGAATGTGGGAGTGCAACTTGTCGGCAAGAAGAGGTGGTAGTCAAATTATAGGTTGGGAACGGTGCTTGCCAAGTTAGTTGTCCTCTCCTTCAAAAAGGTCTCGTTTCAATTCATGTATGGGCATGAAATGAATCGTAAGGTGAAAGTGCACAACCCTTGCAAGGTGTTTAAATCTAATCGATTAGCCGTGTCCTCGGTTATGGACAATTGAGTCTCTAGACATGGAATGTACGGAATAATCTCATCACCTCTTTTGAATGAATAAAATTTGTCTAGAAAACCCCTAGGTAGGAACTAAGGACCATACACTCCAAAGGGTAATGGTGCCTGAGGTTCCGACTTTGTCGAATTTCACCCAGTACTACATGCCTAGCTAGTATGTGGATATTGGGGGTTATTTCGACCCTTGAAAATATAAAATCTTGAAAATTATACTTTGAGAACGAAATTATAGGACAAAACTTGCTTTATGCAAATCAGCCTGTGAGATCCACTATCCAAATATCCATGTAGATAGGCTCCTCACAACAGCCACCAAATATGTGTCATTTGCCAGTACATCATTGTACTGACCCCTTTGGGGCTGCATATTCAACGTGCAGGTTTTACTTCGAGTAAGGAACCATGATTAGGATCTCGAGCTTACATTCCAACATGTCTGCCTATGGCACGTGCTGAAGATGGAGGCTCCCTGCCACCTTGATATTCCACTGTGTAAATTGTAAGATTTTAGTATCTTGTATCTGGATCCGCGATGTAATCTTGATACTATGCAATGAATATTTCATTTTGTTCTGTGGTGCTATCATTGATCCAGGGAATAGTACTTAACACAGATGTTCCACCTTGTTCTCAAGGTTGGGGCGTTACAACCAATTCCTGTTTGAACCACCTAAAGAAATCCCACATGGATATGTGTGCACATACGTGCCGGACTGCAATAGCCTGACGCGCACGAACCAGATTGCGACCGCAGGGATTTCTGGGGTAGGTGTTTCTGGAGCAGGGGTTTCGGGAGCAGGTATTTCTGGAACAGGGATGTCTGGGATGGACGCTGATAAACAGGCATGGCTAGCTAAGTATGCCACCGGAACGAGTCATGAGAATTTAGCCCCTGCAGCTCAAACGGTGGAGCAAATCAGCACCATCTTGAGAGACCAGTTCGGCTTCGTGCCGAAGAGGAGAACAATCGGCTATTCCAAGCCGTACCCCAACGAGTATGATCTGATTCCGCTGCCACCCAAGTATCGGCTCCCTGAGTTCTCAAAGTTTAATGGATCAGAAGGGTCTAGCTCGATCGAGCACGTGAGCCGATATTTGGCACAGTTAGGCATGATTTCAGCATCGGACCAGTTACGCGTAAGGTTCTTTGCGCAATCTCTGACAGGACCAGCTTTTGGGTGGTACACCTCGTTGCCACCAGATTCGATCCGGACCTGGAAGCAGCTGGAAGAGCAGTTCCATATTCAGTATCATTCAGAAGCTACCGAGGCTGGCATTGCCGATCTGGCGCAGGTGCGGCAGAAGCGGGGAGAAACGGTAGCCGAGTATATTCAGCGTTTTAGGACTGTGAAGAACCGATGTTATTCGGCTCGTTTAACTGAGAAAGAAGCAGTCGAGCTGGCAGTGTTGGGTCTCTCAGCACCGATCAAGGATCTGGCTTTCCAAGTAGAATACAATTCACTGGCGCACATGGTCCAGAAACTGACAATGTATGAGCAGCGCCACCCTGAGTTGTACCAAGACAAGTTCAAACGTCCGATAGGCCTGGTCGATACAGAAGAAGTCGAGGATCCTGTACAAGACCAGGAGATAGCCGTGGCTGAATGGGCTCGGGGGACAGATCCTGTGTCCTGCAAATGGGTGAAACTGCAAGGGCCTGCAAAAGGGTTCGACTTCGATGTAAGCAAAGCTGAGCAGATATTCGATTTACTGCTGAAGGAAAAGCAGCTGAAGTTACCCGAAGGCCATAAAATCCCTACGGCGCAAGAGATGAACGGGAGACCATACTGCAAGTGGCATCACTCGTTCACCCACACCACCAATGATTGCAAAGAGTTACGTCGGCAGATCCAAACGGCGATAGAACAGGGCCGTCTGATCCTTGGGCAGTTCGCCATGAAAGTGGACACAAACCCGTTTCCTGGCGTCAACATGGTAGAGCACAGCCACTCCACGAGGCGTCAGCTAGATTTCTCGTTCGATATTAACATGGCAGGGCCTGTGTACCACCATGGCAAGTATAAGGAGGAAGGCGGTCACTCCCGGGGCAAAGAAAAGGAGGAGGCCGGTCCACGCGACCGGCCCCGTTATGATGACAGGCGGTATATAACCGAGGAACAAGTGAGAAGCGTGCGATATCAGAAGCCACACTCCACGCATCTCCTTAACAAGTATGAGCGTCAGTATGACCGACGTCGGCAGTACGACAGAGATGATGAAAGGGATCGTCGGACCGACGCATACGATGGGAGATACCGTCGGCAAGATAGAGATGATGAAGGATATGAGCACCGCGCTAGGGGAAAGTCAAAGGAAAAGGAAGGCGTGGATAAACATTGGGATTGTCCTTTCTTCAAGTACTGCTGGGATGCGGGAATGAGCCGATTGCCTACAGTCGACAACTGCCCGGAATGTGGACAGCAGAAGGATGACACAGGTCCAGTTTCAGTGTTCAAACGTCTAGGGCCTCTCCCGCCTCAGAACAGACAAGAGGAGTCATTTCGAGCAAAAGATCTCGAGGAGTCAGAGGATGAAGAAGAAGAAGAAGATAGATATCACCGGCCAAGGTGGTGTCCCGATGGACTCAGACACACCCAAAAGCGTAGAGTTCAGCGGCTACGTAGCTTGGAGGAAGCCGAAGCGCGGTACCTCCACACTTTAAGGAAAGCACGGCCCGATCTGGCCGTGAAAATTCAGCAAACCTTGGAGACGGAGGCCCGTCCGAAAAAGAAAGAGTGGCGCCCCAAACCAGTAAAAGCCGATGCGAAGACATCGGCTGGCACAAACATGGTGTTCATACTTCCGTCAGAGTTTTGCGCTCCAAGAACCAAAGAACTACCAGTGGCACAGTTTGACTGCGGCCCACGGCCGGTTATCTTTGAAAAGCCATGAGAGAAGGGCTACAAACATCTGAAAGCCCTGTACCTGAGAGGTTATATCAATGGACAGCCTGTCAGCAAGATGTTGGTTGACACCGGAGCGGCAGTCAATATAATGCCATACTCCATGCTGCGGCGTTTGGGACGCTCCACTGCAGATCTGATCAAAACCAACGTCACGCTAAGCGACTTCAACGGCCAAGCTTCAGAAACGCAAGGCGTTCTGAACGTGGATCTGACCGTGGGCAGAAAAACCATCCCTACGTCATTCTTCATCGTTGACAGCAAAAACACCTACGCTGTCTTGCTGGGGAGGGATTGGATTCACGCTAACTGCTGCATTCCATCCACGATGCACCAATGCCTGATACAGTGGGATGGAGATGAAGTGGAGGTCATTCATGCAGATGATTCGATCGAGATCTCAATAGCTGGCATGAACATCTGGGATACAAAAGACCAAGAGCCGATCTCTGGAGTCAGTCTAGACGGCTGTGAGCGCATTGAAGCTACAAAAAAGGGGTGAGGCTGGTCTTATCCACTGGCCTGACAGAGTAGCAAAGTCCACGATTGTGCGTGGTAAGGCCGATCCCTGCGATCGGCCACAAAAAATAAAAAGCAGTGATCTTACGACAAGCATGTCATGCAGTCGTAGTAGGGAGATTCCCTACCATTGTAGAGCACAAATAAGTTGTAAACCTTCCTTGAGTAATGCAATCAAAAAGGGGGCCGATTCCGGCAATCGGCCCAAATTATCTTTGTTATCCTCACCAAGCGTTTGGCCTGTGTTCAGCATCGATTTAGCAGGTGACGGAAAGCTGGGGTATGGGTTTACATCCGCTGATGAGCTAGAGGAGATTGACATCGGTCCTGGGGATAAGCCACGACCGACATTTATCAGCAAAAAGTTAGATCCGAATCTGCGGGGTCCGATGATAGCTTTGTTGAAAGAATATCCAGATTGCTTTGCCTGGGACTATACAGAGATGCCCGGGTTAGACAGGAGCATCATTGAGCATCGGCTCTCGCTTAAAAAAGGGTTTCGGCCATTCCAGCAGCGAGCACGACAGATGAAGGCCGAAATTTTAGAAGAAGTCAAGAAAGAGATCGAGAAAATGTTGAAAGCTGGATTCATCAGGCCATGCAGGTATGCTGAGTGGATTTCTAGTATCGTACCTGTAGAGAAAAAGGATGGCCGATGGCGTGTTGCCATAGATTTTCGGGATCTCAATAGAGCCACTCCAAAGGATGAGTATCCGATGCCGGTAGCAGAGACATTGATCAACGCAGCTGCTGGTCATAAGGTCTTGAGCTTCATGGATGGCAATGCCGGTTACAACCAAATTTTTATGGCTCCAGAAGATATACACAAGACTGCATTCAGAGTCCCAGGTTCGGTGGGGTTGTTTGAATATGTAGTCATGACATTTGTACTGAAGAATGCCGGCGCCACATACCAAAGAGCCATGAATTACATTTTCCATGATCTGATCGGCAAGCTGGTGGAGATTTATATCGATGATGTGGTAGTCAAGTCTGCTTCAGTACAAGGACACTTGGACGATCTGCGATGCGTCCTGGACCGAACTAGAAAATTCGGGCTACGGATG
This sequence comes from Dactylis glomerata, assembly GCA_007115705.1. NCBI lineage: Eukaryota > Viridiplantae > Streptophyta > Magnoliopsida > Poales > Poaceae > Dactylis > Dactylis glomerata. Next base: position 460,987 of record QXEO01000140.1, on the reverse strand, counting down.
AATCCAAAGAAGTGTGCCTTCGGTGTGACGGCCGGTCAGTTCTTGGGTTTCTTGGTCCATGAACGCGGAATTGAGATCGGCCTGAAAAGTCAGGAGGCAGTGCGAACGATGAAGCCACCTACCACGAAGAAAGAACTGCAGTGTCTCATCGGCAAAATCAACTTCGTCAGAAGGTTCATCTCCAATCTGTCAGGAAGAATAGAGCCGTTCATGGGACTGGTGAAAATTAAATCTGATGAGGAGTTCCGCTGGGGGACAGAACAACAACGAGCCTTCGATGAGATCAAAGAATATCTAACGAAGCCACCAGTGTTGGTTCCGCCCCAGCAGGATAGGCCGTTCTACATTTACTTGTCGGTAGCTGACACGTCCATCGCCTCGGTGGTGGTGCAAGTTTATGATGGTCTGGAGCGAGTTGTGTTTTACATCAGCAGAAGGATGCTGGATGCAGAGACAAGGTATCCTGAGATCGATAAGTTGTGCCTCTGCCTATTTTTCACCTGCACCAAGCTGCGACACATCTTGCTGTCAGCGGAGATTATCATCATATGCAAATCAGATGTCATAAAACATATGCTGTCGGCTCCTGTGTTGAAAGGCCGACTCGGCAAATGGATGTTTGCATTATCGGAATTTGATATCCGGTATCAACCCGCGAAAGCGGTTAAGGGACAGGCGTTGGCCGATCTTATTGCTGAACGAATCAACACTGATATAGCAGCACTGTCTGTACGTGCATGGGCTATGTTTTTCGATGGATCGGCTTGTGATGATGGTTGCGGCATCGGCATTCTATTCGTGTCGCCCCGGGGGGCAACATATTCCTTCTCCATTAGGCTATCTACCCCTTGCACCAACAATGTCGCTGAGTATGAGGCAATACGCAAGGGAATGGAGTTGCTCATCGAAGCCGGAGCAGAAGCAGTGGAACTTTTTGGAGACTCCAAATTGGTGATTTCCCAACTCACGGAGGAATACAAGTGTGAGAGCGAGTCGCTCTTCCCATTATGGTTGCAATGCCGTGAGCTGATGGCACAGTTCAGGTACATAAACTTTAACTGGATCCCGCGATCGCAGAATACCGAGGCGAATGATCTCGCACAAATGGCTTTAGGCTACAAGGACATAGCAGATGGAACTGATGTTCAGGTACAGTTCCTGGAGGCGGACGACTGGAGAGCCGATATCTTCAATTACTTGAAAGATTCGGCTCGGGGGGCACCTAAACGGATAAGGTACAAGGCCATGAAGTATGTGATTATTGGGGATGACATGTTCTACAGGACTCTGGAAGGGTTACTTCTCAAATGTCTGGGGCCAACCGAGGCAAATCGGCTCCTACATGAGGTGCACGAAGGCGCCTGTGGAACTCACCAATCGGCTCACAAGATGAAATGGTTGATCAGGCGATCAGGGTTTTATTGGCCCACCATGCTTGAGGACTGTTTTAAGTACTATAAAGGGTGTCAAGCATGTCAGAAATTCGGGAAAATTCAGATGGTACCTGCATCAGCAATGAACCCCATCATCAAGCCTTGGCCATTCCGAGGTTGGGGCATGGATATGATTGGCAAGATCAATCCTCCATCGAGCAAAGGCCACATGTGGATTTTGGCCATTACGGATTATTTCACTAAATGGGTGGAAGCCGTCCCTATGAAGTCAGTGAACTCGAAGGATGTTATCAATTTCGTGAAAGAACATGTCATTCATAGATTCGGGATTCCCCAAACTATCACGACCGATGGAGGTTCGGTCTTCATTTCTCACGAGTTTAGAAAGTTCTGCGAGGACACGGGAATTAAGCTGATCCGATCATCTCCATACTATGCTCAAGCAAATGGGCAAGCTGAAGCGTCCAATCAGAGCCTTATCAAGCTGATCAAGAGGAAAGTCGACGAACACCCTAGGTGTTGGCACGAGGTTTTGTCAGAGGCTTTGTGGGCTTATCGCATGTCATGTCATGGAGTGATAAAAACCTCGCCATACCATCTAGTCTATGGACAAGAAGCCGTATTGCCATGGGAGATTACGGCTGAATCGAGACGTGTCACTTTTCAGAACGATCTAACAACTGAAGAATATTCAGCCCTGATGAGTGACAGTGTTGAGGATTTAACTGAACTTAGGCTGTGGTCGCTTGAGAAAATTAAAGAGAACAAAGCCAAGGTAGCTCGTGCATATAATAAGAAGGTGAGACCAAAGGAGTTCCACGTTGGCGATCTGGTATGGGAAGCTGTATTGCCATTGGGGACTAAAGATGCAGCATATGGTAAATGGTCTCCAAATTGGCACGGGCCATACAGGGTCGACCAAGTTTTAAGGGGCAACGCGTACATGCTTGAGGAGCTGAACGGTGTGAAATTCCCAGTGGCTGTCAATGGTCAGCATCTCAAGAAATATTTCCCAAGCATGTGGGATGATGGACAGTGAAATATGGGGGCCGATACATGAAATCGGCCAATAAAAAACTAAATGAACAGCCATCGACTCTAGAGGTTCAAACTGTTACGAGCAGGTGTGAGGTTACATGAATAAGCTACTGAAGGAATGCCTCGAAGGCATGGAGGGTGTCAGCACGGACACGATCCACCTCGGCGATCTCGGCTTCGTCATCTTCGTCCTTGCCCGTCACTAGCTGCTTGTTCAGGGCACGTATTTCTGCCAGATCAGTCTTCAGTTGAGCTTTGAGGCCTTCTGCTTCGTCTTGGGAGCGGGCGATGAATGCTTCCTTGTCATGAATGAGCTGTTTAGTCGCCCGGACCTTCTTTTCAAGATCTTCCAATTCCTTTTTTAAGGTTGCAAGCTCGGCGGTGCTGATAGAGGTGTCAGTTTTGGCATCCAGAGACACCTTTTTCTCATTGAGCCGCTGACATTTGTCTGCAATATCGGCCTTCAGCGGGAGTTGGGCGTGGCGTAGATTGATCCTCTCACGAGCCAACTTCACCCTTGACCCGTAGAAAGACAGAGTCACAACTGGCCAAAGCTTCACCTGCAATGCTACCGGGAGTTGGTCCTTGATTTCGTCAAGAACACTCTTCACCTCTTCAGAACCCTCGACCAACTTCTCGATCGGGGAGGACAGCAAGGCTTTGAGACGCTGGAATTGAGGTAGAACAGCGCTTGCTCGTGGTTCATCATTTGCGGCAGAGGGAGCTGGTTCGATGGATTCAGGGTCGAAAGTCAGCAAGCCTGAGATATCACAACCCTGGCAGGCAGAAATGGCGTCAGTATGCATCAAACAGGGAAGGATGAGCCGAACGAAGCGAACATACCTCTCCTGAGATCAGGGAGATAGCCGATGGCGAGATAATCGGCTCGTGTGTTGTTGCTGGGGGCTTGGCCAAATTGGCAACTGTTTCATCTACACCTTCAGGGATTACTAGATCCAGGCTTGCGGAAGGCATCGGCACTTCCCCGACTTTCCCACTAGAAGTGTCATTCGTCTGCATGGAAGGTGCTTAGCCGATGTGAATAGCGATGAATCGGCATAAAAAAGGAGTGGTAAGAGTATGGAGGGTAATTACTTTTGAAGCCTCCTGGCTCGATGAAGAAGTTTGCAGTCCCTTGCGAGCCCTCTTGGGGCTCACAGCTTGCCCCGCCTCGACTGATGCTCGGGGGGCAACAGGTTCAGGAACTGGCCTTTTCCTGGAAGCCGACGGTGGCAAATCTGGCTGGCTCTGTGTGGTGGTTCTCTCAGAGTCTGCTGGGCTCGAATCTCCTCGATTGGATTGTGTTTCCTCGCTAGAGGTGTCGTCGATGGAGACCTGTAAGAAAGGGAGAGTTAGTAAGCACAAGCATGTTTACAAAGATAAATGAGATCAACCAAGGCATGAATCAGCGTACATGCGAACTCTCTGGAGAAGGGCTCCGGCGCCTCAAAGTTTTCCTGGCAGCTACCTTCCTCACCGTCGTTCTTGTTTTAGTTGGAACTTGGGAGGCAGCTGACCCGGAAGTTGCTTGGCTCTTGGAAGCCGATTTTGGTGATATCGGCTGGTTCTGCATCACGACCTTTTTCAAAGGTGGCGAGTTTTTGCAGAAAAGGACCACAGGAGCTGGTGGGAGGAATTCGAAGGGGGAGCCATCATCGTTTGTAGGTTCTGGACCATCTTGTTGCTGCAAGGAGACAGAGCAGGTTATTAAAAGAATCATTGTGAGCTGCATCAAGAAAATTTACAAGTAGTAGTACCTGTTCTACGGGGATGTCATATTCAGCATCGAGCTGTTCCAGCAACGGTCCCAGAGCTCTCCTGAAGGCATGAGTCTTCCACATCGACCACCAGTTCTCAAAACCATCGGTTGATGAAGCGAAAGTGAGGTTGTTAGGAATTGGGATGGTCAGAGCATCGAAGAAAGAATAACACCTCTGACTGGTGAGAGGATCGGGCAGATCAGCTCTGCTCTCTGTGAGATGATGGAGAAATAAATGGGGAGGTACTTGCCCAAGGCCAAATTGCCGAGCTGCTACGACCGGCTGGTAGAACTCATATCCAGGCTTGATTATTCTGTTGGATGTGCTCATGCCAACTGGGAGGAAGCAGGGACGGATCACCGTGGAAAATAGCTGCCGAGTGCTAGTGTCATCGGCAAAGCTATCTAGCCTGAAGGAGATTGGATTTTCAAAATGTTCCGATTCCTCCGTGTAAAGAAAGAAGATAGGATTGTCCAGGCCTTGGAAGAAAATGCTGAACCACTTGGATGCTTCCTGAGGGATCAGTTTACTACCTGGCAGGCTATACAGAGCTTGGCCGTAGCTGGTGCATCGGATCTGCTTCCCTTTGGCATCTGGAAAGGTGCAACTCACCAAAAGGGGGAAGTTTGGGATATGGTTTTGAAAATACAGCTGAGCCCATAGCTGAATAAACCACCAAGGACCTCCTGTTTTGACCGCTATGTGGGAGGATAGTTTGACAGACATCAACTGGAGATATCGATAGACTTCTCCAAGGAACAGTTTGCCGATGCCAAGTTGAGTGCCTCTGGCAAGTTCATAGGCCAAGGAGAGATAATTCTTGGTTGGAGCAAGGGAAGGGCCACAGAATATGAAATGTTCCAGCCAGAAATTGAGGAAGGCCGTGTGTTCTTTTTCTGTGACAGGGCCCTTAGTTTTCATGTGGCTTTGAAGATAGGCACCCCAGTTCGTGCAATCTGTTTTGGAAGAAAGCTTGTAAGGGACCTTTGGCAGCTTAAAGGCAGAGGGGCTGGGTGATGTAACGTCTAGACCAGTAATCATCACCACGTCTAACAGAGTTGGTGTCATGGGGCCATGGCCGAACATGAAGCAGTTCAGAGCATCAGACCAGAAATAGCCGATGGTTTTTAGAAGATTTTCATGTTTCTCAAGGGGAGACAATGACAAAGACAAGGCATCGGCTATTCCCGTGGTTTCCCATTGGGATTGGTAAGTTTTGGCTACCCTACTGTACCAAGAAACCCAATATTCAGGAGGATTAGGCCAGGCTCGCAAGCAGTCGGCCCAAGAATTCAAATCTAGGTTTTGGCTTACGAAGGGGATTCTGTTTGCCTCGCAAGAGATTAGATGGGCAGGACTAGATTCTGTACGGGGGCCAAGACAGAGAGAATTTGGGAGAGAAGGATGCGGCAGCAGAATGTCTGAAACCTAAAAAATTTAATGGTGGAATAAAGCATTAATTCAGGTGTTTGCTACTAATTCTAGCACCGTGCTCAGATTGCGAGGAGCAGTTGAGGGTTACCTTCAGACCGGAGACCGCTGTGTTGGCTTTGGACGATTCCGCCATCTAATTTGCCGGCGGAGATGGATCTATGCGGTTGGGAATCTAGGGTTCGTGTCGCCGGGAGCTCGATCTATTCGGTGAGGCAATTGGAGGTCTGGGCTAGCTTTTTTGAAGAGGGTCGCAGGCTACCGTTGAAATTGGAAAGTGACCACTCAGACTTATCTGTCGACGTTTGTGGGAAAAGCCGATGTGTTGCCATCGGCTCTTTGGGCTTTGACTTGGTTGACCATATCAGCGTGGTATGGTGAAAGCCGATACATTACTATCGGCTTTTGGAACGTTGACCTATTTGACTATCAGCAAAATCAAATTGGGAAAGCAATCTTTGTTGATTCAAAAGACGGTTTTTTACAATGAAGCCGATTGCTTACAAAATGGAAATCTACTACTAGCACTACTACCGCTAGTTCCTAATCTAGAAGTCGGCGTCGTCGTCGTCACCGTTGCCTTCGACGTCATCGGCGCTGCTGCCGGCGTAGTCCTCGCCGCCGCTGCTGAAGCTGTCAGCGGGGGCCTCCTCGTCGTCGTCGTCGTCGTCGGTGTCCTCGCCGGACCCGGCGCGGAAGCGCTTCGCCGGCGGGTAGTCATCGGAGGAGGTGTCCTCCTCCGCTTCCTCCTCTTCGTCGGAGGAGTCGATGTCCTCGCCCCAGGACACGGCGTCGTCGGCGCTCTCCGCCTCCAGTTCCCTGTCGACGAGGAACTGGAGGCCCTCCTCGCCGTCGGTCAGGGACTCATCGTCCTCTGACCAGGCGGCGAAGTCCCAGTCCCTCTCATCCCACCATTGTGGGGCGAGAGCCTCGTACGCCGCCATTGGCGGGTGCTCCGGCGTCGGCTCCCGGTCGTCGGAGTCAGAGGAGAGGCTCATTGGGTTGGAGGAAGAAGAGGAGGCCATGGCAGAGGAAGAGGGTTTTTTGGCTAATGGAGAAGAATGAGGATGCATACTGCTCGAACAGATTTAAATAAGGGGAATAGTGGAAGATGGTTCGACGCCATAGCGATTTTCGAGAATGTGATGCCAGAACTGTCAAATCGTGCACTGCGGAGAAATTGAGAAGGCAAGGCATCATGATGAGGCGGCGATGTGGCGGTTCTGCTCTGCAACGCGTGACCCGATGAAGAAAAAAAAAACAGAGTGGTTTTGGAATTATTATTGCCAAAACCAGGGGGGCATGTGTTATCGCCACATTTTGGCCAAATGAGGAGATGGGCCGTAATCAAGATGGGCTTGGAGGATATACATGGAACGTATTGCTGGATCGGCCTTGCGCGTGGATTTGGGCTGAATTGCCCGTGTATCTGTATATTATGGTAGATTACGCTTCGGTTTAAATAAGAGATAGAGTTGTTAGGTTTATTCTAAAGATAGAAAGTCTCCGGACTATAAATATGTACCTAGGGCTATTGAGAAAGGAGGACGATCACGTTCACAACAAACACAATCTCGGCGCATTGCCACCCCTTGTTTCGAGGGTTTCTTTCGGGAAACTAATCGAAGCAATCCATCACCTTCCTGACCAGGTATAGGTCAGGTGGCACGCCCTTGCATCAGCCAGGACATGTGCCGGAGTTTTGCGGGCCGTTGCCCGAGGGACCAGGGCCCACCAGCAGTTCTGGGAGCCTCCCGGCTCTTCGTGTTGCTCGTCGCTGCTCGCCGGTGGGTTTTGGCAGGCAACAGGGGCCTTCGTGGTTACTCGCATCTCTCCAACGGTGATTAGCTTACTTTATGTAAGTGAACATCGGGATACATCTTTGTCTCCGCATGCCTCGGTTATCTCTATACCCGAGTTTATTTCCTTGTGATAGCCTTCGTGCTTGAAATACTTATATCTTATTTATCACATGTGAAATATATCTTGTGCTATCTTGCTTATCTCTAGTTGTTGTTGTTGCACTTAGTTGAGCCTAGCATATTTAGGTTTTGTGCTTGAAGAAAATAAACGTTAGTTTAATTCTGCATTCCTTCAAGCCAATTCCGTAATTGTTTTTAAAACGCCTATTCACCCTCCTCTAGGCTACATCTCATCCTTTCAATTGGTATCAGAGCAAGGTCTCTCCTTGTTTTAGGCTTCACCACCTTGAGAGTAAAGATGTCAGCTAGTTATTTAGTGCACAATGACACAATTATTTTTAATGGCACAAATTATAACTTATGGAGAAATTGCATTCTTTGCAATCTTTGGACTTTGTGTCCAAATATAGAGCGATTTCTAGATGTAGGTTTTTCTCCTCCGATGGATCCTCAAAATCTATCATTAGAGGATGAGAAAAAATTACATCTTGAAGCTCAAGTATCTAATGAAATTTTATTGTCTGTGAGATCCATAGTTTATGTTTGCTTGATGGGTTCAAAGTGCAAGACGTCTCATGAGATATGGACCAAGCTAGAAGAGTCATTTGGTGGGTCCATTTCTCTTGAGGTTGAAAGTGAACCCAAGGAGCTCTCTTCACCTTCACATCATGAAGAGCTCCAAGTTGCTTCCACATCCGGTCATGATGATTGTTCAAGTTCTTCCACTTCACCAACATGTGACTTGTGACAAGGTAATGATATGGTGAGTGAAGACATCATATGTGATGATGGTAGTCTTGCTATTTGCACCAATGATTGTACTTACATAAATCCTAATGGTGTAGAGAGTTTGGACCTAAACACTTCTTGCAATAAATTCCTTACTCATTCTTGTGTTAATGGTCCTTGCATATCTCCTAGAATTTGCTTGATTAAATTTTGTGATGATATGCTTGTTTCTAGTTGTGACCATACTCAAAATGCTTCTATTTTCTCTAGTTGTTGTATGACTAACCATGTAGAGGAAATTAAAGAAAAATTGGGTCACATAATTAAAGAAGAAATCAATAGAAGAACCAAGAAGGTTTCTATCAAGAGAAGGCAATGCTACGAATGCCATGAGTATGGACATCTCGCAAGAGCTTGTCCTACACTCAAAAATGAAGAATGTGCTTCAATTGATGTTCTCTCATCATCTACCCAAGTTCAGATGTGCCTTATGGCAAGCGGGTCAAAGGTAACTCCTACTTTGAATCCCGACACATCTCCTTTTGATGAGAGTGATGATGATGATAATGATGATGATAATGAAGCTTTCTTGCATGAGATGGGATTTGTGTGCCTCTCTTCATGGTAATAATGGTGCTCATGCTAAAGTCGAACACTTAATGGAAACCTTGTTTGAACACAAGGAGACCATTAAGGAATTGAACTCCCTTGTTAATGAGGGGAAATGGAGATTCAATCTCCTCAAGCAAGAGCTATCCAAAGAGAAGCATACTAATTCTTGCCTATCTCAATCTATTAAATCTTATGAGCTTACAAATGCTAAATCTATTAATGATGCTTGTGCTACTAACTCTATTTCTTGTGAAGCATCTATATTAAAGGAGAATGTTGAGCTAAGGGCTCAACTTGAGTTGCTAACAAGCAATTATAAGAAATTGGAGGAAAGCCGTGAAAAGCTCTCGGGCTCTCATGGGGATCTCTTAATCTCTTATAATGGGCTAAAGTTAGCTCATGAGGCAAGTATCTCTAAGAAAACATCTTGTGAGTCTCATTTGGACATTAGCACTACTTTGAACCAAAATGCTATATTATCTTGTGCTAGTCCAAGTAATTTGTCTAGGCATAATATTGCTACATCTTGTGATGAATTACTTGATATGCCTTGTTGCTCTAACAATGAAGATTCTACCTCCTCTAGTACTTGTATTACTACTAACCTTGTAGAGGAAATCAAAGAGCTCAAGGCCCCAGTCACTAGTTTGGAGAAAGACTTGGATAATCGTCATGAAGGGAAATCCACACTCGATAATATTTTGAGTGTGCAAAAATCCCCTAATAACAAGAGTGGACTTGGATTCAACTCCAATAACAAGAACAAGTCCAAGAGCAAAAGAAGAAGAAGGGCCAAGACCAAGTCAAGAATTTGGCCAAGATTGTTTGCTTCAAGTGCAAGATTGAAGGGCATCATGTGAGATCTTGCCCATTGAAGAAGAAGCACTTTTGTGAGAAGCAACAAGGAAAGCGGCCACAAGGCCAAGCTCACGCACGTCCTCAAGTTGAAGATAGGCCACTTTCCAAGAAGAAACAAGATGAAGCTTCTCAAATCAAGGAATCAATGAAGAAGAGAAAGGGAAGCACTTGTTGCTATATTTGCCGTGAGAAGGGGCACTTTGCTTCTTCATGCTTAAGCGGTACCTTATCTAATCCTATCATTGTTGATGATGATTATTCTCTTAGGAAAGATAAGGATGGCAATGTGTTTGCCGAGTTTGTTGGAACTCAAAGTGGTGTCAAGAAAAGAACCATTTGGGTTGCCAAGCCTATTGTTACTAACCTCTTAGGACCCAACTTGGTTGGGGACCAACAAGCTAAAACTTGATCAATAGGTGTTGTGGAGGGCACTGGAGACTTGGCTACTGATACGTCTCAAATATATCTATAATTTTTGATGCTCCATGCTTGTTTTTACACCATTTTCCTATTGTTTCATTACACTTCATGGCACTTTTATGCATTTTCCGGAACTAACCTATTAACAAGTTGCCACAGTGCCAGTTTCCTAATTTTCTGCTGTTTTTGTGTTTCAAAAGTGATACACAGGAAATATTCTTGGAATTGGACAAAACAAGTTCCTAAAGTCATATTTTACCCGGAAGCTTCCAGAGATCTGAAGGAGAGTAGGAGGCGGGCCACCAGGGCCCCACACGCAGGGCTGGCGTGGCCAGGCCCTGGGCCACACCACCCGGGCGTGAGGGCGCCTGGCCCCTCCTCTGACATCGCCCCTTCGCCTATAAAGACCCCCCGACGGAAAAAACCTAAGTACCCGATCACTTTTCCAGAACACATCGCGATCCACCGCCCCCATCGACCCGAAGATCGGGAGGATCCAGAAGCTCTTCTTGGCACCCTGCCGGAGAGGGTAATCACCACCGGAGGTCTTCTTCATCACCATGCTTGCCTTCGGAGCGATGCGTGAGTAGTCTACCTTGGACTATGGGTCCATAGCAGTAGCTAGATGGTTGTCTTCTCCACCATGTGCTTCATGTTTACATCTCATGAGCTGCCCTACATGATTGAGATCACCGTTATGTAATTCTACATGTTTTGTTTGTTGGGATCCGATGAATATTGGTGTTTATGATTGAGTTGCTGTACTGAATATTATCTTTTGTTATCTCTATGTTGTTTATGATCTTGCATGCTCTCCGTTGTTAGTAGCTATCTTGGCCGAGTAGTTGCTAGTGACTCCAAGAGGGGGTATTTATGCTCAATAGTGGGTTCATGCCTCTGCTTAACCTGGGGGAGTGATAGAAACCTCTAAGGTTGTAGATGTGCTATTGCTACTAGGGAGAAAACAACATTCATATGCTCAAGGGCATATGCTTGTTTACATTACACACTTTGCTTAATGCAATTATCTGTTGTTCACAACTTAATACTCATGGGGTGTTCAGACGATATCCCCGTGAGTGGATTATTAGTCATAGATGCAGTTGGATGGCGGTCTATGTATCTTGTTGTAATGCCCAGAGTAAATCTCATAGTGATCTTCTTGATATATCATGTTTATATTTATTTTATCAATTGCCCAACTATAATTTGTTTACCCAGCATGTGTTATTTATCTTATGGAGAGACACCACTAGTGAAATATGGACCCCGGTCCTATTTCCATCATATTGCTATCACCTGTTTACTTTACTCGCACTGTTTACTTTACTCGCATACTTCACTGTTTTCTACTCGATACACTCATAACCTTTGTTTCAAGCAAACCGGTGAGATTGACAACCTCATCGTAAGTTAGGAGCAAAGTATTTGTTTGTGTGTGTGCAGGTTCCACGTTGCAGCTAGCAAGCAAAGCTTGGATGAGGCGCCATATATAAATTGTCTGGAGCTGTCACAAACTAGCAAGCATCACCTTCAGTCGTTTGTCTCTCCTCTCCACGAACGATAAACCTTGGTTTCTTAACTGAGGGAAAATCAGCTGCTATACTCATCATACCTTCCTCTCGGGGTTCCCAACGGGCTGGTTATTCACCACGCACAAGGAAACTTTGGTGCCATCAACTTAACGCCAGCAGCCTATTTTCTGGCGCTGTTGCCGGGGAAGAAGTAGAAGACTTCTGCAAGAGGAGTTTTCGCACGCACATCCTTTACTTTGTTATTGTTTTGCTTTACTTTATTTATTTTACCTGCATCGTTTTATATCAAAAACCCAAAAAATTAGAATCCTTGGTAGTTGTTTTTACTTGTTTACTTTAGTTTTGCTGAAATGGCCAATCCTGAAAACACCAAGTTGTGTGACTTCACTAGCACGAACAATAGTGATTTTATCTACACTCCTATTGCACCACCTGCTCCTGCTGCAAACTTTTATGAGATTAAGCCTGCTTTGTTGAACCTTGTTATGAAAGAGCAATTTTCTGGTGCTAGTACTGAAGATACTGCAGCTCATCTCAACAATTTTGTTGAGCTATGTGAGATGTAGAAATATAAGGATGTAAAAAGTGATATTATTAAGCTCAGGTTGTTTCCTTTTTCTTGAGAGGAAAAGCTAAAGATTGGTTGCTGTCTTTGACTAAGAAGAGTATTGATTCATGGGCTAAGTGTAAGGATGCTTTTATTGGTAGATACTATCCTCCTGCTAAGATTATATCTCTACGTAGCAATATTATGAAGTTTTCTCAGTTTGATAATGAACATGTTGCTCAGGCTTGGGAAAGAATGAAATCTATGATAAAGAATTACCCCACTCATGGACTGACTACTTGGATGATTATCCAAACTTTTTATGCAGGACTGAATTTTTTTTCGAGGAACCTACTTGATTCAGCTGCTGGAGGCACTTTTATGTCTCTTACCTTGGGTGCCGCAACAAAGCTACTCGACAACATGATGGTAAATTATTCTGAATGGCACACCGAGAGAGCTCCACAAGGTAAGAAGGTAAATTCTGTTGAAACCTCTTCCTTGAATGATAAGATTGATACCATTATGGCTATGCTTGCTAATGATAGGACTCATGTTGATCCTAATAATGTTCCTTTATCCTCTCTGGTTGCTCAAGAAGAGCATGTTGATGTGAATTTCATTAGAAACAATAATTTTAACAACAATGCCTATAGGAACAATTTTGCTAGTAACAATTATAGGCCGTATCCTTCTACCAATGGTAATGGTTATGGTAACTCTTATGGTAATTCCTACAACAACACTAGGGCCGCGCCCTCCGAGCTTGAGGTAATGCTCAAGGACTTCATCGGTAAGCAAA